>OX451739.1:1551131258-1551673758 GCA_948472305.1 Vicia faba | reverse complement strand
AAAATGGAAGTGTGACCTTTAAGCTCAAAATGGAAATGTTCATTGTACAATGCTCTCTTGATCAGAACAATGCTAATGTCCAATGTATTTGCATTCAATTTTTGAGTGTAAATTGGTTTAGAGGCCTGTAATTATGTACTAAGCTAGTTTGGTCAGATTTGCAACTTGGTATGAACATGTATTGGCCATGGTTACAAAGTAAGTTTTTTCCAATTTCAAGAATTCGATTCTCCTTAACCACAAATATGTTTGAGGAGTTCTTGGACAATTTGGAAAGCTTGCAACATGTACTATAATCCATCTTTGAAATTCAACTTAAGAATCCAAGTAGAACTATGTTAAAAATGGCCAAGAAGATGGGTCAAAATTCTGCCTAAACTAGGGCAAAATTTCTCTAAGTTAAAAGTTTTAGGTACCCTTGTTCCAAAAATAATTACTTGATATCCAAGCTTCTTTTGAGAAAACTTTGTGAATCAAAGTTGTAGACTTTGTGATGGAATACAACTTTCATGTTGTAAGTTTTGTTTGAATCCCTTTTCATCTTGGTGAAAATGTGGCGCAATGTTAGGAAAAATTAAGAAAATTTCATAACTTAGAAAATTTCTAAGTTATGAAAATTTTCAATTTCAAACCCTAATTTACAATTTTGAGTTTCTTGATGAAAAATTTTCATAATTTAACATGTCTTGATGAAAAATGACCCTTGGCACTAGATTTTGACCAAAAAGTCAAAGTTTGACTTTTCAATGTACAGTCAAATTTTGATCAGTTGACTGAAAAATTCATCTGTCAATCCTATGCATTTGAGATCTTTTGAACTTGTTGAATGGGTAAAGATAATGTCCTTGAGTCCATGGTTGAGCTTTATTTTCCATTGGCTAGGTCAAACAGTCAAAAATTGTCTTTGTACAGTCAAAACCCTAAAAATGACCATTTTGCCCTTTTGGTGATCTGATCAAATTGCTTGTGGAATTGTGATCCAAACTTGATCAAATGGTTCATATGAGTTCATAATATTGATGTGGGTCAAAATTCACGAGGTTTGACTGTCAATTGGTCATAGTTGACTTTTTCCCTAATACAGTTGATTTCTAGGTCAACTGTCCAATTGACTGGGCAAAAATTTGATTCAAGGCTTGAAACTTGGTATGGGCAAACTTATGAGTCCAACATGAAGTATGAAAGTCACTTTGGGCATTGTAAGTCAAAACATCCCTGTGCAAATTCAAACCCTAATTTAGGTCAACAGTGCAAGGAGGTGTCTTGAGCAGAGCAAACCCTAGCTTGATCTTGAGTTCCAAGGGCTTTGTGATGAGAAATGTTGATAAAATGAGAGGGCAAATTTTAGGGTACAACAACATCTAACGCACTCGACAATGGTATCGGTGCTGTACTCATATCTCCTGAAGGGTGTCATACTACTTTTACGGCAAGACTCTGCTTCAATTGTACAAACAACATGGCATAATACGAAGCGTGCATTTTTGGTCTCAAAGCTTCCATAGATTTGGGGATCAAATCCTTAAATGTATTCGAAGATTCAGCTTTGGTCATCGGCCAGATCAAAGGGGAATGAGACACCAAACACCCTAACCTTATCCCCTACAAAGAACATGTGATGACATTGCTCCCACATTTTGAGAAGATTACCTTCGAGCACTTCCCACGAGAAGAAAATCAGCTAGCAGACACACTAGCTATGATGTCATCTATGTTTAAACTTAAATGGGATAATGAGGCTCCCCAGATCACCATTGAATGAAGGGATGAACCAGCACACTGTCACGAGATTAATACTGAAGAAGTAGTGGACCAGCCTTGGTTTCACGAAGTCAAGAGGTATCTCGAGGCTCAAGAATATCCAGAAGGAGCTTCAGTCAACGATAAGAAGTTCTTAAGGAGATTCTCTTCTAAATTCTTCCTCAGTAATGGTATTCTTTACAAACTCAACCATGACTCCGTATTACTTCAATGTGTAGACAAGGTTGAAGCTGAAATAATCATGGCTGAGTTACATGAAGGTACTTTTGGCACCCATTCCAGTGGGCATATGATGGCAAAGAAAATCCTACAGGCAGGCTATTACTGGTCTACCATGGAAGAAGATTGCTATCAACACTCTCGAACCTTCCATAAGTGTCAGGTCTATGCTGACAAAGTGCACGTACCTCCGGTTCCTCTGAATGTCTTGAAGGCTCCTTGGACCTTTGCTATGTGGGGAATTGATATGATTGGGGAAATCATCCCAACAGCCTCCAATAGACACTGCTTCATCCTAGTGGCCATTGACTATTTTATAAAGTGGGTGGAGAAAGCTTCCTTCGCTTCCGTTACCAAGAATGTTGTCGCCCGGTTCATCAAGCAGAATCTCATTTGTCGTCACGGTATCTCGGAGAGGATCATTACAGACAATGGTATAAACTTTAATAATACTATGATCACCGCCCGGTGCGAGCAATTCAAGATCCATCATCACAATTCTTCCCCTTACCGACCGAAGATGAATGGTGCTGTCGAAGCCACAAATAAGAACATTAAAATGATCATACAGAAAATGAGAGTCACATACAAAGACTGGCATGAGATGCTACCATTCGCTTTCCACGGGTATCGTACCACAACTTGCACATCAACCAGGGAAACACCCTACTCTCTGGTATATGGCATGGAGGATGTCTTGCCTATTGAGGTCCAGATCCCCTCTCTAAGAATTATGAAGGATGCAGGGCTGAATGAAACGATTGGTTCCAGACTCGACTTGATCAACTAAACTTGATTGATGAGAAAAGGCTTACTGCTGTCTGTCATGGTCAAATGTATCAAAAACGGATGATCAAGGCTTTCAACAAAAAGGTCAGACGGAAAGTGTATCAAGTCAGGGATTTGGTGATCAAACGTATCATATTGCCGCAAGGTGATCCCAGGGGAAAATGGACTCCTACATACGAAGGACCATTTGTAATCAAAAACACATTCTCTGATGGAGAAATGATCTTGACCACCATGGATTGCGACGACCATCCGCACCCTGCGAACACAGACATAATCAAAAGATACTACGCATAAAAGACCCGCTAGGTTGACACACCTAGGCAAAACAAGGATATCCCGGTGAACCAAAAAGGTTCGGGCAAAAATTAGGGATAAAACAAAAATTTGTACATCCGGTAAGCTGAAAACCCGAAAGGGTGGCTTGGGCAAAAAAGGGTATCCCGGTGGACTGAAAACCCGAAAGGGTGGTTCAGGCAAAAGTTAGGGAATTAAAGCGTATGACTATGTCCTGATGGATCACCTCACGGACAACCGGGTTTCAATCGACAAACTCAACGGTTCTGATCAATTCAATCAACTTCGGACAAGGCAACAAATAACTAAGATGCTCGGAGATACGAAGGCTATAGCATAATGGGAACCCTATGGGATTATTTCACATATCTATCTTTTCTTTGTATCAAATTTTCATTTTTCACGACGACACTCTCTTACTATAATGTTTGTCTCACTGAACAAAAACACTTACTCAAAGTCAATACAAATAAATCCCTTTGAAAGTGCCAAACTATTTTTTTTACTCTTGTGTTTTGTTTACAAAAACGTCCAATGATTTATTTTTGAACATATGCATTTGAACATAATTACTGTTTACAAATAAACAAAATAGAAAGAAAATCACTGATGGCTTTAAGAGATAGGGAAATCTCTCTAAGTTATTTCCATAAAATCCCCCGCAGTGTGCAGTTTAATTCCCAGCGGAACAAAACTTCCAGTTTATCAATCCCCTGTGAAGTCGCTAAATTTCTCAGAATTCCCCAACCAGGATTTTTCAAACAGTACACGACATTCCCCTTACAACAAAGTTTATTTCTCCAAGGAGAAATTCATCAACACTTCAACTTCACAACATGAAGACTTATACTCCTTATCCTCAGCAACGGACAATGATTTATTTCCCCAACCCAATAGCAGTACCACATAATCAGCTCACATACGCATACGTTGCATCCATATATCATAAACATTGATAACACAAATGCATTATACTATGCATTTCATACAACATGACTTTGCATTTTAGCTAACATTTTACCCTTTTCAGTATAAGGTTAACAGCTACCATTAACAATGTTCAAAGTTTTCAGATACAGTTCAGATACGCTCTAGACACGGATGCCATTCTGATACTCATTCAGATTCAATTATCAGATACGCTCCAGACACGAATACCATTCTGATACTCATTCAGATTTCAACTTTTGATACAGTTCAGATACGCTCCAGATACGGATGCCATCTTGATACTTATTCAGATTTCAACTTTTGATACAGTTCAGATACACTCCAGATACGGATGCCACCCTGATACTCATTCAGATTTCAACTTTTGATACAGTTCAAATACGCTCCAGATACAGATGCCATCCTGATACTCATTCATATTTCAACTTTTCATACAGTTCAGATACGCTCCAGACACGAATACCATTCTGATACTCATTCAGATTTCAACTTTTGATACAATTCATATATGCTATAGATATGGATGCCATCCTGATACTCATTCAAATTTCAATTTTTGATACAGTTCAGATACGCTCCAGACACGGATGCCATTCTGATACTCATTCAGACTCAATTTTCAGATACAGTTCAGATATGCTCCAGATACGGATGCCATCTTGATAATCATTCAGATTCAACTCTCAAATACAGTTTAGATACGCTCCAGATAAGGATATCATTCTGATACTCATTTGGTTTCAGCTTACAGATACGGTTCAACAACCTTTCTAGATGGCATCTACAATCCTATCTTTAACAACTTTCTATCACCTCTCCAAATGACATCTTTAAGCCCATTCCATCAACCATCACATCACCGAGTGCAAATTTCTGGGCATTCTAGTGTCCAATCATCTTCCACCTTCGAGTCACGAATGGCAAAGCTCGCCAATCTAACTCTTTAGGCTTAAGAAGATTGAACAGGGAAATCTATTGTACCCCAAAATTTTCCCTCTCATTTCTCAAAGGATCACCCTGGACCCTCAGGTTTGTTCCTATCCAATTTCAAGTCTTGAATTACTAATTTTTCAAGAAAATCATTCACAAGGGAAAAATGGTCATTTGCACATTGAAAAGTCAAACCTTGACTTTTGGATCAAAATCAAGTTTCAAGAATCATATTTCTTTAAGATATCTTGGAATGTGAGATTTGTTTCATCAAGATATTCAAAAGTCAAAATTACTTTGGAAAAGTCAAATTTCTAAATACTTAGAATTTTTCTAAGTGTTTAAGAAATATGACAAGTTCAGAACTTCTGATCCAGAATTAAGCAATGATGCAGAATCTCACATTGCAGGATTTTTGGTTTGATAAATCTCATCATCATTTAATGCTCACAACCACTTTTGGGTCTTTATCCAAAGGACTTCCCCAAGTGTGGCATAGAAGTACCATCATTGTCTTGGAAAAAGCAACTTTTGCACAAGAATAGGCTGGGCCCATGCGTTGATTTTGCTTTTGAGGTTACTTTTCCTTAATTCCCTCTTACGAATCCAGCTTAGGCACGACTAAGAAAATGCTAACCACCATACATATTTGAACTTGCTTCAAGAACAAGTCAGCGCCTAGCATATGATAGTTGTACCCTTGATCTCTATAAGCTACAATATCCTTGACCATAAATTGAAAGCCATTGGCAACTGTAAAGTGGTGGAATTTTTGAGAAATAAAAAGCCTTGAACCCCTGCTAAAATTCCAAGAATCCAAAAAATGCAAATACAAAATACAAAAACCTGTTAACTTTTGGTTCTTGCATTCAAACTCCATTTTTTTCCTCAAGTATTTCTTGACCAAAACCATCCATACAGTTTCTGATATACATTTAGAAACCATCCTAACTTCTGTGTTCAGACTGTAACACACTCTCCATCCATATCCACCTCAAGGAAGTCAGAACTTTGCCCCTTGGTTGTTCCAGAATTTTTCTAATCATTCATAGCCCAAGTTGAAAGCTTCCAGCCTGCTGAGTACGTGAAGAAGCTGTTCAGAACATCACCAGAGTTCAGAACCAGACTCCAGCTCACAGAGTATTTTCTAACTGAAAGGTAAGCTTCTATTGACTCTCATCATTTTACTTAGGCATTATAAGATTTGTATGTTCAAAAATACAATGTAGACATCATGATTCTGATGATGTACGTATTCTAAGGTTTCACGTATTTGTATGCCTAAATAGGGAGTAAATTAGTTCAGAACTTCTTAAGGAAAATATGATTAGAAAATTCATGCTTGCTTCTAATTTATAGTTCTGATATCTCTTGTTTCTGAAACATTATGAAACCTGCCATAAATGTTATATGCGCATCTTCTGTTCTGTTGAGAAATGACTAAGTTACAGATGTTCTGACTAGCATGGAGAGGGAGACTAAGTTCTTTCAGTGGCATCAGAACTTCTGAAATCTTCTTTGCTCTCAGCAGACCCAAAACTTATGACTTTACCTATTTCTACTAATATGATTTTTGTTTTTGTAGCAAGCCAGAGTCAGAACTTCTGATCTCTCTTAGTTCAACAATGCACTGATTCTATTTTCTTTTTCCTTACTATTTTTTGCCATCGCTTCTATTTTCACTAATAAAAAACACCAAAAACATTTTACATTTTACATGCTTTATTTTATTTCTTAAAACAAAAAGATCAAAAATATTTTCTTAAACAAAACTTATTTATTTTTTTAAACAAAACAAGTTCATTTCACATTTTCTTGTACATTCTTATCCATTCAATATGGTTGTAATAGTAACTTAGGATTTAATTTTATTTGAAACCCCCATTTGTAAATATGTACACCCATCCCCCTAATGATTATAATAGCATAGGATATTTATTTTCCACACTTTTTATTACTTTCATATATTGCTAGTAATTAGGGTTTGTATGGAAAGAATAAAACCAATCAATTAGAAACCCTAATCAAGGATAAAACCAAGCATGAAAACAATACACTTGCACATAAGCACTCCTAGGGTAAATCCACTTGGTTGCCTTATAAATGGTCATATTACGCATGTAAGGTATCTTAGCAAAAATAAGCAAATACAAGATCATAGTCCCTCGATGACGCTATCTAAGTTGCCTTTCAAAAATGATCTTAGTCCCTAAAGAAAAAATGCTAAGATACCTTACAACATTACTAATCATGGTTATACGATGACCCACGCCCATCCCGTTTACATCCAAAGATAGGGTTACTTACCAAATCAATGGTAAGATAACAATGTCAAAGGAAAAGAAAATGAACAAGAAATACTTTTGAGTAGGTAGAATGCTCCTAATTACTTGCTCAATTTCAAACAAAACATCCTTGCTATTTTCCAAACAAACACTTACACTTTCAAAACATCTTACAAAACTTGAAAACATTTTCAAAAGATCAACATCTTTGTATATATTCTTACGAACGAGAATCATTACAAAGATTTCCTAAACAATGGACTCTTTACAAAATACATTCAAAAACCACACCAAGCACAATTTTCAAACAAAAAGCAAGTGATCTAGCAAGTAACCAAGATCCCATGGAAAACCATGGATGAAATGGGTGCTAATACCTTCCCTTTTCATAATCTACCCCCCGAACTCAAGAAATAATCTCAAAGGTCTTTCCTGTGATTTTTCACCTTTCCTTTTGGATAAAAGAAAAGTCGGTGGCGACTCTTACTAAACTGCAACATTTGTGATCAAATGCAAAACACCCAATTCAGTTCTCCCACCGTATTACAATCCTTTCAGGTACGCAATACCGATATATAAGGTTATATTTAATGAATCGGGCCACAACATTCTTGGTAACGGAAGAAAACGAGTCTGCTTCAACCCACTTCATGAAATAATCAATAGCGACCAGGATAAAAAGATGTCCATTAGAAGAGGTATGCTTAATCTCTCCTATCATATCAATGCCCCACATCGCAAACGGCCAAGGAGAAGTAAAGACATTCAAGGGGACCGGAGGCACATGTACTATGTCAGCATAAATATGGAATTTATGACAAATTCTGGAATGATGGTGGCAATTGGTTTCCATGGTAGACCAATAATAACCCGCTCTCAGAATTTTCTTAGCCATCGTATGCCCACTGGAGTGAGTACCAAAGACTCCTTTATCAATATCTTCCACGATTTTCTTAAATTCCTTCTTATCTATGCAACGAAGGAAAGTCGAATCATGGTTGCGCTTGTACAAGATGTCGTTACTCAAAAAGAACTTGGTAGAGAACCTCCTTAGAAATTTCTTATCATTGATAGATGCACCTTCAAGATATTCTTGAGTTTCGAGGTATCTTTTTTACTTCATGGTACCGAGGCTTTTCCTCTACTTCATCAGTATCAACTTCATACCAATAGGCCGATTCATCTAGTCTCTCAATAGTAATTCGAGGAGCTTCATTATCCCATCTGAATTTAAACATAGATGACATGGTAGCTAATGCTTCTTCCAATTGATTTTCTTCTCGTAGAATGTGTTCAAAAGTGATTTCTTCGAAGTACTGAATTAATGTTAACACATTCTCTCAATAAGGAATGATATTTGGATGTTTCGTATCCCTTTCTCCTTTAAACTGACTAATTAATAGGGTTGAGTCCCCATATACATTCAAGAATTTAATTCTCATATCGATAGCGGCCTTGATACCCATGATGCACGCTTCGTATTCTGCCATGTTGTTGGTACAATCAAAACATAATCTGGTGGTGAAGGGCGTATGGAAACCCTAGGGAGAGGAAATCACAACACCAATCCCATTACCAAGTGCATTGGAAGCTCCATCAAAAACCATAGTCCACCGGGATCCCGATTTAGGTCCTTCATATGGTCCAGGTTCTTCATAATCAGTAACTAGCATGATATTCTCATCCGAGAATTCAAAATTCATAGACTGATAGTCATCTACAGTCTGATGAGCCAAATGTTCTGCCAATACACTTCCTTTGATTTCCTTCCAAGTAGTGTACTGAATGTCGTATTCTGTCAATACCATTTTCCATCTTGCTATTCTTCCTGAAAGAGCAGGTTTCTCGAATATGTATTTTATTGGATCTATCTTAGAGATCAACAAAGTAGTATGAGTCAACATATACTGTCTTAGTCGGCGAGCAGCATATGCCAAAGCGCAACAATTTTTTTTGAGCAGTGAGTATCTTGTTTCGAAGTCGGTAAACTTTTTGCTAAGGTAGTATATTGCATGCTCTTTTCGGCCAGACTCGTCATGTTGCCCCAATACACACCCCATTGAATGCTCTAATACTGTCAGGTGCATGATAAGAGGTCTTCCTTCAATCGGTGGCATCCGAATTGGAGGTTCCTAAAGACATTCTTTGATTTTGTCGAAGGTTATCTGACAATCATCGTTCCACTTCACTACTTGATCTTTCTTTAGTAACTTGAAGATCAACTCACAAGTAGCGGTCAAATGGGAAATAAATTTGGCAATATAGTTCAATCGTCCCAAGAAACCTCTGACTTCCTTCTCAGTAAGGGGAGCTGGCATTTCTTGAATAGCTTTAACCTTGGCCGGATCAACTTCAATTAATTTACCACTGACAACGAAACCTAGGAGTTTATAGGATCTTACCCCAAAGGTGCACTTGTTTGGATTTAACCTCAATTTGTATTTATTCAATCTCTCAAATAGTTTGTGCAGATGGTCAAGGTGTTCTTTTTCAGTATGAGACCTGGCTATCATGTCATCAACGTAAACCTCTATCTCGTGATGGATCATGTCATGGAACAAAGCTACCATAACTTGCTGATACATTGCACCGACGTTCTTCAAACCAAAAGGCATAACTTTGTAACAAAAAGTGCCCCATTGTGTGACAAAAGTAGTCTTCTCCATGTCTTCAGGTGTCATCTTGATTTGATTATAACCGAAGAAACCATCCATGAAGGAAAACACTTTATGCTGAGCGATGTTGTCAACCAGAACATCAATATATGGAAGCGGAAAGTCATCTTTGGTGCTTGCCCTATTTAGATCCCTGTAGTCTATACACATGCACACCTTGTAACACCCTATTTCTACCCGACGGATAATAAGAAAATCAGAGTTCAACATAAATAGGATGCTACATTTTTCAACTTGAAATCAATCTTCATTTAATCGCATACAAACAGATACATAACACTTAACTCGGATGACCCGATAACAATCTGATTTATTCTTCAAAATCAAACAACTTTTTATTGATAGGCAACAAAATATACATACTCAACTTCAATTCACTTAACATCTTTTATTCAAACTAAAACAAACTCAAGACAACAATTATTTCATGTAATGAACTTAAAAATTCAGCAACTGAAATAATAATCAACAACTAAACATCAAGCGTTCATCCTCCTGAGTGCTACGTATCAGAGAAACAACACTGACTCGAACTAAATAGGTAATAACTATCCTTCTTGATTACTTGCACGTTACCAAAAGAGGGTAACATTCAAACTGAATGGGTGATACATCTAACAATATAATAAAACATATGATAAATAATATATTATATCAAATCATATATCATCACCACTTCATAACTCACAAACAACATTAATCACAACAAAACATCAACACGACATAACTACTAAATTCATAGCTTTTAGATAATACTTGTCATAACAAGTCAACAACATAAAGCAACAATGATTCTATCTTTACCACAACTCAAGATGCAACATCAAATGCGACTCAATCATAATGCACATGCATGTGGTACCATTGGAGTTGAACTCCCATCTCAAAATAATTTCCAATAAATAGAGGCATCAACAAGGCATAATCCTTCATATTAATATTCGCCAATATAGGCCATCTTAACGAGCATCAACTCCATCTTGATATGCAATGTATGTAACACAATCATGAATGTAGTAACAAAAACCACAATTAACAACATCTCAACACAACATCATCATTGGCTAGGAGCCTACATCTTAATAGCTGCTGTGATACGGTAGGAGAACTGACTTGAAGGTTTTGCGTTTGATTTCAAATGTTGCGGTTAGCAAAAGTTGCCACCGACTTTTCTTTTATCCAACAGGAAAGGTGAAAAATCACAAGAAAGACCTTTGAGATTATTTCTTAAGTTCGGGGGGCAGATTATGAAAAGGGAAGGTATTAGCACCCTTTTCATCCATGGTTTTCCATGGGCTCTTAGTTACTTGCTAGATCACTTGCTTTTTGTTTGAAATTGTGCTTGGTGTGGTTTTTTTAAAGTATTTTGTAAAGAGTCCATTGTTTAGGCAATCTTTATAATGATTCTTGTTTGTAAGAATGTATACAAAGATGTTTGATCTTTTGAAAATGTTTTCAAGTTTGTAAGATATTTGAAAGTGTAAGTGTTTGTTTTGAAAATATCAAGGATGTTTGTTTGAAATTGAGCAAGTAATTAGGAGCATTCTACCTACTCAAAAGTCTTTCTTATTCATTTTCTTTTCCTTTGACATTGTCATCTTACCATTGATTTGGTAAGTAACCCTATCTTTGGATGTAAACTAGACGGGCGTGGGTCATCGTATAACCATGATTAGAAATGTTGCAAGGTATGTTAGCATTTTTCTTTGAGGACTTAAGATCATTTGAAAGGCAACTTAGATAGCGTCATCGAGGGACTATGATATTGTATTTGCTTGTTCTTGCTAAGATACCTTACATGTGTAATATAACCATTTTGTATAAGGCAACCAAGTGGAATAACCCTAGAGGTGGTTGTGTGCAAGTGTATTATTTTCATGCTTGTTTTTTGTCTTGAATTAAGGTTTTCTAAGTATTGGTTTTAGTCTTTCCATACAAACCTTAATTACTAGAATTTGTATATAAAAGCGATAAATTGTGGAATTTAAAGTTACTACGCTATTACAACATTTGTGGGAGGGGGTGTACAAATTGAATGGGAATTGCAAAAATGTAAACCTAGTTAGTCTATTACAACCATATTGAATTGGTATCAATATACAAGGAAATAAATGAATACAAAGTACTAATGAATAAATGTACAAAAATGAAAAATATAAAGTAAATGGATATTTGTTTGGTTTTCATGAGAAAAAGGGGAATTGTCTTAACCTAATTAATTAAAAAAAATTAATTAAACTTGAATTTATTAAGATAGATTTTAACTAAAACCCTAGTTCTATTAATTAATCAAAATAAAATAAGTTTAAGAAAAGTATTTTTTTGGTTTTTTTTGTCTTGAAAATATTTATAACATTATAAAATATTTTTGGCCTTTTTTTTTATATATAAATAAATATATTTTAATAGGTGTAAAAAAGAAAAATAAATACTAACCTAGTTTTAATTTAATTTACAAGATAATTTGTAAAAAAAAAGTATAATTAATAAAAATATTTTTTGTGAGAAAAATAAAAATAAAATAAGCCAAAATATAAATCAATCATTTTTTTTTGTATTTTTATGATTTTTTTAGTATTTAGAAAATATATTAAGGAAATCAATAAAATAAAAATAAGAAAATAAAATAAATTGGGCCAGGGGTGCAAACAGCCTACAAAGGGGTTAGTAAGCAAAAAAAATACAAGCCCAATAAGGCCCAGACGCTTGCAAAAAAGTCAGGAATGTAAAACATGTAAAAAAAATGCAAAAGGGTACCACTGGGGCTGGAACCTAGGTCCCAAAGATTACATGCACACACTTTTACCACTGGGGTGGCTATACATCCGTTAACATAGGCAAATCAATAAATATATAAGGCAAAATGCGTCCTAGTGACTTCATCTTCAACCTCCAGCCAGACCAACTATAACTTGCTCATTTCTCATCAAAAATGAAAACTGTAAACATGAAACTTGTAGCAAATTTTCTCACGCTTTCAGAAATGTAAAGCATTAAAACTATATATCAAAGATAAGCATGAATTTTAATGGCCCTAATATGAACCCTAGAAATCTCAAAAATTTCAGTTTCAAAATTCTCTAAGCTCAAGCAAAATTAATGGAAACTATGGACATTTTTAGCTTTAGGGAAATGATATCTACATGTTTTGTTCACAAATAAATCATTGATGATGCCTGTATGAAGAATTCAAAGTTAAGAAAACTTACCTCAAAACTGGAAATCGTGTTTTGAGTTTGAGCTTGTTTCAAGTGATGGTGATGATCAGGTTAGCTTCCTTGAGGTCCCAGGAAGCTCATGCAATGGTTAGCTTGAGCAATGGATGGCTGAAATAATCTGGAGAAGCCAATGTGCATAGCTCTATTTTTGGAAATGGAGGATGGTGTTAATGGTGTTACAGTTCTATAACAGGGTGTGGGATTGATTCTATGTGATGTTTATAAACTTTAGAAACCAAAAGGCCAAGAAACGCACAAGTAGATAATGAGTTTCAAGTTTTTGGTCAGTTTGTGTGAAAATGGAAGTATGAAGTGTGATTCTGAGTTCTCGCTCTTTTCAGGGGTCAAGCCTTCGTTTTTTTGTGTCCAATGGTCTGTGTATGCATAATAAAAAGTGTTTTAGAGCTTTGGACAACCAGAAGTACAAGTTTCTAGCTTTTGGCTAGGTTACTTGATTTTGAAGAAAAGAGGGAAACAAGTTTCAAGAAGAGGTACAAGCATGGGATGGTTGATTGTAAGTGTTTGAAACATTTCTCATGAGTTATAGGACTTGTTTGATCAAAAGAGAACAAGTGCAAGGCTCAAGAACAAGTTTTTGTACAAAAAGTCACTTTATCAAAATGGCAATGTAACCTTTCTTCCAAAAATGGATAAAAAGCATGTCCATGCATTGAATGCTTGAAGTGAGGCCTCTAACAACTATGTAAACCATTAATTATGGAGTGCCTAATAAGTTTGAGGCCTGCAAAGTAGTTTTTATGCAGCATAGTTTGAATTTGAATTTTGTTCATCACTAAAATGACTTGTAATTAAAGTGATAAAATCCTAACTTCATCTCTTCGATTCTTCCTACTCAAGAATTATCTCAAGGAGTTCTTGGACATTTTGGAAAGCTTAAAATGTTCTCTACAACCAATATTTGAATTGCTTTTGAAGATTCAACTTGGAACTATATGAAAAAGTGTCATGAAGTTAGGTCAAAATCCTGGCCAAATTAGGGAAAAATTTCACTGTTTAGTTTCATGACCACATGTTCATAAAATTATAACTTGAGATACAAGCATTTTTGGAAGGAGTTGGGTAAAGAAAATTTGTATATTTTATGGAGATATACACCTTTCATGTTGGAAGTTTCTCTTGAATCATCTTGCATCATGGTGAAAATATTGCTCAAAGTTATGAAAAAACATGAAATTTCCAACACTTAGAAAAATTTCTAAGTTTTGAAATTTTGACTTTTCAAAATGAAATCTTGCCTTTTTGATTTCTTGATGAATTTTTTTCATATTTTGACATGTTTTGATGAATTATGATCTTTGGCACTTGAATTTGACCAAAAAGTCAAAGTTTGACTTTTCAGTATACAATTGACTTTTGATTAGATCAGTGAAAAATTCATCTGTCAATCTAATGGACTTGCAATGTTTTGAACCATGAAATTAGGTCAAAATAATGAAATTGGACTCTTGAGATCATGCCTTAAACCAATTGACCATTTGCTAGGTCAAAAAATCAGAAATTGCCCCTTCTCAGTCCAAACCCTAATTTTGACCATTTTGCCCTTTTGGAGATTTGATTAAATTTCTTGAGGAATTGTGATCAAAACTTGATCAAATTATACATATGAGTTTAAAATGTTGACTTCGATAAAAAATTATGAAGTTTGACTGTAATTTGGCCATAGTTGACTTTTCCCCCAATACAATTGATTTTTAGGTCAACTGCTCAATTGACTGATAAAAAATGTGATCCAAGGCTTGAAACTTGACATGAGTAATCTTGGGGGTCCGTAATGATCCATTAAAATAATATGGGGCATAGAAAGTTCAAAAATCCCTGTGCAAACTCAAACCCTAATTTTGGTCATCAGTGCTTAAAGAGGTGCCTTGAGCTGATCAAACCCTAGTGTAGTCTTGAGCCCAAGGAGATCTTGTGAAAAATTCTTGATAAGTGAGAGGGAAAATTTTGGGGTACAACAGTTGCCAATTATTAGAGGCATCTCAACATCATTCATCAACATAATTCATCAACATTATTCATCAATATAATTCATCAACATAACTCATCAACATAACTCATTAACATAATTCATCAACATAGTTCATCAACATAATTCATCAACATAGTTCATCAACATAATTCATCAACATAATTCATCAACATAATTCATCAACATAATTCATCAACATAATTCATCAACATAATTCATCAACATAGTTCAACAACATAATTCATCAACATAATTCCACAGCAACTCAGCCATAACAACAATACAACGCCAAATCGAGAATCTCTCAACGTTAGCCATAGGCCTACAACATGATAATGCCTATAACTAATTAATCATCTAATGCTTATCTCTAATTACCAAACCTCTACAAATTATTATTATGTAATTCTACATCATTATTATTATTATTCTTACTATTATGAACAACGCGTAATCTAAGATCGTCTTATCTTCACCATACTTCACAAAATCATCATAACGATTAACGCGGGAAGCTAACTCTAATCCTAATTTTGGTACTAGGATTATTCTTATTATCCTTCATTTTAATCCTTAAGAATTAAGTTCATCGGGTTAGCTATCCAACACTTCAAGCGACACCTCAAACGGAGTCCGGAAACTCAAGTTACAGCCTTTGGAAGAATCTGTCAAAAATTAGACTGCATGAGTCGACAAATGTCTCTTTGAGTCGACGCATATTGGGCTTTGAGTCCTGCATAAGCCGATGCCTAACCTCTTGTGTCGACTTACACTGAGTCTGAAACATTGCATGTGTCGATGCTTGGTCCTTATTTATCGACTCATCCTGAGTCTTAATTCCTGCATGTGTCGACCCATGGCTTTTGAGGTTGACTCATACTGATCTGTGCTGAATATATTCTGCGATTTCACTATGTTTTCACTACGATTTCCATGCCTTAGGCCCTAAAAACATCCTTTAATCATAGGTAATAATGAACTATAATAATCCTATGTTTCTACATCAATTATACAGTGTTAGAGCATCATTATTCATCTCTAAATTATTGATCCTCATCAAACAACAACATATATATATATATATATATATATATATATATATATATATATATATATATATATATATATAGATATTTCACTATGTTTTCACTACGATTTCCATGCCTTAGGCCCTAAAAACATCCTTTAATCATAGGTAATAATGAACTATAATAATCCTATGTTTCTACATCAATTATACAGTGTTAGAGCATCATTATTCATCTCTAAATTATTGATCCTCATCAAACAACAACATATATATATATATATATATATATATATATATATATATATATATATATATATATATATATATATATATATATATATATATATATATATATATATATATATATATATATATATATATATATATATATAGATATTTCAGTCATAAAAAAAACAACTTTTCAAATCCAATCCCACATACTACTCATCATAAACCCTATTATAGAGTCATAACCCCACCCTTACCCTGGATTGAAGATCGCTCTACAATTTTCTGGTCGAATTCCGTTTTGCATCCTTTCCTCCTTTTCTGCAACTTTCACGTTCTCTTTCTCTCTTCCAACCCTTATTCTTCTTCCTCTTGACAAAACCTATTCTCCTTTCTGTCATATCTAATTTCTATTATTATAACCAAACTCAATAATAATAGAATTATTTCTCTTAGGCTTAATTCTCACACCCCCTTAGTACTATATACCATCATATAAAATAGGTCCAACAACATAATCTTATATTATTCCATTAATTCCAACATTATTATTATTATTAATCAACTACTTAATTAATTAATAATAATCTAACAACTTATACCAACAATCCACAACATCTCACAACTTCAACAAATAATCCAAAATAATTTAATTAAATAATTAATTAAATTAACGGGTGTTACACACCTTACCATCCTTCTTAGGTACTGGAACCATATTTGCAACCCACCGCGGATAGAATGTAACAGCTAAGAAACCTGCATTGAACTGCTTCATAACCTCAGCTTTGATCTTTTCAGACATCTCAGGACGCATACGATGAACCTTCTGCTTTATAGGAGGACAACCTTCCTTCATCGGTAGACGGTGAACCACAATGTCAGTATCAAGCCCTGGTATATCTTTGTACGACCAAGCAAATATCTCAACATAGTCACGCAATATCTGGATTAATCTATTTTTGACACTGTCCTCTAGGTTGGCACCTATCTTGATTTCTTTCTTGTCCTCTTCAGTACCCAATTTCACAACCCCAACTGGCTCTTCATGTGGCCGTATGGCTCTTTCTTCTTACATTAAGATCCTAGCAAGCTCTCCAGGGATTTCACAATCTTCCTTACCTTCATCCTCGACTTGGTAAATCGAGTTTTCAAAGTCATAATTTGCAATAGCAGAATTGTTATCAATGGGATCCAGGGTGGATATGGATCTGCAATTTGTTGTGTGGGTGTGTGTAAGAATACATAGAAATTTTGGAAATAATAAGATAAAAGAAAGACAAAGAGTGCACAGTTTGAATGCAAACATCCAATGATTTATTAAATTAAAACATGCTGATGAATAATGACATCCCTAATAAATGGACCATTATGCCCCGGGTAAGGCACAAGGCTTAAAGTTTTTTGTTTAAATTACATAACCCAACAAACTTGAAAGTAAGAAAACAAAAAATAGCATTTATTCCTGACTTAAGGAGATTCGTATAAAGTCTCCAAGCTTTCAGTTATTGAGCCCACTGCTGGCAGTATGGAAGATCCAACTGTCTATGTCGCAATCACTATCAGCGTCTTCCACAATGTTGACATGATTGTTGTGAACTCCATTATTGTTGATGCGGAATGGCGCTCTTCCAGAATTAGCACGAGCATGAAGGACATCCCTCTAAGCCTGAGAAGTGAAACCCAAACCAAATTTATCAGACTTATAAGGAATATCGGGGAGATGACCCCAAACAGTGGAACCACCTTCTTCAACCACATCCCTAACGTCTTTCAGAGAAGCCATTTTTGATGGGGTCTTAGGAACAACAAGAGCAGCTTTATCAACAACTTTAAAGGTATGATCAGGGGTCTCGAAGAATTCACCATCCATTTTGACATACTTAAAAGAGTTCAAATGGCCCACCATGTATTCTTCTTCACCACAAACTGTAACGATATTTCCCTTCATGGGATACTTCAACTTCTGGTGTAAGGTAGAAGTGACAACACATACCCTATGAATCCAAGGGCGTCCAAGCAAACAAGAATAGACTGGACAAATATCCATCACATATAAAGTAGATTTAAATACCTGGGAACCCACTTTGACTGGAAAATCAACCTCCCCATGCACCATTCTCTTCAAACCATCAAAAGCTCTTACCACAATGTCACTGGGTTTTAGCATAATCCCCTCGCAGTCCAGTTTGTCTAAAGCAGCTTTTGGAAACACGTTTAATGATGAACCTGTTTCCACCAACACATGAGATAAGTTAGTGCCCCTACACTCAATGGAGACATGCAGGGCCTTATTATGGTCCCTTCCTATGGGGGTCAAATCAGCATCAGAAAAGCCTAGCCCATTATCAGTTGTGAGGCTAGCAACTTGATTTTCAAACTGATCAACAGAGACTCCCTGCGGTACAAGAGAAGATTTCAGAAATTTTACCAAATCTCGAGCATGGGCTTCAGAGCACAACAACATGGATATCATAGATATTTTGGAGGGTGTCTACCCCAACTGTTCAACAATATTGTAGTCACTCTTTCAGATAATCTTTAATATTTCCTCCATCTCTTCCTTAGAGGTGTCTTCAAGAGTGACCTTCTTCGGTGCCTCAATCTGGGTAGGCTCAGTCATATGTTTTTTGTCTCGAGTCTCATCAGTAGTAGTGATAGAAACTGGTGTAGTAACGACCTTCAGGGAAATCTCTGGAGAGAAAACCCTTCCACTTATGGTAACCTTACTAGTCCCAGCAATATTGCCAACATCGAGATTAGTAACTTTAGCACTTTTATCTTTGTCGATCAATGGTTCTTGCTTGACGCCATGGTAGTAGACCTCAACTCCATAATTCCAAGGGATAGCCATATCAGAGAAATATGGAATTGGCCGAGGTGTAGTAATGATTAGAGGAGCAACTCTAGGTTTGACAATAATCTTCATAGGACCCTTAGAAGTGATCCTTATAGGAGTACTAGAAATTGTAGACATGTCTTCGAGATTCAGGTCTTGGGATGTACTCTCCACAGAAGGAGTCTTCTCAAAAGGAGTCTTCTAAAATAGAATAACACAATCATCCATCAAACACTGAATACCTTCTTTCTGCAATGCACAACCATTGGATTGGGATGCACAGTAGTAGCAGTCTTTAGTGCAACCCAGAAATAAACCGATTTGTAGTAGCTTCTCCTTAACAATCATCAGAGGAGTAGTTAAGTTATTTACCATAGGACCATAAGAAACATCTTCAATAGCATTAATGCCTTTGTCATTATTAGGCATAGGTGCAGTAATCACATTAGGAGTCTCAGGAGGATCAAATTCGATCTCCTTAGCATCAATCATGTCTTAGATCTTATTCTTCAAAGCCCAACAATTGCTAGTGTCATGCCCGGGACTGTCAGAGTGGTATGCACACCTTACATTGGGATTATAATAGGGAGAGGAAGTGTTGGGATTCTGAGGAGGTTCTCTCAATGTAACCAGCCCGACCTTCAACATGTGTTACAATGCTTGAGCCAATGGCATGTCGATTTTTATGAATGGTCTCTTGGGCACATTCTGCCTATGTTTATGATTTTTTTGTTATTGTTATTGTACTGGCACAAGATTAGAGATCAACACTTCCTCCACAAATTGATTGTGATCACTCTTATTAAGACCCTTCTAGCCATATACAACATTGGATTCTCTCTTACCAATATAAGCCTTCTTCATAGTATTTGAAGATGCAGCCACCTGAATTTTACCACTTTTGATTCCATTCTCAACATGTTCCCCTGTTAATATCAATTCAGTGAATCCAGCCGAAGAACTTCCAAGTAGGTGATTATAGAAAGGACCTGTCAGCATACTCATAAACATGTCAACCAATTCCGTATCAGCCAAAGGAGGTTACACTTTTCCTGCAAGATATCTCTATTTCTGCGGATACTCTTTGAAACCTTCCTCAGAACCCATGGACATACTCTGCAATTGCATGCGGGTTGGTTCCAGATCAAAATTATATTGATGTTGTTTGTAAAAGGATGAAGCCAAATCTTCCCAGGTATGAATATTGGTCCCATCTAGTTGATAGAACCATTCTAACTATGTTCCAGACAAACTCTCTTGAAAGAAATGAACCCACAGCTTCTCGTCAGTACTGTGTTGTTGGATTTTCCGAACATAAGACCTCAAATTCAGCTTTGGGAAAGAAAAGCCATCATCCTTAGCAAAGATAAGAGTTTTGAATTTAGGAGGAATGACAACTCCTGAAACCAATCTCAAATCATCAAAATTCAATCTAGGAACTTTCTAGATTTCGATAGCTCTCAGACGCTCTTCCAGCAGCTTATACTTCTCATCACCAGGGAGATATTGATCATCCAAATAATCATCTTCCTCTTCATAAGAAATTCGTCAGAATCAGGACTGCTTCTCTAAGTTTTCACACTCTTACCATCTTCATCCTATTTGTCATCTTCATTCAATGGGATATTAAGATCTCAAGCTTGCTTAACTGAACCTCTAAATCTTCTCTCTGTGTTAAGGATGCCAATTGGTTTCTTTTTCTTCTTCTTTTTCTCACTGGGGATAAGTGCTTTCAACTCTTCCTACCCCTTGGCTAAGTTCAGGAACATCTGTTGGAATTATGCATTTTGAGCTTGGAGATCTTTGACTGTCTGTTCAAGAGCCATTTTTTTGTCTTAAATAAACAACAAGGGGATGAGAAAACTTGTCTTAAGAACACCTATTATGTAATGATATGCATGACATGTAGATGCATATGCAATGTTTTCAAGGATCTCACAAGATTTAAAATATCGGAAAAAGAAATTGGTTGCAGCTTTGACTTGAAGAACTTTGAGTCTTCATCTTTGGACGTCCTTCTATAAGAATCAAGTTCACCATATCACGTGGGTCCTAGCCTTCAATTCAAGAGAATTTACCTTGATCTTGACGGCACCTAACTACAGGAAAATAAATCCTCTTGCCCCTTGCTAGAAATCCGGCTCATGATAATCCTGCACCAAAGATCCCTAAGACCCTTGAAATGGTTAGTAAAAATTCCATGTCATGGTGATACGATGTTAAGATGTCATGTTCGTGTTAGATAGATAGCAAACACAAACAGGTCACACAAGAGCCCTATGTTTAAAGGCTTGCACATAGTCCATAGGTAAGTACCCTTCCCCATTAAAGTTTATTTTGCTCAACCTGTCCTAAAATAGTAACCGGGTTCTAAGGATCTCATATCACGGATCTTTCTCGCAGGCTTTATTTTAGCACGGCAATTGGCTTGGCACCAAAACATCCTGAGAGTCGAATCTCAATGAGCGTAGTTTCGAGTATCAACCAACCTTAGACTGCACCAAAGTCGGCTATCTCACTACTTTCCAATGGCCAAGATGGGTAAATTAAGGTTCTAAAAGTAAGTTAGTGCTAATGAAACCACGCTGAAGCCTAATGTTATCCTTGACTGACTCAAGGAACATCAGTATAAACCAAAGTGTCACACTTACCGTAGCCATCATTTTAAATATATCGGTCTACATCATACAACCTTTATGATCTATTGCTACTTACCTAAGGAATTCCTAGATCCGGGTGTAGGATCTTGCAAGTAAATAAACCCAAAAAAAACCCTTAATGTAAAGCAAGAAAAACAATCAATTAAAGAAAATAAAGGTATTTATCCCTAAGGTAACCCCTCTTTTTTAAGTACTCCTCACCAGAGTCGCTAGTTCTGTAATACGGTGAGAGAACAAACTTTTTTCGTTTTATCCAAATATGCAGATAGCAAGAGTCGCCACCAACTTTTCTTTTATCCAATATAAGAAAAGGATGAAAAGAACAAGAAAGACCTTGATAGATTTTGAGTTCGGGGGGTAAGTTATGAAAAGGGAAGGTGTTAGCACCCTTCTCATTCGTACTTATCTACGGGATCTTAATCGCTAACTCAATTTATGAAAATTTGCTTTTGTGTGTGATTTGTTTGAAAATATTTTGAAAAGCCAAAGTACGACTAACATTGTAATGATTCTTGTATCAGTCCTCAAGAACGAGTACAAAGTGTTTTTGAAAATATTTGTTTGAAAAGTAGTGTGAAAAATGTATTGTTTATGAAAAATTATGAGCAAGCAGTTAAAATTTCCTTATCCACTAAAGGTCGTTCTTATTCTTTTCCTTCTCCTTTATAGATAGTACCATCCATACCAATAGTTATAAGGTAGCCTTATCTATTGGTGTGAAGGGACATGCGATGGGTCATCGAACGGTCATTGAAGGTAACACATAGAGTTACTTTAGAAATTCTATTGGAGGGACTAGATCGGTTTTCGTAGGCAACATTGAAGGGTCATCGAGGGACTATGATCTTTATTCGTAAGGGTCTTTTGCTAAAGTATCCCTACTTTCGAGGGACATGACCATTATTTCTGAAGGCAACAAAGAGAGGTTACCCTAGAGGTATGAGTGTGAGAAGTGTGTTCAATTCAGTTATGTTATCTTAAGAATTAGGGTTTTCTATCGATTGATCTTATTCTTACCATACAAACCCTAGTTACTAGAAATATAAAATATAGCAGGAAAAATAAAAGTAAACCCTACACTATTACAAGGCTTTGGGGCAGTTACATCAAAATGCGGGAAAGTAAAGTGCGAAATTTAAACCTAAACTATTACATCCTGTGAGTAGTTACATAATAGGAAAAATGCGGAAAATAAATCTATGTTATTACATTGGAGAATGTGTCCTATACATTTGATCTAGGAAAATTAAATAAATGAAGAAAAAGAAACAAGAAAATAGAGAAAAATAATGTTTGAAATGTTTTTTGTGATTTTTTATGAAAATAATTTAGGTGATAATAATTAAATAAACCTAAATTATAATTGATTTTAATGTTTAAGGAAAAAAGGTTAATTAAGTAATTGATTAAATAAAAACCCTAAACCTAATTTATTAGTATTAAGGAAAATAATTAGGTTAGTTTGATGATTAATTAAAAGGAATTAGGGTTAGTAAAGAGAAAAATAAAAGAAAATTAGGTTAGAAAAAAGTGGGAAAAAGAAAGATGCACGAGGTAGGTGTTGAACTCATGCCCTCTAGCCTTCTGCGCTGCCTTGCTTGCCACTGTGCCAGTCGCTTATTGGTGTTAGAGAATAGGTGCTGCATATTATATAGGAAGCCTGCATGTTAGATGGAAAAATAGCAAAACAACATTGTGAAGCAAAGGATCGAACCCACGCCCTTATGTTCACAAAACTTTGCCTTGACCAGTGGTGCTACGCTCTCATTTGTGTATCAAATAGAAACAAATAAATATATTATAAAAGTGGACCGGAGAGGCACTAAATCCCTAGCTCCGACGGGGCTATTTTTTCACCTACAAAAATAATAAACATTAGAGAATGAAAAGAACCATATCCCTCTAAATCGACCCTTGTGAATCCAATGGTGGCCTTAGTTTGTGCTAATTCGTCCTGTACAAAGAGATATGATGAAAATAATGCAAATCGGCTCAAACATGGTGATGGGTTATCTTGGTATCATGGGCCTCATGCAAGGGGTCAAACCTGTATTGTTTAGTCTCAGGAACATGGTAACATCGTTAGTATGAATCAAAGCATCATAAAAATTAAAAAAGGAAATTCACGAAAATATTAAATCCGATCAAGCTTGGGATTCTTGTTTCATTCATTTTTGATCATCAAGAATGATCCCAACTTACTCTATGGTACCTCAAGAGTTGATTTAAATATATGATTTTCTTTGAGAAGGGCTGGAGATTGAATTTCGAGTTGCCATAGTTTTGACAAAAGTTGATATTTTTGAAAGAGTGCTCTTGAGGTTTTTTTTCGTGTCCCCTTGTCTGAATATGATGGGCATATATATAGGAAGAGATTAGGTCAAAAATATTAGTTTGGACATCTTGGAAAACTTATCTTTTACTTTGTTTGAAAAATAGATTGGAATAAGACAAAACCATAAAGATTTGTTTTGCAAATAGGCTCAGACGGTTTGCAATGTAACCTTGGGCCTCCAAAAGATTTGAATCAAAAGCCTTTTATGCTTTATACCTCCACTTAATATTTATTTGATTTTATTTTTAATTTATATGAATAAAAATCAAAATAAATGAAATAAAAATTAAAATAGTGCATGTGTAATATGGCAGGGGAATTGACTTTTTGGTTTTGCGTTTTATCACAAATGTTGCGGATAGCATGAGTCGCCATCGAATTTTCTTTTATCCAATAAAGGAAAGGGTGAAATGAAAAGGAAAGACCTTTTGAATTTTTTTTAGTAAGGGGGGTAGGTTATGAAAAAGGAAGGTGTTAGCACCCTTTTCATCTGTAGTTATCTACGGGCTCTTAATCGCTAGCTCACTTTGAAAATGCTTTGTGTTTGTATGTTTGAAAAATATTTTGAAAATTCCTAAGTGCGGAAAATTGTTTAATGATTCTCGTGTCGTTGAGAATGCATGCAAAGTGTTTGTCTTTGAAAATATTTTAGAAAAGAGTGTATGTGTAAGAAAAGTTTTGTTTGTGAGCAAGCGACTACGAGTTATCTACCCATTCAAAAAGTCTTTATTCTTTTCCTCCTTCTTTAGACAATGCTATCCTACAATTAGTTAGTAGGAAGCCCTATCATTGGATATATGAGGGGCAAGTGCGAGTCATCGTACAATCACAAAGGAAACTTTAGGGCGCTTTAGCAATTTTATCGTAAGAGGACTAAGATTGTTTACCAAAGGCAGCATCAGAGGGTCATCGAGGGACTACGATCTTTTTAATCAAGAGTATTTTCTAAAGCGTCCCCACGTTCGAGGGACATGACAGTTTATATCAGAGGCAACAGGTGAGGGTCACCCTAGAGGTGCGCGTGTGCAAAGCGTGTTATGTTTCAGTTATTTTAATCTTGGATTTATGGTTATCTAGCGTTTGCTATTAGTCTTTGCCATACAATCCTATTAAGCCAGCGGTTAAATATATACATATAAGTTCATACATAAGTGTGGAAAGTAAGAATGTGAGAAATGAAATCTACGCTATTATAGTGCTTCGGGGATGGGGAGTACAAACCATAAAAATTGGGGAGAAAAGAAATAAACCCTAATTATCTATTACAAACTTTTAAGCAGTTACATAATTATATTAATGAAAAAAATAAACAAACGTGCGGAGATGGTGAAGAGGGAAAGATATTTAAAACCTAAAAGATTCTAAACGTTAGAAAATATTTTTGGTGTTTTGTTTAGAAAAAATGTATTATGGTATAAAACCCTAATTCTAATTAATTTACAAACTAACTAATAAAATAAAACAAAGTGTGATTAAATTAAATTAGTTTTTTTTATAAAAATTAAATCAATTAATTAAAAACCCAAATCTAATTTTTTTTTTATGATTTTAAGATTTTTTATGATTTAAATAAAATTGGTTAAAAAAAGAAAATAGTAAATTAAAACAAAAAAAAAAGAAATCAAATGGGCCTGATGTGCAAAAGGAATTTGGGGGTGTGAGAAACACATTGCATTAGGCCCAACATCTTAAGTCCAAAATTTGCGTTGGATCCAGTGAGGACCATTCCTTGGAGTCCATCGTGGGCGTGAGGCTTGATTCACTAGATCTGGATCTATTAAGATCTACTGGTTGTTAGACGAGGTACACCATGTGCATGTTGGACTTGACCTATATAGGATCTGCAAGGAAAATTTTGAAAAACAATATGCCAGAGGCAGGGATCGAACCCCTGCCCTGGCACACCAAATCCTTAATCACACATACGCTTGCCACTGGGACGGTCACTTCATTTGGTATATGAATTAAATAATAAAAACAAAAAGGAAATGAAACACTAACAGCCGGAGAAGCGCCTGTGCCCTTGCTCCGGTCGTCTTCTCCGGTCTTCCTTTTTATCAAAACCTGTAAAAATGCGTTAGAATGAAAGATCTAAAGACTTAGATCCATTAATTAACATGCTGCGGTTTCAAAGGCACAATTAGTAGGGATTAAAAATGCTTGTATCATCCAAATCGAGACTCAACAATTTTTGAGCCCTAACAATGGTAGATCATGATTTTAGCGTCAAACCTCACATGTATCACGTTAATCCTGTTCTAATAATGCACACGATAAAATCAAATAGATTAGTAATGACTGAAAATACAAGAAATCACAGTTTCGATTTTTACCAACGTTTACAACTAGCGTGATGGAGGGATCGTGTTCTAGTTCTTGAGGGATGCAGTTAAGGACCTAGATCAACTCCTTTGATCCTCAAGAGGTGAATGATGGCCTTGGTTTCGAGTGAGAATGGCTGGAACTTAAGTTACAGATTTTGCAACTTTGAATTTTGTGGTTTTTTAAAGGGATCTTTTGGTCAGTATTTCGTGTCCTTTGCATCTGCTTGGCTTGCCTTTATATAGAGGAAACAAATGGCTCATCGAAGATGGAATAAAATCAAACCATGATGGATCTAATCAAACAAGATCAAACATGTTTAAAAATTTCCAAATTTGAGATTTTCCTTTCCATTTTTAAGCTTGCACAATTTTGGCATGTTTTGTGTCAGGCTAGCATGTGTTGTATTGGACCTTTAGCTGATTGAAACAAAAGTCCAAGCCCTTATACTATTATCTCACATTTATTTTGATTTTATTCTCTTTTAAATGAAGAAAAATTCAAATAAAAGAAATAAAAATCATGAAAAATATGTGAATGGATTTAGAGGTCTTCTAACAGATTATGAATATGTTTGAACATCTAAAGTCAGGCCCACTAATTCAAAGACTCAAGTTTGCTCATTTTGTATTTCATGCATTTCCTCAAAATTTCCCAACTTATACAATTCATAACTTGATCAATTTTCATATTTTGAAGATGATCTTGGCATTTTTGAAAAGCTCAAGATGCCCCCTCCATTTTCTCTTTTCACCATTTTTGCATTTGGAGACTTTATCTTGATGTAAGTTTCCTTGACAAAAAGTGTCTTTTTGTTGATCTTTGAAAATGACATGTAATGTATTAGCTCATATCTTTCAAATGAAGCATTTTTTGGGCTTGAGAATAATTATAAAGTTGAACAGAATTGAATTTCCTTCAAAATGGGCTTTGGTTGGGGAAAAGTTGATGAAGCATGTGAAAGTTATGCTTGGTCAAATTCAAGTTTACTTCTCCTAAGGAAACCCTAATTTGATAATTTTGGATTTTGATTATTTGAGGGATTTCCTTGAGTAATCATGATTAACCCTTGATCAAATGATTAATATCACTTCAAAATGTTGATGTTGACAAAAAAGTCTTGAAGTTTGACTGTATGTTGACCATAGTTTACTTTTTACCCAATATAGTTGAATTTCAATCATTTGAGCCATTGCTAAGCAAACTTGTGATGCAAGACTTGAAACTTGACATCATCATTGTTTAGGATCTATGATGAACCATGAAAACCATTTGAAACCTTTGTAACCCAAATTTCCTTGAGAGACTCAAAACCATTGTTTTAGACATTTTGCTTAGGAGGAGCATTTTGACTGGTCAACCCTTTAGTAGCTTGAGTATTTGAGACCTTTTAAAAGAATGTATTGAAGAATATGGGAGGGAAATTTATAGAGTACAACAACTGCCCCTGTTCAATCTTTTTAAACTCGAAGAGTTAGATTTCCATGCTCTCCATTTGTAACTGGAAGGTAGAAGATGATTGAACACTTAAGTGCCCAGAAATTTGCACTCGCCAGTGCACGAAGTGACGCTATTGGTTGACTATACCGGGAATGGACTTATAAATGTCATTTGGATATGTGATAGAGAGTTGTTGGATATGGGCTTATAAATGCCATCCAAAGTAACTATTGATAGAAATTAGAATAAGTCTACGTCCGACTTTAACTGGAACAAGTATTAGAATAAATCTACGCTCGATTTAATCTGAGCCAGAAAATGTATTTGACTTCTTTCAATTGGAAGAAGTATCAGCATAAATATATGCTCAATTTAATCTGAGCTAGAAGATATCCATGTTCGTCTTTCTCTGGAAGAAGTATCAAAATAAATCTATGCTCGATTTAATCTAAGCTAGAAAATGTCTGCTGTAAGAAGTATCAAAATAAATCCACACTTAATTTAATCTGAGCCAGAAGATATCCATGACCGTCTTCAACTGGAATAAGTATCAGAATAGATTTATGCTCAATCTAATCTGAGCCAGAAGATATCCATGCTCGTCTTTATTTGGAAGAAGTATCAGAATAAATCTATGCTCGATTTAGCCTTAGCCAGAAAATGTCAGCTGGAAGAAGTATCAGAATAAATCCACGCTTGATTTAATCTTATTCAGAAGATGTCTATGACTGTCTTCAACTGGAAGAAGCATCAGAATAGATCTATGCTCGATCTAATCTAAGACAGAAGATATCCACGCTTATCTTTATCTGGAAGAAATATCAGAATAAATCTATGCTCGATTTAGTCTGAGCCAGAAAATGTCTGCTGGAAGAAGTATCAGAATAAATCCACGCTTAATTTAATCTTATCCATAAGATGTCTATGACTTTATTCAACTGGAAGATGTATCAGAATAGATCTACGCTCGATCTAATATGAGCCAGAAGATATCCACGCTCGTCATTATCTATAAGATGTATTAGAATAAATCTATGCTCGATATAACCTGAGCCAGAAAATGTCTACGACCGTCTTCAACTGGGAGAAGTGTTTCTTTGAGAATGACCCTCTGTTAAAATTTCTTAAGTATCCACTTGTCAGATGTAGCCTTTGAGAAGAATGTCTAGTCATATAAGTAGCTGATGATGTTTCTGTGTTGACTACTCTTTCCTAAAAAGGTAAAGAATGAGTTGTATGCAATGTCATGATGTACGAAATGCATTGCGTGATGATGTTCTCAAAATAAATGAGACTATTCTATATGCGTTTCATATGCACATGCTATGATGTTTGTAAGTGATATATGAATGCGAAATGTTGTTGAAGTGTATTTGTGAACTCGTGCAACATCTTT
Organism: Vicia faba; assembly: GCA_948472305.1. Classification (NCBI taxonomy): domain Eukaryota; kingdom Viridiplantae; phylum Streptophyta; class Magnoliopsida; order Fabales; family Fabaceae; genus Vicia; species Vicia faba. The sequence goes on along the minus strand of OX451739.1, from coordinate 1,551,644,393 downwards.
GTCTAGGGAAAATAAATCCCTGAATATTGTTGGGGATGAAGAGTATGTGTATCTTCGATCTTGATGGGGATTTCTGCTTTCTGTTTTGAGGAAACTCTGTTGGAGGATGTTGATTCCTATTTGGGGAGAAGAGTCCAAGAGCATTGTTCGTTACTGCCCTACTGGGAAATTTAATTCTTATATACCCTGACTGGGGATAAAAGAGATGGATAAACTTTAGAGGTGTTTCCAGACCGAGTTTTTGATATGGATACCGACTCATCTGGAAAGAATAAGGTTTGAATGATATCTGATCCAGTTTCAGATTCAGTAGCAACTCTCTCGGGATAGCAACCCGGACTGTCCTTTACTGGAGGCGGGAAACCTGCTGGTAACTTGTGGTAGAAGCATACTCAAGCTAGGGAGACAGAAATCTGTTGGGGAAGTAAACCCTATTGGGAAAACAAATCATGTTGGGCAAACAAACCCTGTTGGGGAAATAAACCCTATTTATGGAGAAATACTCTGTTGAGGAAACACCCTTGCTGAGGAAATGAGCTCTGCTGGAGAAAATAAAATATGCAGGGTGTTTTACAATTTTATAGGAATAAACTCAGTTGGGGAGGAGAATTTCCATAAACTGTACTGATTGAGATTTCATAGGTGGGCAATATTGCTAGGAAAAAAGATCACATCCTTTTATCTGTTGGAGTGAATTTGCTGGTGAGTATGATAAGATTACTCTGTGGGGATAATTCCATGGAAGTGGCTCTGTGGCGATTTGTGGATAGTTTGAACGTTATCCCAATTCCTGAAGTCTTGTGTAAATGTCCATTCCTGTTTTTATGCATATATTTGTTAACAGTTAATCGTGTTCATATGCATATGTTCATTCAATTTTAGTCATTGGACGTTTTTGCTAACAAAATAGAAAGAGTAAAACACAAAAAGTTTGAATTTTGAAATTTGTATTTTTATTGATAGGTTACCCATAAGCACATGATTTTTTGTACAAAGAGACATAAATCCTTGTAAGAGGAAATTATCGTGAAATGAAAAGAGTACAAAGTGAAACAAGATAATAGCTATGTGGGAATAATCTCGTTAAGTCCCCACTCTGCCATTGCCCCTATGTCTTCAAGCCTCTCATCCCTTGTTGTTGGAAGAAGTTGATTGAACTGATCTGTACCATTTGAACTTTGATTTTGATAACAAAGCTTGTTGTAAGTGATCCAATGGGACATAGTCATACGTTTTTATCCCTAACTTTTTCCTGGACTTCCTTTTTAGGTTTTCAGTCCACCGGGATACCCTTTCTTGCCCAAGCCGCCTTTTCAGGTTTTCGACTTGCTTTGTGTATAATCTTTTATATATATCTGTTGTACCCCAAAATTTGACCTCTCATTTCTCAAGATTTTTCTCACAAAATTTCTACTAGTTCAAGTTTGCACAAGTACATTTAGATCATATGGGATTTTCAAGCATCAAGTCAAAGAGGAAACTATTGAAAGAGCAAAACAGATAAATTTGATTTTTCTGACGAAATTGAAGAAAAAACATATCACTTTGATCTAGATCTTTCGATTGGGCATCTGGCCTCTTTCAAACTTACCTCAAATTCCCAAGCTTTGATTGAGGTATTGGTCTTTTGCTTGCTTGCTTTATACAAGCTTCAACTGGACGTTTGTTTCCCTTTGAAACAGCCTCCTTTGATTCAGAAGGCAATGGCCTTCTGAAGGATTTCCTTTTATCCACAAAGCAGTGACCTCCTGCATGTAGCTTTCGATTGGACATTGGCTCTTCATCCAGACCTTCGTTTGAGCAATGTCCTCTTATATGTTTGCTTGGAGTCACAAAGCAGTGACCTCCTGCATGCAAGCATCAACAGTGCATTGGCTATGTTCACACTAGCTTCGACTGGACAAAATCTCCCTTTGAAATTGTTGTAGCCAAATTTTTCCCCACAAGATCCCTTCATCATACCATATTGTTTCAATCACAACAAGATCACATTAGGGCTTTTGGTTCTCCTCCCTATCTTTAGCTTTTCTCTTTGAGGAATCACCAAGCACCTTGACTTGTTTTTCTTTTGTGATCATGCATGTTTTGTTTTGACTTTCCTTTTAATTAATAAAATGCAATGTTGGTTTGTCTTACTTGTTAATAATGTAGGTAAAAGCAATGTGTCTTAGCAAGTTGATCCATGGGTTCATGAGTTTATTTCCACGCCCTAGTCAATAAACTTGAGAAATTCAATCCTCACCATTGAAGTTGTTTTGGAAGAAATAACCTGGCAAGGTTTATTTTTGTTCACCACATTTCAAAGTTATCAAGATTGACTCAAAAGTACAACGGGTTGATTGAAGAAGTTGTTATGGTTGGACAAGGCCTTGTTACCATTGGCCACAAGTGCATATTTCTCTCATTTATCAAGATATGGAGGTGGTTTTTGTTTCTATGACTTCTCTTTATCATCCTAAACAATTTATATTTACAAATCAAAAGAGTTGGTATAAGAATGTTGTTCAAAATTGTCAAAGTTCTTCAAAGCATTTTCTTGATCTAGGAGCTAGGATTTTGAACTTCAAAGAAATATATCTTGCTCATCTTTTGGTATTTTTGAGTGATTCTAAAGACATCCTTCTATTAAAAGGGTTATTAACAAATCAATTCAAAAGTTTCAAGGAGTTTTCATGTGGAAGAAACTTGATCATGAAGAAAGATTACAAGTCCTCTAGATGAACCCCCAATTTTCCATGTGTGACTTCAAATGATCATAACTTGGTCAATTTTTATCACCTTGAGCCCACTCTTTTTCCATAATGATCTTGAGGATGTGAACTTCATTCTTTATTTTATGTGCAAAGTGAAAAAATGGATGTTCTCAAAATAAATGACACTGTGCTATATGCGTTTCATATGCATATGCTATGGTGTTTGCAAGTGATGTATGAATGCGAAATGTTGTTGAAGTGTATTTGTGAACTCGTGCAACATCTTTGTCTAGGGAAAATAAATCCCTGACTTTTTTTTGGGATGAAGAGTATGTGTATCTTCGATCTTGATGGGGATTCCTGCTTTCTGTTTTGAGAAAACTCTGCTGGAGGATGTTGATTCCTATTTGGGGAGAAGAGTCCAAGAGCATTGGTCGTTCACTGCCCTACTGGGAAATTTAATTCTTATATACCTTTACTGGGGATAAAAGAGATGGATAACCTTTCGAGGTGTTTCCTGACCGATTTTTTGATATGGATACCGTCTCATCTGGATAGATTAAGGTTTGAACGATATCTGATCCATTTTAAGATTCAGTAGCAACTCTCTGGCGATAGCAATCTAGACTGTCCTTTACTGGAGGCAGGAAAACTGCTGGTAACTTGTGGTAGAAGCATACTCAACCAAGGGAGACAGCAATCTGTTGGGGAAGTAAAACTTTTTGGGAAAACAAATCATGTTGGGGAAATAAACCCTGTTGGGGAAATAAACCCTATTTACGGGGAAATACTCTGCCGAGTAAACACCCTTGCTGAGGAAATGAGCTCTGCTGGAGAAAAGAAAATCTGCAGGGTTTTTTACAGTTTTAGAGGATTAAACTCAGCTGCGGAGGAGAATTTCCATAAACTGTACTGATTAAGACTATAATAGGTGGGCAATATTGCTGGGAAAAAAGATCACATTCTTTTATCCGCTAGAGTGAATTTGCTGGTGAGTATGATAAGACTACTCTGCGGGGATAAATCCATGGAAGTGGCTCTGTGGGGATTTGTGGAAAGTTTAAACGTTATCCCAACTTCTGAAGTGTTGAGTAAATGTCCATTCCTGTTTTTATGCATATATTTATTAACAGTTAATCGTGTTCATATGCATATGTTCATTCAATTTTAGTCATAGGATATTTTTGAAAACAAAATAGAAAAAGTAAAACACAAAAAGTTTGAATTTTGAAATTTGTATTTTTATTGATAGGTTACCCAAAAACACGCGATTTTTTATACAAAGAGACATAAATCCTAGTAAGAGGAAATTCTCGTGAAATGAAAAGAGTACAAAGTGAAACAAGATAATAGCTATGCGGGAATAATCTCGTCAAGTTCCCACTCTGCCATTGCCCCTATGTCTTCAAGCCTCTCATCCCTTGTTGTTGGAACAAGTTGATTGAACTGATCTGTACCATTTGAATGTTGATTTTGATAACAAAGCTTGCTGTAAGTGATCCAATGTGACATAGTCATACGCTTTTATCCCTAACTTTTCCTGGACTGCCCTTTCAGGTTTTCTGTCCACCGGGATACCCTTTCATGCCCAAGCCATCTTTTCAGGTTTTCGACTTGCATATCTGTTGTACCCCAAAATTAGACCTCTCATTTCTCAAGATTTTTCTCACAAAATTTCCACTAGTTCAAGTTTGCACAAGTACATTTAGATCATATGGGATTTTCAAGAATCAAGTCAAAGAGGAAACTATTGAAAGAGCAAAACAGATAAATTTGATTTTTCTGACAAAATTGAAGAAAAAACATATCACTTTGATCCAGATCATTCGATTGGGAATCTGACCTCTTTCAAACTTACCTCAAATTCCCAAGCTTCGATTGAGGCATTGGTATTTTGCTTGCTTGCTTTATACAAGCTACGACTGGACGTTTGTTTCCCTTTGAAACAACCTCCTTCGATTTAGAAGGCAATGGCCTTCTGAAGAATTTCCTTCAATCCACAAAGCAGTGACCTCCTGCATTCAGCTTTCATTAGACATTGGCTTTTCATGCAAACCTTTGTTTGAGTAATGGCCTCTTATATGTTTGCTTGGAGTCACAAAGCAGTGACCTCCTGCATGCAGGCATCAACAGGGCATTGGCTATATTCACACTAGCTTCGACAGGACAAAATCTCCCTTTGTAATTGTTGTACCCAAATTTTCCCCCCAAGATCCCTTCATCATACCATATTGTTTAAATCACAACAAGATCACATTAGGGGTTTTGGTTCTCCTCCCTATCTTTAGCTTTGCTCTTTGAGGAATCACCAAGCACCTTGACTTGTTTTTCTTTTGTGATCATGCATGTTTTGTTTTGACTTTCCTTTTAATTAATAAAATTCAATGTTGATTTGTCTTACCTCTTAATAATGTAGGTAAAAGCAATGTGGCTTAACAAGTTGATCCATGGGTTCATGAGTTTATTTCCATGACCTAGTAAATAAAACTTGAGAAATTCAAACCTCACCATTGAAGTTATTTTGGAAGAAATAACATGGCAAGGTTTATTTTGGTTCACAACATTTCAAAGTTATCAAGATTGATTCAAAAGTACAAGGGGTTGATTGAAGAAGTTGTTATGGTTAGACAAGGCCTTGTTCCCATTGGTCACAAGTGCATATTTCTCTCATTTATCAAGATATGGAGGTGGTTTTGGTTGCTATGAGTTCTCATTATCATCCTAAACAATTTATATTTACAAAGCAAAAGAGTTGGTACAAGAAGGTTGTTCAAAATTGTCAAAGTTCCTCAAAGCATTTTCTTGATCTAGGAGCTAGGGTTTTGAACTTAAAAGAAATATATCTTGCTCATCTTTTGGTATTTTTGAGTTATTCCAAAGACATCCTTATGTTCAAATGGTTATTAACAAATCACTTCAAAAGTTTCAAGGAGTTTTCATGTGGAAGAAACTTGATGATGAAGAAAGATTACAAGTCCTCCAGATGAACCCCCAATTTTCCATGTGTGTCTTCAAATGATCATAACTTGGTTCCAGATCATAATTATATTGATATTTTTTGTAAAAGGCTGAAGCCAAATCTTCCCAGGTATGAATATTGGTCCCCTCTAGTTGATAGAACCATTCCAACTATGTTCCAGACAAACACTCTTGAAAGAAATGAACCCACAACTTCTCGTCATTAGTGTGTTGTTGGATTTTCCAAACATAAGACCTCAAATGCAGCTTTGGGCAAGAAACTCCATCATACTTAGAAAAGACAAGAGTTTTAAATTTAGGAGGAATGACAACTCCTGAAACCAAACCCAAATCATCAAAATTCAATCTAGGCACTTTCTAGATTTCGATAGCTCTCAGACGCTCTTCCAGCAGCTTATACTTATCATCACCAGGGAGATATTGCTCATCCAAATAATTATCTTCCTCTTCATAAATAAATTCGTCAGAACCAAGACTGCTTCTCTCAGCTTTCATACTCTTACCATCTTCATCCTATTTGTCATCTTCATCCGATGGGATATTAAGATCTCAAGCTTGCTTGACTGAACCTCTAAATCTTATCTCCATGTTAAGGACGCCAATTGGTTTCTTTTTTTTCTTCTTTTTCTCACTGGGGACAAGTGCTTTCAACTCTTCCTACCCCTTGGCTAAGTTCAAGAACATCTATTGGAATTATGCATTTTGAGCTTGGAGATCTTTGACTGTATGTTCAAGAGCCATTTTTCTGTCTTAAATAAACATCAAGGGGATGAGAAAACTTGTATTAAGTACACCTATTATGTAATGATATGCATGACATGTAGAGGCATATGCAATGATTTCAAGGATCTCGCAGGATTTAAAATATCGGAAAAAGAATCTGGTTGCAGCTTTGACTTGAAGAACTTTTAGTCTTCATCTTTGGACGTCCTTCTATAAGAATTAAGCTCACCATATCAAGTGGGTCCTAGCCTCTAATTCAAGAGAATGTGCCTTGATCTTGATGGCACCTGACTAGAGGAAAATAAATCCTCTCGCCCCTTGCTAGAAATCTGGCTCATGATAATCCTGCACCAAAGATCCCTAAGATCCTTGAAATGGTTATTAAAAATTCCATGTCATGATGATACGATGTTATGATGTCATGCTCGTGTTAGATAAATAGAAAACACAAATAGGTCACACAAGAGCCCTATGTTTAGTTGGCTCAACCTGTCCTAAAATAGTAACCAGGTTCTAAGGATCTCATATCACAGATCTTTCTCGCAGGCTTTATTTTAGCACGGCAACTGGCTTGCCACGAAAACATCCCGAGAATCGAATCTCAATGAGTGTAATTTTGAGTATCAACCAACCTTGGACTGCACCAAAGTCAGCCATCTCACTACTTTCCAATGGCCAAGATGGGTAAATTAAGGTTCTAAAAGTAAGTTAGTGCTAATGACACCACGCAGAAGCCTAATGTTATCCTTGACTGACTCAAGGAACATCAGTATAAACCAAAGTGTCACACTAACCGTAGCCACCATTTTAACTATATCGGTCTATGTCGTACAATCTTTATGATTTATTGCTACTTACCTAAGGAATTCCTAGATCTGGGTGTAGGATCTTGCAAGTAAATAAACCCAAACAAAAACACTGAAAGTAAATCAAGAAAAACAATCAATTGAAGCAAATAAAGTGATCTATCCCTAAGGTAACCCCTCTTTTTTAAGTACTCCCCACCAGAGTCACTAGTTCTAAAATACGGTGGGAGAACTGACTTTTTTGGTTTTATACAAATATACAGATAGCAAGATTCGCCACCAACTTTTCTTTTATCTAATATAAGAAAAGGATGAAAAGAACAAGAAAGACCTTGATAGATTTTGAGTTTGGGGGGTAAGTTATGAAAAGGGAAGGTGTTAGCACCCTTCTCATCCGTACTTATCTACAAGCTCTTAATCTCTAGCTCACTTTTTGAAAATTTGCTTTTGTGTGTGATTTGTTTGAAAATATTTTGAAAAGACAAAGTACGACTAACTTTGTAATGATTATTGTATCAGTCCTCAAGAACGAGTACAAAGTGTTTTTGAAAATATTTGTTTGAAAAGTAGTGTGAAAAATGTATTGTTTGTGAAAAATTATGAGCAAGCGGTTAAAAGTTCCTTATCCACTAAAGGTCGTTCTTATTCTTTTTCTTCTCCTTTATAGATAATACTATCCATACCAATAGTTGTAAGGTAGCCCTATCTATTGGATGTGAAGGGACATGTGAAGGGTCATCGAACGATCATTGAAGGCAACATATAGAGATACTTTAGCAATTTTATCGGAGGGACTAGATTGTTTTTCATAGGCAACATCGAAGGGTTATCGGGGGAATATGATCTTTACTCCTAAGGGTCTTTTGCTAAATTATCCCTACTTTTGAGGGACATGACCATTATTTCTGAAGGCAACGAAGAGAGGTTACCCTAGAGGTGTGAGTTTGAAAAGTGTGTTCAGTTCAGTTATATTATCTTAAGAATTAGGGTTTTCTATCAATTGATCTTAGTCTTTCCATACAAACCCTAGTTACTAGCAATATAAAATATATCAGGAAAAATAAATGCGGAAAGTAAACCCTACACTATTACAAGGCTTTGGGGAAGTTACATAAAAATGCGGGAAAGTAAAGTGCGAAATTTAAACCTAAACTATTACATCCTGTGAGCAGTTACATAATAGAAAAAAATGCGGAAAATAAATCTATGCTATTACATTGGAGAATGTGTCCTATATATTTGATCTAGGAAAATTAAATAAATGAAGAAAAAGAAACAAGAAAATAGAGAAAAAGAATGTTTGAAGTGTTTTTTGTGATTTTTTATGAAAATAATTTAGGTGATAATAATTAAATAAACCTAAATTCTAATTGATTTTAATGTTTAAGGAAAAAAGGTTAACTAAGTAATTAATTAAATAAGAACGCTAAACCTAATTTATTAGTATTAAGGAAAAAAATTAGGTTAGTTTGATGATTAATTAAAAGGAATTAGGGTTAGAAAAGAGAAAAAGAAAAGAAAGTTAGGTTAGGAAAAATAGGAAAAAGAAAGATGCATGAGGTAGGTGTTGAACTCATGCCCTCTAGCCTTCTGTGCTGCCTTGCTTGCCACTGTGCCAGGCGCTTGTTGGTGTTAGATAATAGGTGCTGCATATTATATAGGAAGCCTGCATGTTAGATGGAAAAATAGCAAAAAAACATTGTGAAGCGCAAAGATCGAACCCATGCCCTTATGTTAACAAACCTTTGCATTGACCAGTGGTGCTACGCTCTTATTCGTGTATCAAATAGAAACGAATAAATATATTATAAAAGTGGACCGGAGAGGCGCCAAATCCCTAGCTCCGGCAAGGCTATTTTTTCACCTGCAAAAATAACAAACATTAGAGAATGAAAAGAACCATATCCCCCTAAATCGACCCTTGTGAATCCAATGGTGGCCTTAGTTTGTGCTAATTCGTCCTGTACAAAGAGATATGATGAAAATAATGCAAATCGGTTCAAACATGGTGATGGGTTATCCTGGTATCATGTGCCTCATGCAAGGGGTCAAACCTATGTTGTTTAGTCTCAGGAACATGTTAACATCGTTAGTATTAATCAAATCATCATAAAAATCCAAAAAGGAAATTCACGAATGTATGAAATCAATCATGCTTGGGATTATTGTTTCATGCACTTTTGATCATCAATAATGATCCCAACTTACTCTATGGTACCTCAAGAGTTGATTTGAATGGATGATGTGCTTTGAGAAGGGATGGAAGTTGAATTTCGAGTTGCCCTAGTTTTAACAAAAGTTGATATTTTTGAAAGAGTGTTCTTGAGGGTTTTTTTCGTGTCCCTTTGTCTGAATATGATGAGCATATATATAGGAAGATTAGGTCAAAAATATGAGCTTGGACATCTTGGAAAACCTATCTTTTATTTTGTTTGAAAAATATATTTGAATAAGACAAAACCAAAAAGATTTGTTTTGCAAATAGGCTCACACGGTTTGCAATGTGACCTTGGGCCTCCAAAAGATTTGAATCAAAAGCCTTTTATGCTTTATACCTCCACTTAATATTTATTGGATTTTATTTTGAACTTATATGAATAAAAATCAAAATAAATGAAATAAAAATTAAATAGATGCATGTGTAATACGATGGGAGAATTGACTTTTTAGTTTTGCGTTTTATCGCAAATGTTGCAGATAGCAAGATTCGCCATCGACTTTTCTTTTATCCAATAAAGGAAAGGGTGAAATGAAAAGGAAAGACCTTTTGAGAATTTTTGAGTAAGGGGGGTAGGTTATGAAAAAGGAAGGTGTTAGCACCCTTTTCATCCGTAGTTATCTACGGTCTCTTAATCACTAGCTCACTTTGAAAATGCTTTGTGTTTGTATGTTTGAAAAATATTTTGAAAATTCCCAAGTGCGGATTTTATAATGATTCTCTTGTCGTTGAGAATGCATGCAAAATGTTTGTCTTTGAAAATATTTTAGAAAAGAGTGTATGTGTGAGAAAAGTATTGTTTGTGAGCAAGCGACTACGAGTTATCTACCCATTCCAAAAGTCTTTTTTCTTTTCCTCCTCCTTTAGACAGTGCTATCCTACAATTAGTTAGTAGGAAGCCCTATCATTGGATATGTGAGGGATAGGCGCGAGTCATCGTACAATCACAAAGGAAACTTGTAGGGAACTTTAGCAATTTTATTGTAAGGGACTAAGATCGTTTACCAAAGGAAGCATCAGAGGTTCATCGAGGGACTACGATTTTTTTAATCAAGGGTATTTTCTATAGCGTCCCCACGTTTGAGGGACATGACAGTTTATATCTGAGGCAACAAGTGAGGGTCACCCAAGAGGTGTGTGTGTGCAAAGTGTGTTATGTTTCAGTTATTTTAATCTTGGATTTATGGTTATCTAGCGTTTGCTTTTAGTCTTTTCCATCTAATCCTATTAAGCTAGCGGTTAAATATATACATACATTCATACATAAGTGTGGAAAGTAAGAATGCCAGAAATGAAATCTACATTATTACAGTGCTTCGGGGATGGGGAGTACAAACCATAAAAATTAGGGAGAAAAGAAATAAACCCTAATTATCTATTACAAACTTTTAAGCAGTTACATAATTATATTAATGCGAAAAATAAATAAACGCGCAGAGATGGTGAAAAGGGAAAGTTATTTAAAACCTAAAAGATTCTAAGCATTAGAAAATATTTTTGGTGTTTTTAAAAAAAAAATGTATTATGGTATAAAACCCTAATTCTAATTAATTTACAAACTAACTAATAAAATAAAACAAAGTGTGATTAAATTAAATTAATTTTTATTTATAAAAATTAAATAAATTAATTAAAAACCTAAATCTAATTTTTTTATGATTTTATGATTTTGTCTGATTTAAATAAAATTGGTTAAAAAAAGAAAATAGTAAATTAAAACAAAAAAAGAAAGAAATCAAATGGGCCTGATGTGCAAAAGGAATTTGGGGGTGGTAGAAACACATTGCGTTAGGCTCAACATCTTAAGCCCAAAATTTGAACTGGATCCAGTGAGGACCATTCCTTGAAGTGCATCATAGGCGTGAGGCTTGATTCACTAGATCTGGATCCATTGAGATCTACTGGTTGTTAGATGAGGTACACCATGCGCATGTTGGACATGACCTATATGGGATCTGCAAGGAAAATTTTGAAAAACAATATGCGAGAGGCATGGATCGAACCCCTGTACTGGTACACCAAAGCCTTAATCACACATATACTTGCCGCTGGGGCAGTCATTTCATTTGGTATATGAATCAAATAATAAAAACAAAAAGGAAATAAAATACTAATAGCCGGAGAAGCGTCGGAGTCCTTGCTCCGGTCGTCTTCTCTGGCCTGCCTTTTTATCACAACCTGTAAAAATGCGTTAGAATTAAAGATCTAAAGACTTAGATCCATTAATTAACATGCTGCGATTTCAAAGGCACGGTTAGTAGGGATTAAAAATGCTTGTATCATCCAAATCGAGACTCAACAATTTTTGAGCCCTAACAATGGTAGATCATGATTTTAGCGTCAAACCTCACATGTAGCACGTTAATGCTATTCTAATAATGCACACGATAAGATCAAACAGATTAGTAATGACTGAAAATACCAGAAATCACAGTTTCGATTTTTACCAACTTTTACTACTGGCGTGATGGAGAGATCGTGTTCTAGTTCTTGAGGGATGCAATTAAGGACCTAGATCAACTCCTTTGATCCTCAGGAGGTGAATGATGGCCTTGGTTTCGAGTGAGAATGGCTGGAACTTAAGTTACAAATTTTGCAACTTTGAATTTTGTGGTTTTTAAGGGGCTCTTTTGGTCAGTATTTCGTGTCCTTTGCATCTTCTTGGCTCACCTTTATATAGTGGAAACAAATGGCTCATCGAAGATGGAATAAAATCAAGCCATGATGGATCTAATCAAACAAGATCAAACATGTTTAAAAATTTCCAAATATGAGACTTTCCTTGCCATTTTTAAGCTTGCCATGTTTTGGCATGTTTTGTGACAGGCTAGCATGTGTTGTATTGGGCCTTTAGCTGATTGAAACAAAAGTTCAAGCTCTTATACTATTATCTCACATTTATTTTGATTTTATTCTCTTTTAAATGAAGAAAAATTCAAATAAAAGAAATAAAAATCATGAAAAATATGTGAATGGATTTAGAGGTCTTATAACACATTATGAACATGTGACGCTATTGCTTGACTATACCAGGAATAGACTTATAAATGTCATTTGGAGATGTGATAGAGAGTTGTTGAGACGGGCTTATAGATGCCATCCAAAGTAACTGTTGATAGAAATTAGAATAAGTCTACGTCCGACTTTAACTGGAAGAAGTATCAGAATAGATATACGCTCAATTTAATATGAGCCAGAAAATGTCTATGACTTCTTTCAATTGGAAGAAGTATCAGAATAAATCTACGCTCGATTTAATCCGAGCTAGAAGATATCCATGCTTGTCTTTATTTGTAAGAAGTATCAAAATAAATCTATGCTCGATTTAATCTAAGCTAGAAAATGTCTGCTGTAAGAAGTATCAGAATAAATCCACACTTGATTTAATCTGAGCCAAAAGATGTATATGATTGTCTTCAACTGGAATAAGTATCAGAATAGATCTATGCTCAATCTAATCTGAGCCAGAAGATATCCATGCTCGTCTTTATTTTGAAGAAGTATCAGAATAAATCTATGCTCGATTTAGCCTGAGCCAAAAAATGTCTGCTGGAAGAAGTATCAGAATAAATCCACGCTTGATTTAATCTTATTCAGAAGATGTCTATGTCTGTCTTCAATTGGAAGAAGCATCAGAATAGATCTATGCTCGATCTAATCTAAGCCAGAAGATATCCACGCTCGTTTTTATCTGGAAGAAGTATCAAAATAAATCTATGCTCGATTTAGTGTGAGCCAGAAAATGTCTGCTGGAAGAAGTTTCAGAATAAATCCACGTTTGATTTAATCTGATCCAGAATCTGTCTATGACTTTCTTCAACTGGAAGAAGTATCAGAATATATCTACGCTCGATCTATTCTGAGCCAGAAGATATCCACGCTCGTCTTTATCTAGAGAAAGTATTAGAATAAATCTATGCTCGATATAACCTGAGCCAGAAAATGTCTATGACCGTCTTCAACTGGGAGAAGTGGTTCTTTGAGAATGACCCTCTGTGGAAATTGCTTAAGTATCCACTTGTGAGATGTATCCTTTGAGAAGATTGTCAAGTCATAAAAGTAGCTGATGATGTTTCTGTGTTGACTGCTCTTTCCTAAAAAGGTAAAGAGTGAGTTGTATGAAATGTCATGATGCATCAAATGCATTGCATAATGATGTTATAAAAATAAATGAGACTGTGCTATATGCATTTCATATGCACATGCTATGATGTTTGTAAGTGATGTATGAATGCGAAATGTTGTTGAAGTGTATTTGTGAACTCGTGCAACATCTTTATCTAGGGAAAATAAATCCCTGAATATTGTTGGGGATGAAGAGTATGTGTATCTTCGATCTTGATGGGGATTCCTGCTTTCTGTTTTGAGGAAACTCTGTTAGAGGATGTTGATTCCTATTTGGGGAGAAGAGTCCAAGAGCATTGTTCGTTCACTGCCCTACTGGGAAATTTAATTCTTATATACCCTGACTGGGGATAAAAGAGATGGATAACCTTTAGAGGTGTTTCCTGGCCGAGGTTTTGATATGGATACCGACTCATCTGGAAACAATAAGGTTTGAACGATATCTAATCTAGTTTTATATTCAGTAGCAACTCTCTAGGGATAGCAACCCGGACTGTCCTTTGCTGGAGGCGGGAAACCTGCTGGTAGCTTGTGGTAGAAGCATACTCAAGCTAGGGAGACGGAAATCTGCTGGGGAAGTAAACCCTATTGGGAAAACAAATCATTTTAGGGAAACATACCATGTTGGGGAAATAAACCCTATTTACGGAGAAATACTCTGCTGAGGAAACACCCTTGCTGGGGAAATGAGCTCTGCTGGAGAAAAGGAAATATGCAGGGTGTTTTACAGTTTTAGAGGAATAAAATCAGTTGGGGAGGAGAATATCCATCAACTGTACTGATTGAGATTCCATAGGTGAGCAATATTGCTGGGAAAAAAGATCACATTCTTTATCTGCTGGAGTGAATTTGCTGGTGAGTATGATAAGACTACTCTGTGGGGATAATTCTATGGAAGTGGCTCTGTGGGGATTTATGGACAGTTTGAACGTTATCCCAATTCCTGAAGTCTTGAGTAAATGTCCATTCCTGTTTTTATGGATATATTTGTTAACAGTTAATCGTGTTCATATGCATATGTTCAATCAATTTTAGTCATTGGAGGTTTTTGCAAACAAAATAGAAAAAAGTAAAACACAAAAAGTTTGAATTTTGAAATTTGTATTTTTATTGATAGGTTACCCATAAACACATGATTTTTTGTACAAAGAGACATAAATCCTAGTAAGAGGAAATTTTCGTGAAATGAAAAAAGTACAAAGTGAAACAAGATAATAGCTATGTGGGAATAATCTCGTTAGGTTCCCACTCTGCCATTTCCCCTATGTCTTCAAGCCTCTCACCCCTTGCTGTTGGAAGAAGTTGATTAAACTGATCTGTACCATTTGAACTTTGATTTTGATAACAAAGCTTGCTGTAAGTGATCCAATGGGACATAGTCATACGTTTTTATCCCTAACTTTTTCCTGGACTTCCCTTTCAGGTTTTCAGTCCACCGGGATACCCTTTCTTGCCCAAGCCGCCTTTTCAGGTTTTCGAATTTCTGGGTGTATAATGTTTTATATATATCTGTTGTACCCCAAAATTTTCCCTCTCATTTCTCAAGATTTTTATCACAAATTTTTTACTAGTTCAAGTTTGCACAAGTACAATTAGATCATATGGGATTTTCAAGCATCAAATCAAAGAGGAAACTATTGAAAGAGCAAAACAAATAAATTTGATTTTCTGACGAAATTGAAGAAAAAACATATCACTTTGATCCAGATCTTTCGATAGGGCATCTGGCCTCTTTCAAACTTACCTCAAATTCTTAAGCTTCGATTGAGGTATTGGTCTTTTTCTTGCTTGCTTTATACAAGCTTTGACTGGACGTTTATTTCCCTTTGAAACAGCCTCCTTCGATTCAGAAGGAAATGGCCTTCTGAAGGATTTCCTTCGATCCACAAAGCAGTGACCTCCTGCATGCAGCTTTCGATTGGACATTGGCTCTTCATGCAAACCTTCGTTTGAGCAATGGCCTCTTATATGTTTGCTTGGAGTCACAAAGCAGTGACCTTCTGCATGCAGGCATCAACAGTGCATTGGCTATGTTCACACTAGCTTCGACTGGACAAAATCTCCCTTTGAAATTGTTGTACCCAAATTTTTGCCCCCAAGATCCCTTCATCATACCATATTGTTTTAATCACAACAATATCACATTAGGGATTTTGGTTCTCCTCCCTATCTTTAGCTTTGCTCTTTGAGGAATCACCAAGCACCTTGACTTGTTTTTTTTGTGATCATGCATGTTTGGTTTCGACTTTCCTTTTAATTAATAAAATGCAATGTTGGTTTGTCTCACTTGTTAATAATGTAGGTAAAAGCAATGTGTCTTAGCAAGTTGATCCATGGGTTCATGAGTTTATTTCCATGCCGTAGTCAATAAACTTGAGAAATTCAATCCTCACCATTGAAGTTGTTTTGGAAGAAATAACCTGGCAAGGTTTATTTTGGTTCACCACATTTCAAAGTTATCAAGATTGACTCAAAAGTACAATGGATTGATTGAAGAAGTTGTTATTGTTGGACAAGGCCTTGTTACCATTGGCCACAAGTGCATATTTCTCTCATTTATCAAGATATGGAGGTGGTTTTGGTTTCTATGACTTCTCTTTATCATCCTAAACAATTTCTATTTACAAAGCAAAAGAGTTGGTACAAGAATGTTGTTCAAAATTGTCAAAGTTCCTCAAAGCATTTTCTTGATCTAGGAGCTAGGATTTTGAACTTCAAAGAAATATATCTTTCTCATCTTTTGGTATTTTTGAGTGATTCCAAAGACATCCTTCTCTTAAAAGGGTTATTAACAAATCACTTCAAAAGTTTCAAGGAGTTTTCATGTGGAAGAAACTTGATCATGAAGAAAGATTACAAGTCCTCCAGATGAACCCCCAATTTTCCATGTGTGACTTCAAATGATCATAACTTGGTCAATTTTTATCACCTTGAGCCCACTCTTTTTCCATAATGATCTTGAGGATGTGAACTTCATTATTTCTTTTATGTGCAAAGTGACAAAATGGATGGAAGATTCCATAAGGATACAAAAGATTATAGGTCATTTCATGATATTTTGCCAACTTCCACAATTCATAACTCTCAATTTTTGGAGATTTTGAATGGTTCAAGTTTAAAAATGTCATTCAAGAGGTCTATTTCATGCCATATATTTTGGTCAAGAGCAAATTCCAAGAGGAAGGCCATGTTTGGATGCAAATGATTATAGGTCACTTTTGAAGAAAAACTTGAAATATTTCTAAGTATGGAAAGTAAACTTCTTTTTCCCAACTTTGACTCATTGCAACTTTCAGCTCAAACATCCATTTGATTCCATTCTTTTCCCATTGCAAAGATTGTAACCCCATCTTTCTAAAGCATCAATAATCATGCCCTAAGACCCCTTGAGCTGAGAATGCCATTGATTTGAACTTGGTAACTTAGAACTGAAGTTTCTTCAAAAGTCAGAATTTGAAATCCTTGATTTAGCTTCTAAACACATTGTTTCTGCACATTTTTTCTTCTAAACATGTTTAGTGAACTTCCATAAGTGATTAGCATATCAAAACGTGCATTTTGGACGAGTTTTGATCAATATAGAAGTCACACTTTTCTTGTTTGCAACTTCACATGATTTCCCTCCAAACATCATCATTTCACAAGCTTGAACATTCCATTTGATTCCCTATAAATAGAGGGGCATCCCCCATTCATTTCCTCAAGCTTGAACAACCAGACTCACCCTGCCAAATTTGCTCCATAACTCATTTTTCTGTAACATCGAAATCAATGTTCAAGCCTTTTTCAATAGGTAGATTTCTCCATCAATTCTTTAAAACTTTGATACCATTGTGAAGCTCTCATTGCCCTGGTGAAACAACCGGCTGAAAATCATCAAACAATGAAGTCGCCATCGAACGTCTTTTATCCCACGTGAAGGGAAAGGTAAACATTGAGAATACCCGAGAAGGAAGAAGTCACAGTCTTGCGACCGAGAGATCGGGTAAGGGAGTCTGTTACGCGAGGGGAAGGTATTAGCACCCCACACGCCCGTAGTACTCTACGGTATCCACTCTTGTTATCTATCTTATGGGTGTGTTTAATCTATACTTACTGTTTACTACTACTAAAGGAAGAATGCATGCAAAAGAAATGAGAAAATAATGTAGGGAAAAATAAAATTGTACTCGCTTGGGCCCTACCCCAATGCCTATGTATCCTTTTTGAGGAATCAGAGCTACTGTAGTTCGGCTCACATGTTTTGTTTGTTTTATGTTTTTTATGGACGATGTTAATTCCGCCTTCTGTCGCAGCTCGACCTTTGGAGGCTTATGCATTGGCACAGAAGTAAACTAATAATGTCCTTACCTGAAAAGGATTTTCTGAGAAAAGGTGCTCGAGCGCACAAAAAGGTTTGAATTGGTTTGTGTTTTTGTTACCTTGAAAAAGGGTTTAGGTATGATTAGCATGTTTTTGATTTACTAAGAAAATAAGTTTTAGTTTTAGATGCAAAGATGCAAAAAGGGGAAGAAAAGAGTCTAAGGGAAACTAGCCTATTTCTAACTTAATGTTATCATACAATGGCAGCCCTACGTCAAGGATGAAAGGGGAAATTTCTACCTAATGTTAGCATGCATGATTTCCAAACTAAGGTCTAACTTGCGTCAGAATGGAGCAAGCGCATACTAAGGGAACATGGTATGTATAAGGATAGAGCAGGCAAGCTAATAAACTCAAGAGAGAACACCTAGAGAGATCCTATCTAGGTTAGCATTCCAAAGAAAGTCTAATAAAACTATCCTATAGGGAACATGCAATGAGAACGAAGTCATGATCTCAATTTCTAAATTGAGTGACTCATCGATCAACAAGAAATAAAGGAAAGAAATAAAATCCTATAGGGAGCATGCACTGAGAGCAAACTCGTGATCTCAATTTCTAAATCGAGTGACTCATCAATCAACAACTAAAGAACAAACACAAGCACAACACATATAGAAAATGAAGTGCGGAATTCCTGCTACATGTCTTTAAACAGTGACTTCGAGCGCACACTCTTTATTTCATACTTCTCATGGTATCTAGAAAAGCGGTAAATGAATATAGTAAAATGAGAAGAAGTACGAAGGTAGTAGTGGCGACTACCAAAGTGAGCGAGTCATAAAGAGCAGACGAAAGCAATGGAGAAGTAGGGAGTAAGCGTCGAGCAAGCTTCACTAAGAAATAAACAAAGTCAGAAATAATATCCAACTAAGATAAATGCAAGCGCGTGTTACGGATGCAACGCATAATCAGAAATTCCTACACAAAGTATCACAAAATATCACATGTATCAGGACAACATATAATATGATATGAACATCTCAAGACGATGAGAAATAAGGCGTGTCGCATCAGAAGCGAGCATAAGAGGAGTGCAAGGCTACAATCAGGGATTATGTTGCAGTAATGGAGTTTGGGCGCTAAGCCCACCCAATTTGAGTCCAGAAGGGTCTCTTTTTATTGTATCAAACTCCACATAAAAAACTGATGAATCTGGGCTTAGGATAATGACATTTGGCCCAAGGATGGTGGCTTGTATTTTGGTCCGGTTCACAAAAACTACTAAGCTTATTCAAAGATCCCGTCCACCCTTTGTGTCTTCTGGAAAAAAACCATGATAAGTGAAACGATGTCATATTGATGCATAGGGTTCAGAATTAGACAATCTCCTCCCTTCTTCCTTAATCCATATCACACTTGGATCACTCTTCTTCAATTTCTCCACCGCAAGCTCCTTCTTCTAACGCCGTCATCTTCTCCTTCGTTTCAATCCATCGTTCGAAGATAGTTCAGAATTGAGCAGAAGATGACGATGCTCAGAGAGATGGAGATCGAAGATAGTTCTTTAAAGAATTGGTTGTGAAAGATGATGATAAAGAATTGAAGTTTTTGTTGTTGCGGTTTAGAGAGATTGGAGGGAACGATGAATATTTGCATGGGAGTCAAGGTTGTGGAGAAGAAGATGAAGATGTGAAACGTAGAGAACTTTTTAAAGGTGAAAATAGAAAAACGGAAAGATGAATCAGAGACTTTTCATGGTGAGTTTTTTTCTACCTCTAATCTGCTTTGACTTTTATGTTGTGAATGAATAATAATCTGAATTCTCTCCCCCTCTATTTCTGTTATGAATTTTCTATTGGCTGTTATGGAATTGGTTGAGGAATTCCGTTAGAAGTGGTAAGGAATTCTGTTGAGTGAGTTGGCTGTTTTTGAGAGGTTAGAGGGAATTCGGTTTTTGACATTTCCAGTTTGGTTAGTTTGATTGAAAGCTTTTTTGGACTGTTGGGGAATTAGTTTAGAAAATGGATAAGGGGTTGTGAATAGAGTTCTGTTTCTGGTTTTTCGGTTAGCAATTACGTTTAGAGAAGTTAGGAAGTTATAAAAAGCTGTTAGCATTGGTTACAGTTAGTTAGAAAACTGTTAAAGGTTAGTTGGAGTTTTGTTTGGTGGTTATGGTTAGAAGTTGGTTAGCAAGTTAAAAGTTAGGAAGTTAGTTATGGTTTTGGATAGAGTTCTGCTTGGACAATTTGTTTTTTGTAATTTCTGTTAATAGCTGCTAGAAGGTTATTTAGGGGTTGTTAGAGAGTGCTTAGAGAGCTATTAGAGTTGTTTGGAATTTAGTTGACTGGAATAGTTAGCAGGCCTTTTTTGGACAGTTGTAAGATTATGACAGTTAGGAGTTATCAGAAATTCTGTTAGCTATAGGTTTCTGTTTTGATAGTTTGTGATGAGATTCTGCTTCCATTTTCTGCTATGCTTTTGTTTTGCAATGGTTGATTCAGTTCTTTCCATTTTCCAATTTTATTCCAAACAAGGCAGTTTTCTAAACTGGATTTTGTATTGCAGAGTGGTATGGACCTGTTTTTAAAAATGCAGGATCATGGCTTCTGTTTTCTCTGTTATTTGTCGGCTCTAAATTTCCTGTTATATATATGGTTCAGTTTGGTTTATTGGTTACGAATTGATTTCATGTTTTTCCTGTGATTAATATGCAGGGCTGCAGGTTTTCTGTGATGTTTCATACATGTTTTAGGAAAGGAAGGTGCCATATCGGTAGCTTGTGATATGAGGCATGAAGATTATCGAAGCAACATGTACATGGCCATGAAGATTAATGAATGTAATGTTAAGGTCCTTAGGTTTAGAATATGTAGATTCTAGGTATTTCAATGTGAATTTGGTATGTATTTTTGTAACATAATGGTTAAATTGACAATAGTGTACTTGGGCCGGCTTTGTAATGGAAGGATGGTTTTTGAATGGAATATTAAAATGGTTCTGGATCATTTCTAATGTATAAATTGAATTATGATCGAAACATGGAAAGCAACATGGTGAACTTGGATGAACCATGATATTTTGTAACAATTTGAAATTGCCATGAAAATTGGAAATGTATGATGATGTATTGCCTCATGAATCTTTGAATTCACGTGATACTTCTTTCAAAAGATTCAACATGATTTTCCTTTCAAAGTTTAGAACTCGAATTTACAATTTCCTTTGACTTTGCACCCATGTATGAATCCATATGTCTTGCTTTTGAAGGAACCTTTGGCTATGAGAAATAATATTGGAACAATGATGAATGGAACTTGAATACCTATTAAGAAAACCTTATCCAAAAACACTTCAATTTTGCAAGCAAAACTCGATTTACCTAAACACATTTGGCAACTCGAATGAACTCTCACCAATCAATAAATCTAGATCAATTATTCCAATTCAATCTCAATTCCAGACCAACTTATATTGCCAACGACAAGTAACAATGATGAGAACCAGAATTTCCTTAATTTGAATGAGTCGATAAGTCCCTCTGCCATTACTTGGACTTGTATTTCACTTCAACACGACAAAAATGCATTGAAGAGTATTTGAAACTGAAAAGGATACTTGGAGCAGAAGAGATCACCTCTGATGAACCTTAATTGAATTAACAAGCGTAAGCATCAGGGGTAAAACCCTAATCCTCTTGAGATGCATTTGAGATGTTGATAAGGCCCAAACCCTAGCTTGCAAAGTCTCTATTTGAGGTTTTGATGAAAAGCCCTGCATTAACAAGTCACAACCCTTTGATGGCGAACTTGATGATCTTTGTATCTCGATGAGGATAAAGCTCTCAGTGACCCCAAGCACAAAAACCCTAGCTCCATAGACCATGATTAATGATGAAACCAATTGATCCCTTGAGTGAAGATGAGAGCCTTAAAGCCATATAACAACCCTAATTCCTCAATACCTTAGATCCCATGCCCATTTGATTGTTTAATGAATGATGGATGTACTAGATGACCTAATGGAGTTATGTACATGAGAAAAAGCACAACAATGGATAAGCCAGATAAAAGTGAAGGAGGTAGGACAAATTTGGGGTGTTACAGCTGCCCCTTTTTAATCGTCTTAAACCTAAAAGTACGATTGGCGTGTGACTTTCAGAATTTCATGGTTGAAGATGATTAAATACCAATGCCAAAAATTTGTTCTGAAAGATGGTGGTAATGAGTTTATTTATTTTTGCAACATCCATTGAGGAATTAAAATAGGCGGGACCAATCCGGAGATATACGTCGATCAGGACACGACGACATCTGAGTACATCGATCAGGACATGATGACCAAGAGGAAAACACCGACCAGGACATGGTGATTGAGAGGGAGACATCGACCAGGACACGATTATTCACAGGAGAGGTATCGATCAGGATACGATAACCAAAAGGAAGACATCGATCAGGACACGATGGATAATAGGAATACATTGATCAGGACACAATAATTCACAGGAGAGGTATCGATCAGGACAAGACAACCAAAAGGAAGACATCGATCAGGACACGATGGATAACAGGAATATATTGATCAAGACACGATGATTGTTTGAATTGATACGGACGATTATTAAAGGAAGATACATGCGAGTGTCAAGAAAGGTTAAACACGGATGAGTGTTTGAATCAATATGGACGTGTATTGAAAGAAGATATGGACGAGTATCAAAAGGTTTAAACACGGACGAGTGTCTGAATTAATACAGGTGAGTATTGAAAGAAGATATAGATAAGTATCAAAAGGTTAAACATGGACAAGTGTTTGAATTGATACCGACGAGTATTGAAGGAAAATATAGATGAGTATCAAAAGGTTAAAACACAGACGAGTGTTTGAATCAATATGGACGAGTATTGAAAGAAGATACAGATGAGTATCAAAAGGTTAAATATGGACGAGTGTTTGAATCAATACGAACGAGTATTGAAAGAAGATACAGACGAGTATCCAAAGGTTAAACACGGATGAGTGTTTAAATTAATGCGGATGAGTATTGAAGGAAGATACAGACGAGTATCAAAAGGTTAAACACGGACGAGTGTTTGAATCAATACGGACGAGTATTGAAGGAAGATACATACGAGTATCAAAAGGTTGAACACGGACGGGTGTTTGAATCAATACGGACGAGTATTGAAGGAAGATACAGACAAGTATCCAAAGGTTAAACACAGACGAGTGTTTGAATCAATACAGATGAGTATTGGAAGAAGA
Organism: Vicia faba; assembly: GCA_948472305.1. Classification (NCBI taxonomy): domain Eukaryota; kingdom Viridiplantae; phylum Streptophyta; class Magnoliopsida; order Fabales; family Fabaceae; genus Vicia; species Vicia faba. The sequence continues at coordinate 1,551,621,279 of OX451739.1, read as the reverse complement.
TACAGACGAGTATCAAAAGGTTAAACAAGGACGAGTGTTTGAATCAATACGAAAGAGTATTGAAGGAAGATACAAACGAGTATCAAAAGGTTAAAACACAGACGAGTGTTTGAATCAATATGAACGCGTATTGAAAGAAGATACAGACGAGTATCAAAAGGTTAAACACGGACGACTGTTTGAATCAATACAGATGTGTATTGAAGGAAGATGCAGACGAGTATCAAGAGATTAAACACAAACAAGTGTTTGAATCAATACAAACGGGTATTGAAGGAAGATACAAACGAGTATCAAAAGTTTTAAACACAGATGAGTGTTTGGGAGACTGACATGGATGAGTGTTTAGGAATTGACATAGACGAGTGTTTAGGAATTGACACGACGAGTGTTTAGAAGTTGACACGATGAGTTTTTAAGGAACTGACACAAAAGAGTGTTGGAAGACTGAATTATTTGTCAGACAGGAACTGGCTACTAGACAAAAACTGGGTCTAGAATGACAAAGTGTATTGATTTTGCTGGGAATTATGAAAGTGAAGTTGACCAGCTGGGGATTTGGGAATGATATCCTCTTGTAGGGATGTATTGTTGTCCTTGAATGATTCAGGTCTTTCGTGTACGGTACTTGATCTAGCTTATGCTTAGTATGCATGTTTGAATTTTTTTTTTGTCGCAAACATCCATTCTGATGGATCGGCTACGCGCTTTTGAGGATGCAATGTTAAGCAATGATAGCTATATCCAATGTCAATAAATAAACTTCATGGGGGATAAGCGGAGGATCATTGGGAGCTGTTGCTCATCACTGGGGATGCCAATACATACCGGCACTGGAAGCCTGTAGTATCGAGGACTACCGGGGATAGTGGGAAGAATTCGCACTGGGGAGCTCTGAAGCCAAAGATTATTGTTGATTCCGCTGAAGATTGAATTACCGACGAAGCGAGTTTATAGGTATGCAAATGAATTCTGAATTGTACCATATGGGAAGAGATAATCTGGCTAGACTTCCATAGATCCTGAACCGCTGAGGAAGATAGAACTAAATATGCCGAGGAATGGGTATTGAACACCATACAAATCTCTTCGAATACATGCCCCAAGTTTACGCCATAGTGGGGAATTACCTATTGAATACTTGGGGATAAATGATGGGCATGGACACCTGCAAATTCCCCGGTGTAGCTCTATGAATGCCCTAGTTTAGCTCCACTAGGATGAACTTGATTAACTCCACCGGGGATGCACCTCTGCGTGCCAAGTCAAACGACGACTCCGAACTTTCTGAATTCACTTGGGGAATCAGGTTTGAAATTGACTGTAGTAGATGAAGGAAGCTTCGTGCCATGGCTAAGTCAAGGTGACTATTATAAATTGCTACCTACAAAGAAAAACAACACTTGGAATGCATACGACACTCCCTCATGGTTATATATCAACATAAAGTCAAGTTTTATCTCAGCTTGAGAATTTTTGTTCCCCATGTTTCTAATGCAATGTTTAATAACAAATAAAACACATTCTGCATACGAAAAACATTTTATGATAGTAAGAGACAAATTTTTGATGAAAACAAACTTTATTGATAGGCCCGTGAATAGGAATTTGTACAAGGATGCAACTCCTGTATGAGGGAGCTGCGAAATAAAAATGGAAAATACGACAAGTATAAATGGCAATGAGAGATGCTCGAATTTACATTAAAACCAGTATTTCTATAGTTCCCATATCCTCAGTAGTCTCAATGCCTTGCCTCTTAAGAGTAGCAGTTAGACCGATTAATTCGTTTCCAAGGTGCTATAGATGTGCATGTGTCAATTGTGAAGAGAATTTAGACTACAACCTCTTTCTTAACATCCCTAACTTTTGCTTGGATTTCCCTTTCGGGTTTTCAACCTAATAGGATACACATTTTTGCCTAAGCCGCCCTTCTGGGTTTTCAACTTAGCGGGTTATTGTTTTTTATTTTATCCCTAATTTTTTCCAGGACATTCATGTCCACCGGGATGCCCATTTTTTCCTAAATCTCCCTTTCGGGTTTTCGACTTAGCGCGTCTCTTTATGCGTAGTAATTTTTGACTGAGTCTGAATTGACTGGGAGTGGAACGTCTTCCCCATCCATGTCTGTTAGGATTAGAGCACCTCCTGAAAAGGCTCTCTTCACGATATATGGTCCCTCGTAATTGGGAGTCCATTTTCCCCTTGGATTGGAATGGATTTGCACGATAACCTTTCTCAAGACTAAATCACCCGGATAAAATTTCTGAGGACGAATCTTTTTGTCGAATGTTATCTTCATCCTTTGTTGGTACAACTGGCCATTACAAATGTCCGCCAGGCGCTTTTCATCAATCAATTTGAATTGGTCGAATCTTGTTTGAACCCTCTCCGCCTCATCAAGCTTGGTTTCCATCAGAACCCTCAACGATGGAATTTCTACTTCGACAGGAAGCACCGCATCCGTACCATAGACAAGAGAAAATAGAGTTGCCCCTGTTGAAGTACACAAAGACGTTCTGTAGCCATGCAGAGCGAAAGGCAACATTTCATGCCAATCTTTGTATGTTCTGACCATCTTCTGGATGATTTTCTTTATATTCTTATTAGCAGCTTCGACTGCACTGTTCATCTTTGGTCGATACGATGATGAATTGTGATGCTCAATTTTGAACTCTTCATATAACTCCTTCATCAAGTTGTTGTTAAGATTAGAACCATTATCAGTGATGAATCTGTGATGAACTCCGTAACGACTATGAGTTCTTTCCTGATGAAGTTGGTAACGACCTGTTTGGTTACATTCTTGTAAGAAGCTACTTCCACCCATTTGGTGAAATAATCAATAGCCACTAGAATGAATCTATGACCATTGAAGCACTTGGTTCAATCCTCCCAATCATATCAATTCCCCACATCGCAAACGGCCATAGGGAAGTCATAAAATTCAAAGGAGTTGGAGGAACATGAATTATGTCTGGATACACTTGGCATTTGTGGCACAATTTTGCATATACACAACACTCGCTCTCCACTGCCATCCAAAAGTATCCTGCTCGTAGGATTTTCTTCACCATAGAATGCCCGTTCGAATGAGTCCTGAAAGAACCCTCATAAACTTCTTTTATGATAGACTCTGCTTCGTGTCTATCCATGCATCTGAGCAGAACCGAGTCATAATTTCTCTTGTACAGGACATCTCTTGATAAGAGGAACTTGGATGCTAACCTTTTAAGCATACGCTTATCACAAATTATAGCATTTTCGGGATACTCTTGCTTCTCAAGATACCGTTTGATGTCGTAATACCACATCTTCTCATCAGACACATCCTCGATCTAAAAGCAATGAGCAGGAAAGAAATGTGCAGGATCTTTATACTGGAGGATGCATATGTTAGGCGCCTGATTTGGAAAGCCCACTGATAACATTGATGCTAAAGTTGCTAAAGCATCGGCCAGCTTGTTTTTGTCCCTGGGAATATGTTCAAAGGTGATTTCATCAAAAGCGGTTATTAGTTGCAAGATGTAGTCTCTATATGGAATCAAACCGGGGTGCTTCATCTCCAAATCACCTTGTACCTGATGTATGACCAAAGCAGAGTCTCCAAAGACTTCAAGGATTTTGATTTTAAGGTCAATGGCTTCCTCTAGACCCATCACGCATGCTTCATATTCTGCCACATTGTTCGTACAATCAAAACATAACTGGCCCGTAAATGGTGTATGAGTATTACGTGGAGAAGTCAGTATTGCCCCAATGCCGTGACCTGTAGTGTTCGAGGCACCATCAAACGTAAGAGTCCATTTCTATTCTGGATCGACCCCATCATAATCATCAAGCTTCATAACATGTTCATCAGGGAAGTCAAATTTCATTGATTGGTACTCTTCCAACGGATGATGAGCGAGATGATCTGCAAGAATGCTACCCTTGATATCATTTTGTGTAACATACTGAATGTCATATTCAGATAAAAGCATCTGCCATAGAGAAAGCATGCCTGTGAGTGCTGGTTTTTCAAAGATATACTTAATCGGATCCATCTTTGATATTAAAAAGGTCATGTATGTCATCATATACTACCTCAGACGTCGAGCTTCCCAAGAAAGCGCACAACAAGTTTTTTCATGTAAAGAATACCTGAATTCACAATCGGTAAACTTTTTACTCAGATAGTGAATGGCGTGCTCTTTACGTCCTGCTTCGTCCTGTTGTCCAAGCACACAACCCATGGATCCTTCTAGCACCGTTAAGCACATGATGAGTGGCCTCCCAAGAACTGGAGGAATAAGGATTGGTGGCTCTTGGAGATACTATTTAATCTTTTCAAAGGCTTCCTGGCAATTATCATCCCATCAGATATCTTGATTCTTGCGCAGCAATTTAAAGATGGGTTCACAAGTAGCTGTGAGATGAGAGATGAACCAGGCTATGTAGTTCAATCTCCCAAGGAACCCTCTTCTTTTTCATTTTTTGGCGCTGGCATATTCTGTATTACTTTTACTTTGTCGCGATCTACCTTAATTCCTCGCTGACTCACAATAAAACCAAGTAGTTTTCCAGATCGCACCCCAAAGGTACACTTATTCAGATTAAGCCTTAGCCTAAACTTTTGCAGATGCGCAAATAACTTTTACAGATGGACCAAGTGTTGCTCCTCGGTTTGTGATTTTGCAATCATATCATTAACATATATTTCGATCTCCTTATGAATCATATCATGGAAGAGCGTCACCATGGCACGTTGATATGTTGCACCATCATTTTTGAGGCCAAAAGGCATGACCTTATAACATTAAGTACCCCATGGAGTAGTGAATGTCATCTTTTTCATGTCTTCCAGGGCCATCTTTATCTGATTGTATCCCGAAAAACCATTCATGAAGGAGAAAACTGAGGTCTGAGCCATATTATCAACCAATACATCGATGTGAGGGAATGGGAAATCATCGTTTGGGCTTGCTTTATTCAAATCCCGATAGTCCACCCACATGCGCACCTTCCCATCTTTCTTAGGGACGGGTACGATGTTGGCAATCCAATCTTAGTATTCACATACCAACAAAAAGCTCGCGCTCAACTGTTTTTCAACCTCTTCTTTGATCTTGAGAGACATATCTGGACGAGTTCTCCGTGGCTTTTGCTTTACCCGAGGACATTCTGGTTTAAGTGGAAAATGGTGCATGACTATATCCGTATCCAAACCAGGCATGTCTTCATATGACCAGGCAAAGATGTCATAGTACTCTTTGAGAAGCTCAATCAACCCCTTCTTTACATCATCTTGCAAAGTGGTCCCTATCTTGACCTATCTTTTCACTGTGTCGGTGCCTAGATTGATGACCTCAATAGCTTCTTGATGAGGCAGGATCATTTTCTCTTCTTGTCTCAACAGTCTTTCCAATTCCTCTGGAATTTCACAATCTTCCCCACTATCTTCATCGGCTTGGTCATTCGGATTTCCAAGGATATTGGGGCAAGGAAATGTAACATTATCGTTTTTAATGGAATTCGAGGTAGACCTGCAAGATTGATGAGTCACGCCTCATTTTAGAATATGGATGCAAATTGGAAAATGGTTAAAGAGTTAGAAGGAAAAACATGGCCATTTTTATTTTACGAAAATAAGAAAAGACAAAATAAAAAATGTATGCAAAAATGCCATTTTATTCAATTTTAAACAAACATAGAAACATGAGGGGCCCTTTTCACAAGCTGTCAACATGCTTTGGGAAAAAACACATGACTTATTTAAAACAAGAACATTACATGTCAAAGAAAACCACTTCGGGAATATCAGTAGCAGTCTAATTGTCGAGCTCTTGATCATGTGAAATCTGGTACATGTACTGAGCCATATCCTCATCGTCTTCATCATCCACTACGTGGATTCGTCCTTCAACACTTGGACAAACACTAACAAACACTTCTGAAAGCGAGGGGATCTGTTTTCCTTTAAGCACAGATGGACCCTTACCAACATGGTCTAAAAAAGAGGACCCGAACCCAAGTCTAGACTTGTCCTACTTTTCGCGCACCTCTATCACTTTGCCCCAGTCTTCATTGGGAATCCCAGACTCCACAATGGCTTTGGCATCCCTCAAGGAAACCATTGGAACTCCAGACTTCTTTGTAGTTTCCAGCATGGTAGGGACCCTGTCAATATAAATGATTTCCAAGGCCTGGAAAGGGGTTTCATATACTTCCCCGTCCACTTTGACATAACGAAAGGAAGTAAAATTGTTGATTAGGACATCTTCCTCTCTGCCAATGATGATAACCTTGTCTTGGATGATGAGTTTCAAGCGTTGGTGAAGAGTTGAGGTAACAACCCCTGCCATATGGATCCACGGGCGTCCCAGCAGGAAAGTATAAGATGGAGGAATATCCATGATATAGAATGATAGGTAGAACAGGTGGGGGCCGATTTTGATGGGCAAGTCAACTTCCCCTTCCACAGATCTTCTTGACTCATCAAAAGCTTTGACTATCAGCTGAAGAAGTGAAAAACACAAGAAGGGAGGGGGGGGGGGGTTGAATTGAAACTTAAAATCAAAAGCGCAGTAGACACGATATTTTTATCCTGGTTCCTTTGATCTCAAACTACTCCAGTCCACCCGCCAAGGTGATTTCACCTCTCTCCAACGAGGACTTAATTCACTAATCAAAACTGACTACAACACAACTTTTACAACTTCCAAAGTCTTCTTGAGTACAACCATAACCCGATTTATCTCAAGGAAAACTAGCTTAATCATAATGAAATAATACACTGTGTACTGTTGTTTTTCCTTACAAAAATTGTATCACAACTGTGATATTTCACACAATTTTTAGCGTATATATGAATATGTAAGATTGCAGCGTTTGAGAGGTATATTGCACTAGTCGTCAAAAATCATAAACGATTTGTCCTCTAAGCTTGTTTATATAGGCATGGAAATCTTGTCCAACATAAAGCGTGATAATGGACATTCAATGCTGTTTCCATATTAAGAATATTCTTGTCTGAATGAAGTCGTTGCATATGATGCTATCTTGATTGAAAAGTAATACTTCAGAACTTAGATCTTGCATGCTGCAATTTATTTAGAACATTGATCCCTCAGAGATATGAGCATCTGATGGTATATTAAACTTCTGTTCAAAATCAGAGTATTCTTCACTTCAGCATAGATTCTGATCATCATTCTTCAGTGCAAATTCTGATTAGCTCAGCTTGAAAGCTTATGTAGCTTAATTTCTGATACTGTTTCGGTCAGAACTTCTGCATACAAAAAACACAAATTTAGAGTGCATATTTATTCTTTGTGTTTGTTATCATCAAAACTCTAATTAAGGGTTGTATACTTAAACTATGTTCTAACAATCTCCCCCTTTTTGATGATGAAAAACTAGGATTTTCAATGAAAAATATAGAACAAAAAGCTTTAAGAGATTCTCCCCCTGAGTTGATTACTCAGATAGAGATGAGTTACTTCCCTGAAGTTCCTTCTCGTCAGAGCTTTTGATGCATCTCCTTCTGTCCTTATCAGAATATGTTCCTGTTCAAGCTTTTCAAAAAAACATAGAGGTTAAGATATTCAGAATGTTTGAGACTTTTTCCCGGTAAAATGTTATTGAAAATATATTACTTTCTTCCCCTTTTTGCCAGGTATCAAAAAGCAATATAATCAGAGACAAAAATATGATTTATATTGAAAACAGAATGCAATGACAATTTTCAGAAAAAAGGAGGATAAGATGAAAAATAAAAATACAGATAAACATTTAAAGAAAATCTAAGAAGGAGGGGGAAGACGTGTGAACAACGCTTCCAACAAGCTCTTAATCTGAGTGCTTGATTCTTCCTGCTTTCCCAGAATGTATTTGATTTCTTTTGTTGTATCTTCTTGTTTATCCAATATATCCTTGATCTCTTTGTTTGTGTCCTCTTGTTTATCCAGTCTGGCATGGATTAAGGCATTCTCCTTCATCAACTCTTCCAGTGTTTGCATGACTAGAGACGAAGTTAGTGTATCTTCAGGGGTTGCATGTCATTCTGAACACTCTGCAGCCTCTTCTGATTGAACAACTTCTTATGTTGCAATCATCTTTTCTGGAGCAGTAGTCAGAGGGTGACTATCAGAATCTGGTTCAGTGACTTCTGAAGGTTGGTGCTCTTTCCAGGGAGCATTATCCAGCGGAAGAATTTATTTCTTGTACCATTGGCTTAGAACTTGATCTTGGAAGGCTTTCAGCTGATCACTGAAGTTCTGCTGAGCCCTTTCATAACTCAATTCTTTCAGCTTCTGGGTTTCAGAGTTGAGCCATTTTCTGAATCTTTCCTACAGAGAATCAAAAGCAGCAGGATTAGAAATCTCTTGACTTGCTTGCTTGAAAGAAGTAATCCATTCATGTATTTCTGTTTCAAAAATCAATAGATTCTTACCAACATCTGATTTGGTTTAGGTTGGTTTGGGTTTGGGAGTGGAAATTTTGTTTGAGGTGGAAGCTAGTTGGTCCAACACTTGTAGATCAATGACAAGTTTGATTTGGTCAGCTGGGCGGTTGATAGATGAGGGAGTGGAAGAGTCAGAAATCAGGATTGGCGAGTGAGGGGTGTTTGGTGGTGTAGATTCATACGGTGAAGGGATTTCTAGAATATCATTAATGGAGAGAGGTAAATGAACCATAAGAGGTTCTGTTATCCCAGGAATTGGGGTAGTGGTATCAGTGTCTGAAAGGGAGTCTTTTGATTGGTTTGCTGTAGCGTGTTGAATTTCTGGTTCAGGTATTTCAGAAGATGGGTTTTCAGATTGAGGAGTGAGAGGGTTTTCATTTTCTGGTTGGGGTGAGTTGAGGTTTTGATGTTCTGGTTGAGGAGAGTGTGGTTGTGGATTTTCTAGTTAAGGAGAGTGTTGTTGTGGACTTTTTGGTTGTTGAGGTTGAGTGTTTGGATTTTTCTGGGAGTGGTGAGGAAAAGTCTTGATCAAACAGTTCAATATCAGATAGAACTCTAGCAAGTTCTGGTTGATGTTGTTATGGATTTGGATTTGGATTGGGGGAGTGAGGTTCATTTAAGAAATTTCCAAGAGTTATAGATGGGTCAAACTCTATGTCAAAATCCTCAAATGTTTGGGGTGAAGGATTTTTTGTTTGTTGAGGGGGAATGATTTTAGATGTTGGAATAGCTATTGATTCTACAACAGAAACAAAAGAAGGGTTACCTTTCTTTTTTGCAACTTTCGGTGTCCTCTGAGAGGATCCTTCTCTTGTTGCCTTCCTCTTTCTGGATTTCTTTAGCACAACCTCTGGAGCTGGCTTGTGCAGATCTTGGATGTTGATTTCTGGAATAGTCCCATCAGCCTTGCAAGCTTTAAGGTATCTGACTATGATCTCTGGAGAGGAATCTATCTTAGAGAATAGTGGAAAATCCTTCAGATGGATTCTCCTAGAAGTGATGACCTCATGAGAAGCAATTGTTGGTTCCTTCTTAATGTTCTCAATAATCTTAATTATCTTCAGATTCTTGGCATTTAAAGGTTTCCCAGCAGTTGCTTCCAGAGTACTGATTTCTTGAGCCTTTGTCAGATGTTCTATCAGCCCGTTTTCTGTTAGAATATCTGAAATCAATCTTCCTAGAGGAATCCAATCCCTCTTAGTTCTTTCTTCTTCTCTTGTCTCTTTCACACTTGTTCTGAGATGGTTGAAGAGCAAATGTGGAAGTTTTTATCTTGGTCTTATTTGTAATGAAGTAAATCAGAAACTGCTGATCAATATTGATGTAATCAGGGGATCTTGTAGGCTTCCTGTGATTGATACATCCCAGAATTATTCTAGCCCTGATTCTGTAATGGTCCTTCAATTCTCTGATCTTGCTGGATGGATGTCCAGAAGTGAATATTTCCCTAGCAATAGATTTTAGGTCAGAGCACTTATCAGCCATATCAATGCATCTGACTCAACCACCATTGTATCCAATGAGTTTCCCAATCAAATCTTCTGTAATCACTATCTTCTCCCCCATAACATATGATGTGTCCTGGTGGTTGGATGAGGTAGCACTAATACAAAACTCTTTAATAAGAATGGGAAAAGTTGGACCCAACAGACAATCAAAGTATCTGTTCCATCCCTGTGCAGTTACATCTTCATACAAATTAAACCCATTTTCTTGTAAGCTTTCAAAATCAACGATCAATTCACATAGAACTTCAAGGTTGTCAACCGGAGTGAGTAGCATTCTAATGGATTCCTCATATTGTTCAGTAGATGAAGATTCAAGAGCACTGTTGAGATTCTTGAGACTTGATGATGATGCCATTGTTCACACGGATTCTTTGAAGAAAATTGACAGAAAGGGTTTTTAAAAAAGAAACTAGAATAAGAGTGAATATTGAAGATGGTAAAACATGAATGAATGAAATAGTAAATTGAGTTTATATAGGTTCTTTTAGAAAACGTAATCAGTAAGAAAGAGAAAAAAGTAATGATTATATTGAATTAATGACACCTGAAATTAGGGGATTTTGAGAGATATTGAACAGTTACCAATGACAAGTGTCTCAATGCGTCTAATCAGAGCCTTGGGCCCTTCAGAATTTGAATGCGTGTTCAGCCTCAGAAGGTAGCTTGTGAGAGGATGACAAATGTTTGATGGTGTGAACTACACGCCTCTATCCTTTGAAATAAAACATTCAGATCTTCATAGATAGATTCCGAGGCAACTGTACTTCTAACTTCTGAAGACAAGTTGATCAGATGTTCACAGAAAACAATAAAGTTCTGAGGGTTAGGATATGCAAATAAAACATTTTATTCTAGACACAATTTCATGCTGAGATGTTTCAGAATGAAATTGAATCTATCTTCAGAAAGGGGTTTAGTAAATACATCAGCCTATTGATGGTCTGTGTCAATAAATTTCAAGGTAAGAATTCCTTTTTGAATATAATCCCTAATAAAGTGATGTTTTATTTCTATATGCTTAAACCTAGAATGAAAAATGGGATTTCTAGAGAGACATATGGCAGAAGTGTTATCACAGAAGATATGAATGTTACTCTAAAAAATGTTGAAGTCTTCAAGTTGACTTTTCATCCAGAGCATTTGAGTGCTACGTTCAGCAGCTGTTATGTATTCAGCTTCTGCTATTGACAGAGCTATTATGGATTGTCTCTTGCTGGTCCATGAGATCAGATTGTCTCCCAGAAACTGGCAGCTTCCAGAAGTGCTTTTACGCTCTACTCTGTCTCCAGTAAAGTCAGCATCACAGTATCCTACTAAGCTGTATTCATTGTATTTTCTATAAAATAAACCCAGATTAGTAGTACCTTTCAGATACTTGAAAATTCGCTTAATTGCTGTTAACTGAGATTCTCTAGGATCTGATTGTAATCTAGCACATAAGAAAACACTGAATAAAATATCAGGCCTTGAAGCCGTTAGATAAAGGAGAGATCCAATCATACCTATGTAGATTTTATGTTCTACCTTTTTACTTACCTCTTCCTTTTCCAGAATGCACGTGGGATGCATTGGAGTCTTTGAGGGCTTACATTCTGAGAGGTCATGTTTCTTCAGTAGTTCTCTGACATATTTTCTCTGATGAATGTAAGTTCCTTCTGGAGTTTGGTTTATCTTAATGCCCAGAAAGAATTTGAGTTCCCCCATTAAGCTCATCTCAAACTCTTCCTGCACGCACTTAGAAAATTCTCTCCCAGAGAAGGTTTAGTGGATCCAAAAATGATATCATCTACGCAAATCTAACAAACTAAAATGTCATTCTTAAATTTCTTACATAACAAGGTTGTGTCCACTTTCCCTCTGGTGAATTTCTTTTCTAACAGAAAGTTACTTAGTCTTTCATACCAAGCTCTGGGAGCTTGTTTCAGACCATAAAGTGACTTCTTTAGTTTGAAAACATATTCTGGGTGTTTGGAATTTTCAAACCCAGGGGGTTGGTGAACATATATCTCTTCATCTATGTAACCATTTAAGAATGCACTTTTGACATCCATCTGATACAGAGTGATGCTATTATTGACAGCAAAGGAGATTAAGAGTCTGATAGATTCTAACCTGGCGACTGGAGCAAATGTTTCTGTGTAGTCTATCCCCTCTTGCTGACTATAACCTTGTTCCACCAGTCGTTCTTTGTTTATGATGACTTCTCCTTGCTTATTCAGTTTGTTTCTGAACACCCACTTTGTTCCAATGACGTTGAATCCTTTTGGTTTGGGAACCAGATCCCATACGTCATTTCTGGTGAAATGATTTAATTCCTCCTGCATTTCCAGAATCCAGTCATTGTCCAGAAGAGCTTCATCAATTGTTGTTGGTTCAATCAGAGAGACCAGTCCCATGAGGGATTATTCAGAGTTTCTGAATGTTGATCTTGTTCTGATTGGATCATGCTTCTTTCTTAGGATCTTATCTTCTGGGTGAGCTATGCTGCTTCTGGATAACCTTTTCTGGAGTTGATCAACAGAAGGTACAGGATCACTTGTAATATTTCTTACTGAAGTTGTTGGAGCATCTCTGTTGGGAACTTATGATTGGTTATCTTCAATACATGTGAATTCAACTTCTATATCTGCAAAATATTCATTCTGCTTTGACTTTTGAGGGTCAGGCTTAACATTAAATCTAACACTGATTGACTCTTCAACAATATGTGTTTATGTATTGTATACTCTGTACCCTCTTGAGCGTTCAGAGTATCCTAACATAATACACTTTTGTGCTTTAGAGTCAAACTTGTTCAGATGATCTTTAGTATTCAGAATAAAACACGTGCATCCAAATGGATGGAAATAAGAAATGTTGGGCTTTCTGTTCTTCCACAATTCATATGGAATCTTTTCCAGAATATGTCTTATAGATATTCTATTATGAATGTAATATGCTGTGTTAATTGCTTCTGCCCAAAAGATCTTAGCAATGTTAGTCTCATTGATCATGGTTCTAGCCATTTCGTGCAATGTTCTATTCTTTCATTCTACAACTCCATTTTGTTGGGGAGTTCTAGGACAAGAGAAGTCATGCAAGATGCCTTTTTCATTAAAAATGTTTCAAATTTTTTATTTTCAAATTCTCCACCATGATCACTTCTGACTTTGACAATTCTAAGATCCTTTTCATTCTGAACTTGGTTACAGAATGCAACGCACACAAAATGTGACTCGTCCTTGTGTCTTAAGAACTTTACCCATGTCCATCTGCTATATCCATCTACGATCACTAACCCATACTTCTTGCCACTAACAGACGCAGTTTTCACTGGTCCAAATAAGTCTATGTGCAGAAGTTCTAATAGCTTAGAGGTGGAAACAACATTTTTAGATTTAAAAGCAGGTTTTGCAAATTTGCCTTTCTGACATGCTTCACACAGAGCATCCAAGCTGAACTTTAGGTTAGGAAGTCCTCTGACCAGATTGAGTTTGTTAATCTGAGATATTCTTCTCATACTAACATACCCCAATCTTCTGTTCCAGACCCATTGCTCATTGTTAACAGAGATAAGACATTTTACATTCTGACTTTTTAGTTCAGAAAGTTTTATCTTATAAATTTTGTTTTTCCTCTTTCCATTAAAAAGGATAGTTCCATTTTTCTGACTAACAGCTTTGCATGAATTTTTATTAAAGATTATATCATAACCGTTATCACTTAATTGACTTATGGATAACAGGATATGCATTAATCCATCAACTAAAAGCACATTATTGAAAGAAGGAAGATTACCATTACCTACTGTTCCAGAGCCAATGATCTTCCCTCTTTGGTTGCCTCCAAAGCCCACGTAGCCTCCAGGTTTAAGTTTCAGGCTTTGGAACACATGCTTTCTTCCCGTCATATGTCGAGAGCATCCAGAGTCCAGGTACCATGACTAGTGTTTTAGCCTTGCTGCTAAAGATATCTACTACATATATAATTTTTTCCTTAGGTACCCATATCTTTTTGGGTCCTGGTTTGTTAGTTTTACCAAAATTCTGGTTGAATTTTGGTTTGACAGAGTAATCATTACTAGTGTATTTTAGGTCATGTGTGTGCCCATATGTGAAGCGTGATTTTAGTGGTGTGCGTTTTATAACAAGGTCCATAACTTTTTTAGGCAGAGATACCTTACCTTGGTATCCTATTCCTTTTCTGCCATTCCTGCTAACTTCATAGATCATTGAAGCCATCTTGATTCTATCTATATTTTTAGCCAAAAACTTTTGAAAGTTGTGATCATACTCTTTGATGATCTTATCAGCATTACTGGGAGTCTCTGAGATTATTTCTTTCAGAGAGTTTTGTAAATCATTTTCTAATTTTAAAATCTTTTCTTTTAACTCAGAATTCTCTAATATGAGACTCTCAGTTCTTTCAGAGCCAGAGACAAGTTCCCTTTTAAGGTTCTTGAATTTGACTCTGATCTGCTCATATCTTTCCAGAATTTCATTCAGACTTTCGGCAAGTTCAGCCTTAGTAAAATTAACAGTGAAATCAGGGAATACCTCTTCTGTGTCTAATTCTGAGTCTGAACCAGAAGCTTCACTGTCTTTTGACACATTTGCCATGCGAGCTATGTTGGCTCTTTCATCATCTGACTCTGAGTCAGCATCAGAAGAGTCTGAATTATCCCATGTTGCCATGAGGCTTTTCTTCTTCTCCTTGAAGAACTTCTTTTTGGGCTTCTCCTTCTGAAGCCTTGGACTATCACTTTTGTAGTGCCCTTGTTCATTGCGCTCATAGCAGATGATGTCTTTGTTATTTGACTTTCTTCGTCCTGAAGAAGCTTCAGATCTTCTGTGTCCAGAGGAGGACTTAGACTTTCTGTATCTGGAGGAGGATTCATTTTGATTCTCTGATCTTCTCGGGTTTCTGAATTTCCTTTGTCTATGCTTCCGCAGTTGATTGACCCTTCTGAAGAGAAGAGACAATTCATTTTCTTCTAATGAGGATCCTTCATAGGTTTCTTTCATAGCCTGCAAAGCCTTAGAATCAGATTTTTTGTTAGATTTTAATGCTAGAGGCTTCCCTTGCTTTTGAGGCTCATCTTCTTCTATCTTTATCTCATGACTTCTGAGGGAGCTGACAAGTTCCTCCAGAGATATGTTGTTGAGATCTTTAGCCAGCTTAAGTGTAGTGACCATTGGCCTCCATTGCTAGGGTAGACTTCTGATGATCTTCTTTACGTGATCAACAGTAGAATATCCTTTGTCAAGAACTTTCAACCCAGGAACAAGAATCTGAAATCTTAAGAACATTGCTTCCATGGATTCACTGTCTTCCATCTTGAATGCTTCATATTTCTGAATGAGCGCAAGGGCCTTGGTTTCTTTGACTTGTATGTTGCCTTCATGCATCATACTCAGAGAGTCAAACATGTTTTTGGCTGTCTCTCTTTTTGAAATTTTCTTATATTGAGTATGAGATAGCACTGAGAAGTATTGTTCTGGCTTTATGATGGTTTCTGAAATCACGTTTTTGCTGGTCAGACATCCTTTTTCTGTCTATCTTCTGACCACTTTCATCCACTGGATGTGTGTATCTGTGATATGCTGGCAGAACCAACTGTTATACTGGTTTGCATTTTGTATTCGTAAATGTCGTGGTAAGCAACAGTCGCCACCGACTTTTATTTTATCCAACAAGGAAAAGGAAAAAGAACATAAAAAACCTTTTTCAAGAATTTTTCTGAGTACGGTGGGTACATTATAGAAAGGGAAGGTGTTAGCACCCTTTCTATCCATGGTTTTCCACGGGCTCTTAGGTACTTGCTCATTTTTTAAATTGCTTGTGTATGTTTGTTTTGAAAAGTTTCACTTCGTGATAACCCTTGTATCAGTCCTCAAGGGTGTGATGAAGTTGTTTTGAAAATTGTTTTGAAAAGCGTTTGTGTGAAAAGTTTTGTTTGAGCAAGTACTGAGATTTCTACCTACTCGAAAAAGGACTGTTCGTTTTCGTTTCCTTTAGACAACGCTATCCTACTATTAAGGAGTAGGTAGCTCCATCGTTGGAGTTTTTAAGGGACGTTCGAAGGGACAAGTACGATCACAAAAGCAATGTTAGGAGGTGTTAGTAATCATCCTAAAGCCTTAAAGATCTTTTTCCGAGGCAACATCCAAATGGGTCATTTTTAGATCTTTCGGGGCTAGAGGATGACCGCTAACAAACCCTATACTTCATGGCCATTTAATCAAAGGCAACCGGAGTGGAGTAAACCCTAGAAGTGAGCATGTGCGAGTGAATTTTTCAGTTAATTATCTTTGCACAATTTAGGGTTTTCTACCGTATTAATTTCCAGTTAGTCTTCCCATATAATCCTATTAGCCATGCATCTAGGCAGTTAAAAATTGCAGGAATTTAAAGTGCGGAAATAGAAATCCTAACTATTATAGGGCCTCGGGGATGGGGATTACATAACCAAAACTGGGGAATAAGAGCAATAAATAAAACCCTAATTTAAAACTATTACAAACCATCAACAGTTACATTAATAATAAAAGGTAATTAAAATGCGCACGGCAAGTTAAATGTGATGATGATTAAAAAGAACCTAAAAACCCTAATTGAAAAAATATTTAAATTAGTTTTGAAGAAAAAATTAATTATATACAAAATTAAACCCTAATTTCTAATTATTTTTAATCATGAAAAATAAGATTTAATTGCCCTAATTTAACTAAATTAATTAATTCAAGGAAACAAAATATTTTTTTACGAAAAATAATTTTTTTTTTTGTTTTTGTGATTTTGATTTAATAAATAAAAAAAATTATTTATGGGTTATTTTTATAAAAGAGAGAATAATTAGTAAATAAATAAATAAATAAAAATATGAAAGAAGAAGATTTGGGCCTGTGAGAATAAACCCAAGGGGGTGCATTGTTGAAATTGCTTAGGCCCAAAGAGCTGGTCGACCCAATCCCTGCGCTGAATTCCATGTGATGCTCTTCTGATGGTTTACCATGGTCCTTCAATGGTGTGCGTTAGATCTGGACAGAGATGCATCCATTGGCTGAATGATGGTAGCGCATGGTAGGCGTTTGGACAAGTGGGACACAACATCTGCAAAGGAGAATCATAATAAAGAATGTTTGCTGGGACCTGGGATCGAACCCAGGTCCTCACGTTCAACACCAACACGCCTAGCCATCTGGGCTATCTCTTTTATTTTTTAATACAATAAGAACAAAATATAATATATGAAACAAAGTGGTTAGTTGGAAAAGACGCGCGAAATTCAAATGGTCCAATGGGGTTCATACACGTTGTTATCTTCTTCCTCCTCTGTCATATTAGGTATCAAACTTATACCTACGGACAGCTTGCCATGGCTGTAAACCTGTGAACTTCAAAAATCACCAAAACGCATGATAAATAAATTCTAATTACATGGTTCAATTTGTCTTGATATCACGAACATCATAGTACCCTTTTCATTGGCCAATTTAACCTGTATGATAAACCCCTAAAACGCAAGAACGAACCCTAGCAATGGAATTCATGGATATATGCATCAAAACACAATATTATGTAAACCAAAACGTTCCAAATGATCATACAAACACAATGCTATGTTCAATAATGGTTAATCATGCGTAATTTGTAAAATATGATTCATGCTAGGGAAGGCAAACCGTGGGTCTGTAGTGTGCGTTTCTTGGCGTGAAAAGGCTTGAAAATGATGGAGATACGTTCCTGAGATGTCCAATAATCTATTTGCAACGTTGGAATGGTTTGAATTGGCCTCCAAGCTTGAAACCAATTCACTAATTTTTTTGAAAAAACTGATTTTGTTCTTGGTGTTTCCACGGCTGCCACCCCTTTTTTTCGTGCCTGGCCTTGCTCAATATAGATCCCTGAATGAATTAGGGTTATAAAAACTACACGTATCTTTCAAAATTTTGAAGATTTTATCTCATTCCTTCCTTGTATGATTTGTTTCCAAATTAGGCCTAATCATGCCATTCTTGTGCCAATCCACCTTGATTCGATTTGATCCTGATATATCAACATAATTAGCTTGTGATCCTGTCCAAAAATCAAATCAAAACAAATCTTTGCTATTAGTTGTCATTTATTTGATTTAATTCAATTTTTAATTAATAAAAAATCAAAATAAAATGGAAAATGTAGAAAATAATGTGTGGGTGAATATTTGGGTCGTGGACCATGTTATGAGTGAGGTGCAAGCATAAAAAGTTAGGCCCATTTGGCAAACAAAATGCATCTTTGAGCACATTTGACTTTTGGCAATTTTGCTAAAATGGTCAACTTTGACAAGGCATATTTCTTCCAATTTTAACCCTAGAGAGGTGTTCTTGGACTTTTTACAAATTTTAGGATGTCCTAAACAACCCTTTTGGTCTCATGTCAATTGGGTCTTCCATGTTCATGTAAGAAGCTTTGACCCCAAAAGTGTTTTTGTTGACTTTTCAAAAGGACCTATAATGTAGAAATTCATATATTTTTTGTGAGTGTATATTTTGAACTTGAGGGATGAAGATGAATTGTAGGGAATTTCATCCTCTTCAAATTGAGCCTTGGATGGAAAATTTATGATAAAGTATGAGGAAGTTATGCTTGGTCAAAGTTTGGTTGACTTTTCCTTAGAAACCCTAATTTAGAAACTTTTGAGTTTTGATGAATTAGGAGAATTCCTTAAGGTATCATGATCAACCCTTGATCAAATGATGAAAGTCACTTAAAAATGTTGATGTTGACCAAAAATATTGAGGTTTGACTGTGTGTGGGCCACAATTGACTTTTGACCTAATACAGTCGATTCTCCAGCATTTGAGTAGTTGACTAAGAAAAATTCTTGTGCAAGGTATGATATTTGACATGGATGACCTTGATAGCATATTAGGACCATGGAAAGAACTTGAGGCCTTTGGAGTACACACATCCTGATGAAAATGGAAACCCTAATTTGAGACACATTGTCTTAGGAGAGAGTTTGTTTGGTCAACTCTTGGGCAACCTTGAGCAAATTGAGGATCTCAATGGGCATGTGCTGAGTAAAATGAGAGGGCAAATTTTGGGGTGCAACAATATCCATCAATTACCATGTCCCATAGATCAGCATCATAAGCCAGAAAGAAGCTCTCAATTCTATCCTTCAAGTAGTCAAAATTTTCTCCATCAAAGACTGGAGATTTGCCCTGATTCTGTCCTTGTCCTCATGATTGTCATTGCTGATGTTATGGCTTGGTCCCACCATAGTGTTTTTCTAAAGCTTGGATCTTGTACTGACACGATTAAGTTTATGAACTCAGAACCAGGCGCTCTGATGCCAATTGAAGAAGTGAAAAACACAAGAAGGTGGGTGGGGGTTGAATTGAAACTTAAAATCAAAAGCATAGTAGACACTGTGATACGGTGGGAGAACTGACTTGAGGTTTTTGCGTTTTATCGCAAATGTTGCGGTTAGCAAGAGTCGCCACCGACTTTTCTTTTATCCAAAAAGGAAAGGTGAAAAAGCACAGGAAAGACCTTTAGAGATGTTTTTTGAGTTCGGGGGGTAGATTATGAAAAGGGAAGGTATTAGCATCCTTTTCATCCATGGTTTTCCATGGGCTCTTAGTTACTTGCTAGATCACTTGGTTTTGTTTGAATGTGTGCTTGTGGTGGTGATTTTTGAAAGTATTTTGAAAATGGAACTTCGTAATGGTACTCGTTTCTATAAGAAAGCGTACAAAGTGTTTGTTTCGAAAATAGTTCAAAAGTGTGTTTGTGAGATGTGTTTTTGAATGTATTTTGAAATTGGAACTTCGTAATGGTTCTCGTTTATATAAGAACGCCTACAAAGTGTTTATTTCGAAAATAGTTCAAAGATGATAGTGTGGGTAAAAATGTTTTTGTTGTGAGCAAGCGAGTAACTAAGATCGAATCTACCTACTCGAAAGGTCTTAAATATGCTTTTCCTTCTCCTTTAGATGTGGCTATCTTACCATTGTTTTGGTAAGAAGTCCCATCGTTGGATGTGAAGGGACGGGCGTTGGGACGTTTGTAAAGTCATAGAAGGCAACATATGGGACATTTTAGCAATGTCATTTTAGGGACTAGATCGTTTACCGAAGGCAACATCGAGGGTCATCGAGGGACTACGATCTTTTATCGTGGGTCTTTTGCTAAAACGCCCATGTTTGATGGACATGACTATTTTCCGATAGGCAACAAGTGAGATTACCCTAGGGGTGCATGTGTGAATAGTGTGTTAGTTTACATGCATTTTGTCTTGTATTTGAAAGGTTATCTATTTGCTGATTTTATCTTGACATACATCCTAATTACTAGCAATATATGAAAGCAAGTAAACATGCGGAAAATAAATCCTAAGCTATTACATCACTTTAGGGGGATGGGGGTACAAATTTACAATGGGGATGAAGTGGAGACTAAAATATTACAACCATATCGAATGATAATGAAAACAATGTAAAAACAGTGTAAAATAAAAGGAAAACTGCATTTTGAACTGCTATGTGTCGACCCATGCTGCTATGCATCGACACATAGCTTTTCCTTGCTCCTGTAAAACAAAATTTGCTCAGTATGAGTCGACACATAATGGGATGTGTCGACTCATGCACCTTCTTGCATCAACGTCAAACGCGTATGTGTCGACTCATAGTCTTATCCCACTTCTGTTTTGTAACCTGAAATCAGTATGAGTCGATGCATGGGGGTTATGTGTCGACTCATACCCTATTTTTTCACTAGGATGAGTCGACACATGAAGATATGTGTCGATACATGCTGCATTTTCCTGCCTTAAACATTATTTTACTGAATGTACAGGTTAGCTTATGGCATATGATGGATAAACATGAACAACAAATGATTGAATAAGCATAAACAAAGTGCAAATGACTAGTTCAAAAAGATATTAAAGTACTACATCTTGTCTTCAAAACAAACAAATCATTTATGATGTATGGAGAGATATCAAGTCAAGAAGACATACCTCTGGACTGCATTGTCTGTTTTAAATATGAATGTTCTTCCAAATGTGATGAGGACCTCAAAGAATCTCCAGACAGCTACTCCAGATTGTTGAAACTAAGTTGGACTGTACTGTAATGTTTTTGGTAATTTTGATGATGAAGGTGAGTAGCACTACAAGGACGGTTTTTTGGTTATATTTAGAAAGTCTTTGAGGGAGTGTTTGTATGGTGGAGCAATGGGTTGGATTTCTGTTTTGAACAAGAGCAGTTTTGGTTTTGAAAATGAGTCAAAGTTGCACAGAATATTGTTTTTCTGCTCAACAAAACTCTTTATCTTCTCTCTAGAAATTTTTTCAACTCTCTTCAAAATCCAACCCCTTTGTCTTATGAGACAGTCCTCTTTTGTAGACCCCTTGACTGTGGTTTAGGGGGGAAAACAAATAAGTTGTTTGAATTGTTTTTGCCTACTGCTTTGATACTTTCTTCACATAATTTTCCTTTGCCATTTTGGTGCAACTTTAGGGTTGTTGTGGTGTAGGTTTGGGCAGACTGCATATAGCAGTTTTGGACTGTATTGGCAGCATGTATACTTGGGAGGCAGCATAGCACAAGCTTTCTTGCAGGGCAACATAGGATGTTGTAGCAATGTGATATATCATATTTTCTTCAACTTTGGACATCATAGTTTGTAGCATGTCACAAATTTAGTCTTGTGCACATTATGTCAAAGGGAAAAATATTGTGACAAGGTTTTAATCAAGACATAGTTTTAGAATTTGTAAATTTTGCAAAATGTCACTTTGTAATAACTTGAATTACTTGCATTATCTTGAATTATTTGGAGTTGTAGTAAAATGCCATGAAGCAAATGAAATTAACCAAGTATAGAAAATACTTAGAAAAATGTCAAAGTCTTGCAAAGTTGGATTTTTGATTCTCTTGAGTTTTTAATGATAAAGCTTGATATTTTTTTGAATGTCTTGTTGAAATTTGATCTTTGGGACTCAAATTTGGTCAAAAAGTCAAAGTTTGACTTTTTAGCTTCCGGTTGACTTTTTCCAGCTGAAACTCCGATTTTGCTCATTTTGCCCCCTCTTTACAGTTTGAATGATCCTTCTTAGAAAAATGTGATCTGAGGCTTACAACTTGACTGAAGTAATTCTAAGAGTCCTTGAGACATGAGAGGGAAAATTTTGGGGTACAACAGCTGCCCCTGTTCAATCTTCTTACACCTGAAGAGTTAGATTGGTAATTCTGCCATTCGTGACTTGAAGGTGGAAGATGATTGAACATTAGAGTGCCCAGAAAATTTGCACTCGAAGATGTGTTAGTTGATTATGTGCGGAATGGGCTTAAAGATGCCAGTGAATGGGCTTAAAGATGCCATTTGGAGTGGTAATGGATAGTTATTGGAGATGGGCTTAAAGATGCCATCCAGAAATGATTGTTGGCATTGTAATTTATAAGCTGAAAGAATGAGTATCAGAATGGCATCCGCGTCAGGAGCGTATCTGAACTGTATCTGAAAGCTGGATCTGAATGAGTATCAGGATGGCATCCGTATCTGGAGCGTATATGAACTATATCTGAAATTTGTCTTTGAATGAGTATCAGGATGGCATTCGTATCTGGTGCTTATTTGAACTGTATCTGAAAGTTGTCTTTGAATGAGTATCAGGATGGCATCCGTATTTGGTGCGTATCTGAACTGTATCTGAAAGCTGTCTTTGAATGAGTATCAGGATGGCATCCGTATCTGGTGCGTATCTGAACTGTATCTGAAAGCTGTCTTTGAATAAGTATCAGGTTAGCATCCGTATCTGGTGCGTATCTGAACTGTATCTGAAAGCTGTCTTTAAATGAGTATCAGGATGACATCCGTATCTGGTGCGTATCTGAACTGTATCTAAAAGCCGAATCTGAAAGAGTATCAGGATGGCATCCGTATTTGGAGCGTATCTGAACTATATCTGAAAGCCGTCTTTAAATGAGTATCAGGATGGCATCCATATCTGTTGCGTATCTGAACTGTATCTGAAAGCTGTCTTTGAATGAGTATCAGGATGGCATCCATATCTGGTGCGTATCTGAACTGTATCTGAAAGCTGTCTTTGAATCAGTATCTGGATGGCATCCATATCTGGTGCGTATCTGAACTGTATCTGAATACCGGATCTAAATGAGTATCAGGATGGCATCCATATCTGGAGCGTATCTGAACTGTATCTGAAAGCTGTCTTTGAATGATTATCAGGATGGCATCCGTATCTGGTGCGTATCTGAACTGTATCTGAAAGTTGTCTTTGAATGAGTATCAGGATAGCATCCGTATCTGGTGCGTATCTGAACTGTATCTGAAAGATGTCTTTGAATGGGTATCAGGATGGCATCCGTATCTGGTGCATATCTGAACTGTATCTGAAAGCCGGATCTGAATGAGTATCAGTATGGCATCCGTATCTGGTGCGTATCTGAACTGTATCTGAAAGCTGTCTTTGAATGAGTATCAGGATGGCATCCGTATCTGGTGCGTATCTAAACTGTATCTGAAACCTGTCTTTGAATGAGTATCAGGATGGCATCCATATCTGGTACGTATCTGAACTGTATTTGAAAGATGTCTTTGAATGAGTATCAGGATGGCATCCGTATCTGGTGCGTATCTGAACTGTATCTGAAATTTGAATCTGAATGAGTATCAGGATGGCATCTGTATCTAGAGCGTATCTGAAGTGTATCTGAAAGCTGTCTTTGAATGAGTATCAGGATGGAATCCATATCTGGTGCGTATCTGAACTGTATCTGAAAGCCGAATCTGAATGAGTAATAGAAGGGCATCCATATCTGGAGCGTATCTGAACTGTATCTGAAAGTTGTCTTTAAATGAGTATCAGGATGGCATCCTTATCTGGTGCGTATCTGAAAGCTTTCTTTGAATGAGTATCAAGATGGCATCCGTATCTGGTGCGTATCTAAACTGTATCTGAAAGCTTTCTTTGAATGAGTATCAGGATGGCATCTGTATCTGGTGTGTATCTGAACTGTATCTGAAATTTGAATCTGAATGAGTATCAGGATGGCATCCGTATCTGGAGCGTATCTGAACTGTATCTGAAAGCTGTCTTTGAATGAGTATCAGGATGGCATCCGTATCTGGTGCTTATTTGAACTGTATCTGAAAGTTGTCTTTGAATGAGTATCAGGATGGCATCCGTATTTGGTGCGTATCTGAACTGTATCTGAAAGCTGTCTTTGAATGAGTATCAGGATGGCATCCGTATCTGGTGCGTATCTGAACTGTATCTGAAAGCTGTCTTTGAATAAGTATCAGGTTAGCATCCGTATCTGGTGCGTATCTGAACTGTATCTGAAAGCTGTCTTTAAATGAGTATCAGGATGACATCCGTATCTGGAGCGTATCAGAACTGTATCAGGAGGTTGAATTGTTTGAGCTGGTCGAGTAGATATTTGTCTTGTCTGGTTTGAGGTATTAATCTTTGACCTGAGAAAGAAAGATAGTTTTCCTGGCTTGCTACAGGTATTAATGTTCAATCTCTTCTTGTAGATAGTTTTCCTGGCTTGTTACAGGTATTAATCTACAATCAGTCGTCCACAGATAGTTTTCATGGCTTGCTACATGTATTAATCTGGAACTTGAAAAGGTTGATGGTAGCGATCTGTTGATTGAACTTTTCCTGAAAAGGTAAAACGTTAGTTGTATTCAATGTCATGATGCATGAAATGCATGATGTCATGATGTTCTCAAAATAAATGAGATTGTGTCGCATGCACTTTATCATGTATGTAAATAGGAGGTGTGAAATGTTAAAGAATGTATTTTTGTCTGGGAAAATAAATCCTTGACAAATGTCGGGGAGTTTGTTAAATCCTGGACTGTTGTTGAAGAGTATGTGTGTCTTCAAGCTTTTCTTAGAATGTTTCCACCGGGGATTCCTGTTTGGTTGTTTGAGGAGAAATCCGCTGGGGGATATTGAAAACACTGTAGGGAGTATGTTTATTTATGCTTGGGAAAAGAGTTTAAGAGTCTTAGTCGTCTGTTGCTCTACTGGGGAGTCGAAGTTGAACAGATATCTGGTGGGGTCCAGGTTTCGCAGTAACTTGTTGGGGATCATAGAGTAGTCTATTGGGGAAGAGGAGTTGTGGTCCTTTGATTTGTAGTAGTCGGAGAGGCCACCTCAAGCTGGGGAATCTGTAGTTTGTTGGAGAAATAAACCTTGTTGCCGGTCTGCTTGAGATGTGACGACTTTGTTGGGGGAAGTCCTCGAGGATTCTTTTGGTTGTTTCAGCTGGGGAAAGGTGTTCAGAGATTAAACTCTTGCTGGGGAATCATCTTATGAGAAGGACTTTGGGGAGACTTGTCATTGCCCCTAGAAGCGAATGTTTGTGGCATTGCCAAAAAGTTTGATTGTACGCAACCCTTTGGTGGGATTGATGCTCAATGTCCCAAGTGACGGAGATGGAGACATGCCCTTGGTTACTCTGCACTTCTTTGAAAGATTTCCTGGAATCTTGACTGGACTGCCCCAGGTGTGCTGGATAGTGACATGTCATTCCCCTTGTTGATAGGAGATTTGTCAATGGAAGTGTCATCCTTTTTGAAGTGATTTTGTTTACTGAGAAGGCTTTCGTTCATCGGATACTCGTTGTGTGAATTTCTCCACTGTCAAACAAATAGCCAAATGCAAACAGTGATATGCAAAGTTTATGCTTGTCTTGAAGTTTTGAAAAATTCATTTTTAGCAAGTAAAGAAGTTTGTAATTCAACTCTGGATTTAGAGTAAAGCCTTACAGGAGTCAGGATACCTTTTGTAACAATATGCTTTCGAACTAACCCATGCTTCAATTAGGACTTTTAAAGGGTTGTAGCGTGGCTTGGTTCACGGTTTAAGAAACAAAGGATAAAGGCTCAAAGTGTATTTGTACCCACCCGTTCTTTGTGATGTTCTTCAGTCCTAAGCTCAGTTAATTGTACGTTTGAACTCCAATTGAGTCTGGGATGACGTTTTGGTGATGGTTCAAACAATTTAAGTTTGTTGGAAGGCAGTCATTTTTGCAACATTTTTTTCATGTTGTTGAGGATTTGTAGTGACCTCTTTTGATTGATTTGTTATCCCTAATTTTTGCCTGACTGTTCTTGCTTTGAGATTACAGTCAACGGGATGCCCCAGTTTTCTTAAGTCTCCTTTGTAGGTTTTGACTTAGTGAACTTTTCTTTTTGAGAGATAATGACTGCCCATGTGATAGGGAACCATCACCGTCTTTTGATTCCAGAGGAATGTTTCTTGACGTCATTTGCTGTATTACGAGATGAGAGTTTGCGGCTAAACGCGCGTTTGAATTACCTGAGAGACTACCTTGCCCCAGGTTTTGTTTAAAGGTTTTAATTTTGTGAAAAAGAAAAACTTCTACTTCTTTGGCCAGAAGGGGTTGACTAGGGATTATCTTCCTTATAACTCCAGTGTTTAGGATTTGAAAGAATGCTTGTACATCGTCAGAAAGGTCTGTTCAAAAGAATACTGTATGAGATTATGGCATTGTTTTCGTCATCCTCCCTCTAAAGGTTTGTAACTTTTAGCAAGAGTTGAATGTCATAAAGAGAGTAAAAAGCATAGTTTAAATGTAATGAAAATGAGTGGATCAAATCAAGACAAACATATGTAATGCATTAATGAAAACAAAGTTTGACATTAATAGATAATTGTTTGAATAACAAAAGAGATTACAACTTGAAAATTAAAATAAACAGATGCTTCTTTGTTCGAACTTGTCATCTTAGGTGGAGAGCCTTTGGCAGAAGAACTCAGTCTGGCCATCTTGTGTGAACTCCAACGTTCCTTCTTCAATCAGATCTTGAATTTTATTTCTCAACGTCCAACAGCTATCGCTGTCATGTCCAGGACTGTTGGAGTGGTACGCACATCTTGCATTTGGATTGTACCTTGGAGAGGCTGTGTTGGGATTCTGAGGGGGGTCTTTTAACGTAACCAGATTGGACTCCAACATGTGTTGCAGTGCTTGAGACAATGACATGTTGATTTCGGTAAAGCGTCTTTCAGTTGTATTCCGCTTACACTGATTTCTCTGTTGTTGTCGGCGAGGTTGTTGTTGGACCCGTGAGGTAGTAGCAAATTGGGGAGGTCTTCCGGATTCTTGTCTCAGGGGAGGCTGAACAGTGCCTTGATTTCTAATCCTGATTGTTTGCCTCATACGGTTGCAACCGTCTTGATGAAGTTGGTTGACAAGAACTTTCAGCTCTTCTTGTCCTTGAACCAGATTTTGGATAAGAGCTATCTGGCCCACCAACTGTCCCATCATTTGGACCCTTATTATGGCTATTTCAGTTTGTAGCCTTTCCAACTGGTCATCTTTGTTGCCCTCAGGATTCCCCATGGTCATGCCCTTAGTGAGGAGAGCTTTCACTTCCTCTTTCCCCTTAGATAGGTTCAAGAACATTTCTCGGAGTTGAGCGTTTTGAGCCTGGATGTCTTTCACTGTTTGTTCCATCTTACTAAAATAAACAGTGGGAAGATAAGGAGACATGTACGGGAGAAACCTGTCATGATATGATGCATGATAAGTGGATGCAATGTTTTCAAGGATCTCGCGGGGTAAACACAAGAAATAGTTAGAAGTTGAATTTTGATCAATAGCTTTGTTTGGAAAACTTTATACCGGTGGATGTCCTTCCATGAGAATCAAGCTCACCATGTTAAGTGGGTCATAGCCCTTGACTCGAGTTTGCCATACTTGATCTTTGACGGAGTTTGGTCAGAGGAAAATAAATCCCCCTTCCCCTTGCTAGACATCTGGTTCAACGTGACCCTACATCATAGGCCCTCCAGATCCTTGAGATGGTCATTGAAAATGCTATGGTATGATGTTCATGATGTTATGTACAAGTATGCGAGGTAAGCATATTTACATACAAATAATCTTATTCACACAAAGCAGACAAGTCCTTAGTTTTAGGCTTGCATGGAGTTTTGTAGGTAAGTACCCTCTTGAAATTTAGTTGGCTCAACCTGTCTTAGTTAATAGTAACCGGGTTCTAAGGGATCTCAATATCATTGACCTTTCCCACAAGCTTCGTTCAATAAGCAATTGACTCGCAACCGAACAAAACTCAGGGGTCAAGTCTCAATGAGTGTAGCATCGAGTATCAACCAATTTTCAGCTCTACACTGAAACCGGTCATCTCACTACGTCCTAATGGCCAAGTTGGTCAAGTAAGGTTCTAAGGTCAGTTGATGCTTTACGACTCCACGCGGCGGCCCTGTACTCTCCTTGATTCAATTCAAGGGTTACCAGTACCAACCAAAGTGCCACATCAATGTAGCTACTGCTTCAACCATGTTGGTATACCCTGCAGAGTTCCCTCGCAGTCTATTGCTACTTACCTAAAAGGTGCCCCCAAATCCGGGTGTAGGATTTAAAACAAACCCAAACAAGGAACTAAAATGTAAAGCAAACAAATCAATCAATGTAAGCAAGTAGAGGTGATCTAGCCATAAGGTAACCCCACTTTAAGTAATTTCCCTAGCAGAGTCTCCAGTTCTGTGATACGGTGGGAGAACTGACTTGGGGTTTTTGCGTTTTATCGCAAATGTTGCGGTTAGCAAGAGTCGCCACCGACTTTTCTTTTATCCAAAAAGGAAAGGTGAAAAAGCACAGGAAAGACCTTTAGAGATGTTTTTTGAGTTCGGGGGGTAGATTATGAAAAGGAAAGGTATTGACATCCTTTTCATCCATGGTTTTCCATGGGCTCTTAGTTACTTGCTAGATCACTTGGTTTTGTTTGAATGTGTGCTTGTGGTGGTGATTTTTGAAAGTATTTTGAAAATGGAACTTCGTAATTGTTCTCGTTTCTATAAGAACGCCTACAAAGTGTTTGTTTCGAAAATAGTTCAAAAGTGTGTTTGTGAGATGTGTTTTTGAAAGTATTTTGAAAATGGAACTTCGTAATGGTTCTCGTTTCTATAAGAACGCCTACAAAGTGTTTGTTTTGAAAATAGTTCAAATATGAGAGTGTGGGTAAAAATGTTTTTGTTGTGAGAAAGCGAGTAACTAAGAGCGAATCTACCTACTCGAAAGGTTTTAGATGTGCTTTTCCTCCTCCTTTATATGTGGCTATCTTACCATTGTTTTGGTAAGAAGTCCCATCGTTGGATGTGAAGGGACGGGCGTTGGGACGTTTTTATAGTCATAGAAGGCAACATATGGGACATTTTAGCAATGTCGTTTTAGGGACTAGATCGTTTACCGAAGGCAACATCGAGGGTCATCGAGGGACTACGATCTTTTATCGAGGGTCTCTTGCTAAAACGCCCATGATCAAGGGACATGACTATTTTCTGATAGGCAACAAGTGAGATTACCCTAGGGGTGCATGTGTGAATAGTGTGTTAGTTTGCATGCATTTTGTCTTGTATTTGAAAGGTTATCTATTTACTGATTTTATCTTGCCATACGTCCTAATTACTAGCAATATATGAAATCAAGTAAACATGCGGAAAATAAATCTTAAGCTATTACATCACTTTAGGGGGATGGGGGGTACAAATTGACAATGGGGATGAAGTGGAGACTGAAATATTACAACCATATAGAATGATAATGAAAATAATGTAAAAACATTGTAAAATAAAAGGAAAACTGCATTTTGAACTGCTATGTGTCGACCCATGCTGCTATGCACCGACACATAACTTTTCCTTGCTCCTGTAAAACAAAATCTGCTCAGTATGAGTCGACACATAATGGGATGTGTTGACTCATGCACCATCTTGCATCGACACGAAATGCGTATGTGTCAACTCATAGTCTTTTCCCACTTCTGTTTTGTAACCTGAAATCAGTATGAGTCGATGCATAGGGGTTATGTGTCGACTCATACCCTGTTTTTTCACTAGGATGAGTCGACACATGAGGATATGTGTCGATACATGCTGCATTTTCATGCCTTAAACATTATTTTACTGAATGTACATGTTAGCTTATGGCATATGATGGATAAACATGAACAACAAATGATTGAATAAGCCTAAACAAAGTGCAGATGACTAGTTCAAAAAGATATTAAAGTACTACATCTTGTATTCAAAACAAACAAATCATTTATGATGTATGGAGAGATATCAAGTCAAGAAGACTTACCTCTGGACTACACTGTCTGTTTTAAATCTGAATGTTTTTCCAAATGTGATGAGGACCTCAATGAATCTCCAGAAAGCTACTCCGGACTGTTAAAACTAAGCTGGACTTTACTGTAATGTTTTTGGTATTTTTGATGATGAAGGTGAGTAGCACTACAAGGACTGTTTTTTTTGTTATATTTAGACAGTCTTTGAGGGAGAGTTTGTATGGTGGAGCAATGGGTTGGATTTCTGTTTTGAACAAGAGCAGTTTTGGTTTTGAAAATGAGTCAAAGTTGCACAAAATATTGTTTTTCTGCTCAACAAAACTCTCTATCTTCTCTCTAGAAAATTTTTCAACTCTCTTCAAAATCCAACCCCTTTGTCTTATGAGACAATCCTCTTTTGTAGACCCCTTAACTGTGGTTTAGGGGGGAAAACAAATAAGTTGATTGAATTGTTTTTGCCTACTGCTTTGATACTTTCTTCACATAATTTTCCTTTGCCATTTTGGTGCAATTTTGGGGCTGTTGTGGTGCAGGTTTGGGCAGACTGCATAAAGCAGTTTTGGACTGTATTGGCAGCATGTATACTTAGGAGGAAGCATAGCACAAGCTTTCTTGCAGGGCATCATAGGATGTTGTAGCAATGTGATATATCATATTTTCTTCAACTTTGGACAACATAGTTTGTAGCATGTCACAAATTTAGTCTTGTGCACATTATGTCAAAGGCAAAAATATTGTGACAAGGTTTTAAACAAGACATAGTTTTAGAATTTGTAAATTTTGCAAAATGTCACTTTGTAATAACTTGAATTACTTGCATCTTCTTGAATTATTTGGATTTGTAGTAAAATGCCATGAAGCAAATGAAATTAACCAAGTATAGAAAATACTTAGAAAAATCTCAAAGTCTTGCAAAGTTTGAATTTTGATTCTCTTGACTTCTTAATGATCAAGCTTGATATTTATTTGAATGTCTTGATGAAATTTGATCTTTGGGACTCAAATTTGGTCAAAATGTCAAAGTTTGTCTTTTTGGCTTCCGGTTGACTTTTTCCAGCTGAAACTCCGATTTTGCTCATTTTGCCCCCTCTTGACAGTTTGAATGATTCTTCTTAGAAAAATGTGATCTGAGGCTTACAACTTGACTGAAGTAATTCTAAGAGTCCTTGAGACATGAGAGGGCAAATTTTGGGGTACAACAGACACAATATTTTTATCCTGGTTCGTTTGATCTCAAACTACTCCAGTCCACCCGCCAAGGTGATTTCGCCTCTCTCCAACGAGGACTTAATTCACTAATCAAAACTGATTACAACACAACTTTGACAACTGCCAAAGTCTTCTTGAGTACAACCATAAATCGGTTTATCTCAATGAAAACCAGCTTAATCACAATGAAATAATATACTATGTACTGTTGTTTTTCCTAACAAAAACTGTATCACAACTGTGATATTTTACACAATTTTGAGCGTATATATGAATATGTAAGATTGCATCGTTTGAGAGGTATATTGCAGTAGTCGGAAAAAATCATAAACGATTTGTCCTCTAAGCTTGTTTATATAGGCATGGAAATCTTGTCCAACATAAAGCGTGATAATGGACATTCAATGTTGTTTCCATATTGAGAAGATTCTTGTCTGAATGAAGCCGTTGCATATGATGTTGTCTTGATTGAAAAGTAACGCTTCAGAACTTAGAATCTTGCATGCTTCAATTTCTTTAGAACATTGATGACTCAGAGATGTGAGAATCTGATGGTATATTAAACTTCTATTCAGAATTAGGGTATTCTTCACTTCAACGCAGATTCTGATCATCATTCTTCAGCGCAGATTCTGATTACCTCAGCTTTAAAGCTTCTGTAGCTTAATTTCTGATGTTGTTCCGGTCATAACTTTTGCATACAAAATAACACAAATTTAGAGTGCATATTTGTTATTTGTATTTGTTATCATCAAAACTCTAATTAAGGGTTGTAGACTCAAACTATGTTCTAACATCAGCATGATAGGTTTCATTATAACCCCGTCCATGTTCAGCTTGAACATAGTATGTTTAGGCATCACGTTCAAAGAAGACCCAGTGTCTACCAGGACTCGAGATATCGTAGTGTCTAAACATCTGATGGAAATATGCAACGCTTTATTATGAGATCGGCCCTCAGGAGGAAGCTCGTCGTTACTAAATCCCATACAGTTCCATGCAGAAATATTTGTAACAACCCTTTCAAATTTGGCCACAGAAATTTCAGGATTTACATGGGAACCGTGCAGAGTTCTCATCAAGGCGGTTCGATGAGCTTGGGAGTACAGAAGGAGGGATAATATTGATATCATTACAGGCGTCTGATTTAGCTGGTCAGCCACCTTGAAATCACTCTTCTTGATCACCCTGATTAACTGCTCCACTTGTTGTTTAAAAGACGTCCCAGGAGAATCATTGACTACTTGGTTCCCCTTATCTTTCACAGGAATCTCTTTAATAACTTCCTCGGGAGGTGGTGGAGTATGAGAGAAGACTCTCCCGCTTCGGGTTTTTCTGCTAGTTCCAGCGATGTTGGTTATGTCATTATTTTCCATCGGCGGACAAATAACTTTCTTTCCACGGATGTAAACAACACTATATTCCCATGGAACTTCCTTATTATCAGCTACTGGAACGGGAATTGGATTTGGAAGTGTTGATGCTTGGATTGGCAGAGGAGCAACTAGATTCTGATTTGGCACATGGAGCGTGGGAATTGTATAACCAACAGAACCCTTGAAGTATTTCTCTGAACACTGGCCGGGTAATACGGAATTTCTAGAATAGAAACATCACCTTCGGGGATGACTTTATCAACTCTAACAATCCCTTCGTCCATTAGTCTCTTAATGGAATTTTTCAAATCATCACACTCGTCTGGGTCAGATGAGAATTTCAAACAAAAGTCGTGAAGCTCTTGTAGAACTTCCTGCTGCAAAAGATGCTCTCTCAAAACTGCCATTGACATCTGAACCTCATCAACCTGAGTCACTAAGTCATGACCATCATCGAACTCGATTGCATTGGCAACAACCCCATGATGGGCAGGCATAGGATTGTTCTGAACATTAGGGCCTATTGGAGCAAAGCTTAACTCCTTGGAATCCAAAAGGTCTTGCACCTTAAACTTAAAATCTCTGCAGTTTTCGATTGAATATCCTAGATTTCCTGAATGAAACTCACAACGTGCATTGACATCATAACCCCTTGGAAGTTCTGCTGGTGGAGGAGCTAACTCTCGAAGTTATACCAACTGACCAGCTAGAAATTGTGGAAGCAATTGGGCATACGACATCGGGGTTGGATCCAAATTCCTCTCGGGATACCTTTGGTTCCTTTGTTGACCCCTCTGCCCTTGGGGCCTCTAAATCTGCTGATAGTTTCATGGTAGTGCATACTGTTGTTGTGGAGCCGCAACAAGAGTTTGGTAATATGGAACCTGTACAACATATTTCCCCTAATCAACAGAGGAATTTCTTACCTCTCCTTCCTTTTTCTTGATAAAACCGCCAGAATACAGTTTCTTTCCACCGCCTGAGCTATTGTTACCATTCGTGCCAAATGCACCTGTAATAGTCCATGCTTTGATACACATTTCAACCCACTCCATGATGATAACCATATCTGAAAATGAATCAGAAGTACTTCCAAGCATTTGTTTCAAATAAGGACCTCGAAGGGTACTCATAAACAAATCTACCAGTTCCCGGTCCAAGAGAAGAGGTTGAACCCTCGCGGCAAAACCGCGCCACCTCTTGGCATACTCTTTGAAAGACTCACTAGTCTTCTGAGACATACTCTGCAACTGTGCACGACTAGGTGCCATGGCAGTATTGTAATGATAATGTCTCAAGAAAGCATCAACAAGCTCACCCCAAGTAATAACATGAGTTTGCTCTAACAACATGTACCACTCTAATGGAGCTTCAGCCAGACTGTCCTGAAAGAAATGCATAAGCAACGACTCATTGCTAGAATAAACATCCATCTTTCTACAATAAGACCGGAGATGAGTCTCTGGGCACGTAACCCCCTTATACTTGTCGAAATCAGGTACCTTAAAATTTAATGGAACCACAACCCTTGGAACCAGACACATAGCAGCGACACTGAATCCCGGTTTCTTAGCAGTCTTTATAGCCTTTAGGCGTTCTTCCAAATCTTTATACATTTTAGCAGTTTCAGACAAATCAGCTGTAGAATCCTTTGGAGGCTCATCAAGATCAATGACATCATGATGGTCATCCATAATCATTCGTGGGTTCTCTTTAGGAATCCCCCCATTGTCATTCTTGGGTCCACCTTTCTCGGACGTAGAGGCACTGTCAACTAGCTTAGTAACACTTAGCCTGAGCTCTTCTTGCCCTTAGATGACCGCATGAAGAGTTTCCATGAGCTGATTCATCTGATTGCCCATGGTGTCCATGTCTTTGCAGAGAGCGACCTGGTTCTGCTTAATCTGTTCCATAATCCTCAACTTGTTGGCTCAAGTGCGTTAAGGATGTAAGGAAGTCGTCTTGTAGATTCTGATAATAAGAGGCAAAACCATCAGATAAGAATTCATGCCAGAAAACCTGCAATTCATGAAATGCATGATATGTATGATGTATGAAATGATTGTCCATTCCGGTTTTCCACAACTCAATTATCGTCAATAATAATCAAGCAACATGATGATAAGAACGACCATATAAAGAAAATATCTAGAAATAGGGAAACTCCCACGAAATTAAAAACAAGAAAGTTGTGAGGGTACAAGATAAGCGATTCCGTCCAACAAGTTATCAGTCTGAAGGTAGGATACCATTCTTCCTCTATCTCTATCTCACATTACTGAGGCTCAAATAAAGTGCCCTAGCAACAACTTGGAAATCATGCTCGTTCCGAATAGAAACAAGTATGTGCTCGATAACCTTGAACAAATGAGAGTATTTTTTCCAGAGTTGGAATAATCTGATAGTCCTGGAAGGTGAAACAATGTAACTCATAGTCGCAAAAATGAAGTAGAGTAAAAATACCACCATATATTTCAATAAAAATCTTTGCATTAGGAAGGACTGGACGGTCTTTTAAACTCTTAAAAGAAGACCAAGAACTTGAGCGGAAAACTTGAGCAACACTGATAAGTACAATTGTATTTCTCGGTCCTCTTGAAAACACCACTGTTGCTAGATGTTACCGAGGGAAACTATAACTTCGTGAGATAACTCGGAATGGGAATGCACATGGAAGGTTAGTATATAGTTTTATTTTTCTGACATTTCATTTGAAAAAAATAAATATGATATGATGTAAGTGCAAATGATCACGGGGTTACTACTTCCATGATACTAATTTTTGTTGTACTGTCTCTGCATAGTCTGTAAGTTCCAGGATCACAGGTCCGGAACATAAACCAAAGAACCTCATGAACAGTTTCGGAACTTAGAAAATAAATCTGAAAACCTCCTAGCCACTGATAGAAATCCAGAACATAGCCATTAGAACCAAATGTCACCGTCGGTGAGAAACCATCTGAACATAGTCACCATCTGAACATAATCACCATATGTACCTGTGATAATAACTCCCCCCACTCACGGGTGAAGACTAGGTCAAAGTAAGGCAATGGTAACTCAGAATCGAGGGTACTCCTGAAAAACTAT
This sequence comes from Vicia faba, assembly GCA_948472305.1. Classification (NCBI taxonomy): domain Eukaryota; kingdom Viridiplantae; phylum Streptophyta; class Magnoliopsida; order Fabales; family Fabaceae; genus Vicia; species Vicia faba. The sequence goes on along the minus strand of OX451739.1, from coordinate 1,551,585,514 downwards.
CGTCGTATCACCTACTTGAAAATGATAACCCCTCATTTGTACCTAATCTGAGCGTGGATGACATGGCAGCAATAGTAAAACCTAAGTCAACTAGTCGTTCATGTTACACGCTATTCCCAGGGTTCCTATGGTATACAACTTTGGCCTGGGTATTGGGCCTTTTACCTCATAGTAACACCCACCCAATAAGAAACAAATCCAGTACAACAGTAGAATATGGAAGACAGTAAAATGAAATGCATACATATGCTCAAGTATATACAAAATGAATGAATAACCTGAAATCATAAAATAAACACCCAAAGAAAGGAAATAAGAGCTAGGAGCGACTCCGGGATGGACCAGCAATTGGTCGACCTGTCCCCAGTGAAGTTTCCAGCTGAAACAACCGGCTGAAAATCATCAAACAATGAAGTCTCCATCGAACATATTTTATCCCAAGTGAAGGGAAAGGTAAACATCGAGAAAACCTGAGAAGGGAGAAGTCACGGTCTTGCGACCAAGAGATCGGGTAAGGGAGTCTGTTACACGAGGGGAAGGTATTACACCCCACAAGCCCGTAGTACTCTATGGTATCCACTCTTGTTATCTATCTTATGGGTGTGCTTAATCTATACTTACTGTTTACTACTACTAAAGGGAGAATGCATGCAAAATAAATGAGAAAAGAATGTAGGGAAAATAAAATTGTACTCGCTTGGTCCCTACCCTAATGCTTACGTATCCTTTTTGAGGAATCAGAGCTACCGTAGTTTGGATCACATGTTTTGTTTGTTTTATGTTTTTTATGGACGATGTTATTACGCCTTCTTCCGCAGCTCGACCTTTGGAGACTTATGCGTTGGCACAGAAGTAAACTAATCACGTCCTTACCTGAAAAGGATTTTCTGAGAAAAGGTGCTCGAGCGCACAAAAAGGTTTGAATTGGTTTGTGTTTTTGTTACCTTGAAAAAGGGTTTAGGTATGATTAGCATGTTTTTGATTTACTAAGAAAAGAAGTTTTAGTTTTAGATGCAAGGATGCAAAAAGGGGAAGAAAAGAGTCTAAGGGAGAATAGCCTATTTCTAACCTAATGTTATCATACAATGGCAGCCCTACGTCAAGGATGAAAGGGGAAATTTCTACCTAATGTTAGAATGCATGATTTGCAACCTAAGGTCTAACTTGCGTCCGAATGGAGCAAGCGCATCCTAAAGGAACATGGTATGTACAAGGATAGAGAAATCAAGCTAATAAACTCAAGAGAGCACACCTAGAGAGATCCTATCTAGGTTAGCATGCCAAAGAAAGTCTAATAAAACAATCCTATAGGGAACATGGAATGAGAGCGAAGTCATGATCTCAATTTCTAAATTGAATGACTCATCGATCAACAAGAAATAAAGGAAAACAATAAAATCCTATAGGGAGCATGCACTGAGAGAGAAGTCGTGATCTCAATTTCTAAATTAAGTGACTCATTGATCAACAACCAAAGAACAAACACAAGCACAACACATATAGCAATTGAAGTGAGGAATGCCTGCTACAGATCTTTAAACAGCGACTTCGAGCGCACTCTCTTTATTTCCTACTTCTCATGGTATCTAGAAAGTCGATAAATGAATGTATTAAAATGCGAAGAGGTACAAAGGTAGTAGCGGTAACTACCAAAGCGAGCGAATCGTCAAGAGAAGACGAAAGAAATGGAGAAGCAGTGAGTACTCGTCGAGTAATCTTCACCAAGAAACAAACAAAGTCAGAAATAATATCCAACTAAGATAAAGCCAAGCACGTGTTGCGGATGCAACGCGTAATTAGAAATTCCGGCACAAAGTATCACAAAATATCACATGTATCAGGACAACATATAATATGATATTAACATCTCAAGATGATGAGAAATAAGGCATGTCGCATCAGAAGCGAGCATAAGCCATATGCTTCGATCACATAACTACCTGTTATATTACCTGATCGAAAGCACAAAAATGTATATTGTACAATGAATAAACGCGTCAAAAATAACATAGCAAAGCGGCACGAAAATGAGAATAAAAACTAAAAGAGGAAAGTATATTTTTTATTATTTTTTTAGAAGCTAAAAGGGAAAGTATTTTTTATTAGTTTTTTATGTAAAGAAATTTTAAAAAAAATTAAATGATTAATTGTTAAAAAAACCCATTATAATATTCTACTATTTTTTATTTGATTGCCTTTATTATATTTTTACAAAAATAAAACCAATTCTAAGAATGCAAATAATAGAGTCAGGGGGGTGCAAGGCTGCAATCAGGGATTATATTGCAGTAATGGAGTCTGGGCGCTAAGCCCATCCAATTTGTGTCCAGCAGGCTCTCTTTTTATTGTCTCAAACTCTCACATAAAAAAAACTGATGAATCTGGGCTTAGGATAATGCAATTTGGCCCAAGGATTGTGGCTTGTATGCTGGTCCGGTTCACAAAAACTACTAAGATTATTCAAAGATCCAGTCCACCCTTTGTGTTTTCTGGAAAAAAAACCAAGATGAGTGAAACAACGTCGTATTGATGCCTAGGGTTCAGAATTGGACAATCTCCTCCCTTCTTCCTCAATCCACAACGCACTTCGCTCACTCTTCTTCAATTGCTCCGCCACAAGATCCTTCTTCCAACGCCGTCATCTTCTCCTCCATTTCAATCCACCATTCGTGGTTGCTTCAGCTCAGCACCGATTCATGAAGCGATTCGGACTCTATGAATGCACGACACCAATTACGATGTAGCTCCGGTCACAATATTCATCTCAGCGCTCAAACTCGATTAAATTTCTTTGATCTGTAACGCCATCAGAATAAAACAAAGAGAGGAAGAAGCAATAGAGTTGTAAGCTGTTGTACCCCAAAATTTTCCCACCCATATTTCTCAACACATGGCAAGTGAGGTCCCCAAATTGCTCAAGGAAGTTCAAGAGTTAACCATACAAGCTCTCTCCTAAGAATCACGAGCTCATAGTGCTGGCGTATCAAAATCAAATCATATCAATGGCAATTGGTACAAGAAAGGCATGATTGGCATGAAAATAGAAATATATCATATACATTGAAAATCAAATCAAATCTTGGATACATGCAAATATTTAATCTAAGTTTGTTAACCTAATTCACTCTAGGTTATATAAGAAAGCTGGGCAGATCAAAAGGAGGGGGCTGGAGGCGTGAGACTATAGGAACAAAACTCAAGAATCTTGACAAAAAGTGAAGTTTTGTTTTCAGGATGGAGGACCTTTGAGAACAATTCAAGGCCAGCAACCTGTTCCAAGACGTCTCAGGAAGCATTCCTAATCGTTCACAGGCATCAGAACATCCAGAATCACTGCCTAGCATTCTCACGATTTACAAAATTATCCACCTTTAATTACTGTAATTCTTGCATATTCAACACGTTTAAATTTCATATTTGTATTCATCTTCATGTTTGCTATGTTTCTGGATAGTTTGATTTAAGTTATAGTGCAGGAACAAGCTTTTTCCATTGTTAGGGTTTCGTGCTCCAATTTGGGGTTTTGATTTTCAAGCAAATTTAGGCCTGATAATGGGTACCATGATGATCAGAGTTTCAAACCCAGCTGATCCATGGTCCCCAATTGAATTTATATTGCATATGCTTGATTCTTGAATGGTGCAGGTTTCAGCAACAGACCTGCCACTGTAGGTAATGGTTCAGAGTCTAAAACGATGGTTCCAAGGAAGAAGACAACAACGTGTCACAACCTGGATGGCTCGTTTAAATTCTGGCGCGTTATTCTGGCCAGAAACTTGTTTGTTTTGATATATTGTTTGTTTTAATTATGTTAACAAGTTAACATCCAGCGCTGTTGGTCAGAAGAAGGAAGTCAGAAGCTCAGGATTTTGGGTTCGATTCCAGGTGTGAGCTTTTGGTATTTTTTCTCCTTTGTTTTCACCAGATCCAGCACGTGCAGGCCATCATTTTCTAGATCCCAGTTAGAACCAGATCCAGCACGTGCAGGCCATCATCTTCTGGATCCCAGTCAGAACCAGATCCAATACGTGCAGGCGATCATCTTCTGGATCCCAGTAAGAACCAGATCCAGCACGTGCAGGCCATCATCTTCTGGATCCCAGTCAGAACCAGATCCAGCACATGCACCTCCTGAGGTTCAACATCTTTTGGATTCACCAGTCAGGATCAGATTCAGTGCACCCATCTTCTGAGGGTCACCATCTTCTGGATCAATCAACCAGAACCAGATTTGCTGACAGCAGGCTCATTTGGTTAATTTTCAATTTTTTCTTTAATTCCTTTTCTTTAATTATTTTTTTTTAAATCAAAACAAGAATTATTTTATTAAATTAACTAATCAAAAAACACACAAAAAAGATTTATTTTCTTAATAAACATTTTTTTAATTAATTAGTTTAATTAATTTAGGGCCACTTTAATTTCTTTCACAATTAAAATTCAATTAGAAAATTAGGTTAATGCTTGATTTAATGTTTCTTCCCTTCTCAAATAAATAAATAAAATACAAAAATAGATTTTTAGATTGAATTAATTTATTTTTCTTAATTTAAAATTAATTAGAACTTAGGATTTTATTTTAATTCAATTATTACATTATTTTCTCAAATAACAAAACATGACAAAAAAACAATTTTAATCAGTTGCAATTAGGTTTAGTCAAGGGTCAAAACCCTAATCGCCTAGTATTTAATTCTCCGTGCGCTTGTTAATTATTTTTGCCAATATTTTTGTAACTGTTCATGGTTTGTAATAGTTAATTTAGGGCTTTTACTTATCTCTTTTTCCCTGGGTTTTTGGCTATGTAATTAATCCCCCTCCCCGAAGCCTTGTAATAGCGTAGATTTACTTTCTCGCATTTTTAATTTCTGCAAATATTTAACTGTCTAGATGTATGCTAATAGGATTGTATGACAAGAATGCATGACAAATTAATACAGTTAGAAAACCCTAATGTGCAAAGATAAATAACTGAAACAAATCACTCGCACATATCACTCTTAGGGTATACTCTCACTTCGGTTGCCTTCGGTATACGAGCATTAAGCATAGGGTGTCTTAGTGGTTTCCCTCCTGTCTAAAAAAGATCAAATGTCCCATTCGAATGTTGCCTCGAATAAGATCTTAAGACTCTAGGGTTACTACTAATTTGTCCTAATATTGCTTTAGTGATCGTACGTCCCTTTTGAATTGACCCTTATACAACTCCAACAACGGTGCTACCTATTTCTCAATAGTAGGATAGCGCTGTCTAAAGGAAACAAGAATAGAAACGATCTTTTTTCGAGTAGGTAGATACTAGTAGGTACTTGCTCAAATCAAAGCTTTTCACACTTACACATTTCAAAACAAATTTCAAAGCAACTCTGTCACACCATTGAGGACTGATACAAGGGTTATCACGAAGTCAAAATTTTCAAAAAATAAAGCACATACACAAGAAATTTTAAAAAGATGAGCAAGCACCTAAGAGCCCATGGAAAACCATGGATAGAAAGGGTGCTAACACCTTCCATTTCTATAATCTACCCCCCGTACTCAGAATATCTCGAAAAAGGATTTTTCTGTACTTTTTTCCTTTCCGGTAGGATGAAATAAAAGTCAGTGGCGACTCTTGCTTACCGTGACATTTTACAAATAAAAAACGCAAAACACAAACCATTATTAACAGTTGGTTCTGCCACCGTATCACATAAGCGATTTACCTGTGAACTGTTTGGAGATTGTGCAAATAGGAAGCCAGAGGGGAGGTTCAAATAGCTCAGGTATGCACTTCTCTTCAATTCTCAATTCTTTCTTTCTTCTTCTTCTTCATAATCTGCTTCTATTTACGAATTCAACTCAGTTCACCTTTTCCTTTTGGTTTTGCTTCTGAATCGCTGATGCGTTGTAGACTCGGTGATGATGCATTGAGAGTTGAGCAGAAGATGACGATGCTCAGAGAGATGGAGATTGAAGATAGTTCTTTGAAGAATCAGTTGCAAAAGATGATGATATAAAATTGAAGTTGTTGTTGTTGCAGTTTAGAGAGATTGGAGTTAACGATGAAGATTTGTATAGGAGTTAAGGTTGTGGAGAAGAAGATGAAGATGTGAAACGTAGAGAACTATTTGAAGGTGAAAACAGAAAAATGGAAAGATGAATCAGAGATTTTTCACGGTGAGTTTTTTTCTACCTCTAATCTTCTTTGACTTTTATGGCGTGAATGAATAATAATCTGAATCCTCTCTCCCTCTCTTTCTGTTAAGAATTTTCTGTTGGCTGTTATGGAATTGGTTAAGGAATTCTGTTAGAAGTGGTTAGGAATTCTGTTGAGTGAGTTGGACTATTTTTGAGAGTTTAGAGGGAATTCAGTTTTTGACAGTTACATTTTGGTTAGTTTGATTGAAAGCTTTTTTGGACTGTTGGGGAATTAGTTTAGAAAACATTTAGGGGGTTGTGAATAGTGTTTTGTTTCTGGTTTTTTCTGTTAGCAATGCCGTTTGGAGAAGTTAGGAAGTTATAAAAAGCTGTTAGCATTGGTTACAGTTAGTTAGAAAACTGTTAAAGGTTAGTTGGAGTTCTACTTGGTGGTTATGGTTAGAAGTTGGTTAGGAAGTTAAAAGTTAGTTATGGTTTTGGATAAAGTTCTGTTTGGACAGTTTGTTGTTTGTAATTTATGTTAAGAGCTGCTAGAAGGTTATTTAGGGGTTATTAGAGAGCGGTTAGAGAGCTATTAGAGCTGTTTGGAATTTAGTTGACTGGAATAGTTAGGAGAGCTTTTTTGGACAGTTGTAAGATTATGACAGTTAGGAGTTATCAGAACTTATGTTAGCTATAGGTTTCTGTTTTGACAGCTTGTGATGAGATTCTACTTCCATATTTTGCTATGCTTTTGTTTAGCAATGGTTGATTCGGTTCTTTCCGTTTTCCGATTTTATTCTGAACAAGGTAGTTTTCTGAACTAGATTTTGTATTGCAGAGTGGTATGGACCCATTTTTAACAATATAGGATCATGGATTCTGTTTTCTCTGTTATTTGTCGGCTGCAAATTTTCTGTTATATATATGGTTCAGTTTGGTTTATTGGTTACAGACTGATTTCATGTTTTTCCTGTGATTAATATGCAGGGCTGCAGGTTTTTCTGTGATGTTTCGTACAGGTTTTAGGCAATGAAAGCGCTATATCAGTAGCTTGCGATATGAGGCATGAAGATTATCGAAGCAACATGTACATGGCCATGAAGTTTAATGAATGTAATGCTTAGATGCTTAGGTTTAGAATACGTAGATTTTGGGTATTTCAATGTGAATTTGATATGTATTTTTGTAACGGAATGGTTAAATTGACAATAGTGTACTTGTGCCAGATTTGTAATGGAAGGATGGTTTTTGAATGGAATATTAAAATGGTTCTGGATCATTTCTAATGTATAAATGGAATTATGATCGAAACATGGAAAGCAACATGGTGAACTTGGATGAACCATGATATTTTGTAACAACTTGAAATTTCCATGACAATTGGAAATGTATGATGATCTATTGCCAAATGAATCTTTGAATTCACGTGATACTTCTTTCAAAAGATTCAACATGATTTTCCTTTGTAAGTTTATAACTCGAATCCACAATTTCCTTGGACTTTGCACCCATGTATGAATCCCTATGTCTTGCTTTTGAAGGAACCTTTGGAATTGCGAAATAAGATTTGAACAATGATGGATGGAACTTGAATACCTCTTAAGAAAACCTTATCCACAAACTCCTCAATTTTGCAAGCAAAACTCGATTTACCTAAACACATTAGGCAACTCAAATAAACGCTCACCAATTAATAAATCCAGATCAATTATTCCAATTCAATCTCAATTCCAGACCAACTTATATTGCCAACGACATGTAATAATGATGAGATCCAGAATTTCCTTAATCTGAATGAGTCGATAAGTTCATCTCCCATGCCATTACTTGCACTTGTATTTCACTTCAACACGACAAAAAATGCATTGAAGAGTCTTTGAAACTGAAAAGGATACTTGGAGCAGAAGAGAGCACCTCTAATGAACCTTAACTGAATTAACAAGCGTAAGCATCAGAGATAAAACCCTAATCCTCTTGAGATGCATTTGAGATGTTGGCAAGGCCGAAAGCCTAGCTTGAAAAGTCTCTATTTGAGGTTTTGATGAAAATCCCTGCATTAACAAGTCACAACCCTTTGATGGCGAACTTGATGATCTTTGTAGCTTGATGAGGATAAAGCTCTCAGTGACCCCAAGCACAAAAACCCTAGCTCCATAGACCATGATTAATGATGAAACCAATTGATCCCTTGAGTGAAGATGAGAGTCTTAAAGCCATACAAAAACCCTAATTCCTCAATACCTTAGATCCCATGCCCATTTAATTGATTAATGAATGAATGATGTATTAGATGACCTAATGGAGTTATGTACATGAGAAAAGCGCAACAATGCATAAGCCAGATAGAAGTGAAAGAGGTAGGACAAATTTAGGGTATTACACCTGGTTCTAGTTGCAACACTTGCTTTTATCTGGAAACACGTTTTGACCATGAACTTTCAAATCCCTTTTCAAAACTTCTCTTCCAAATTGCTTGAGCTACAGTTTATATAAATTTGTCGCAAATGTGTGGTTGTCTTCGTCTTGAAGAGACGAAGCGAATGGTATAGGTCTCATGCTCTAATTTTACAGATTGAGCAACTTGGTTTTGGGACTGGCTGGAGGTTGAAGATGACCAACATGTCATCTTCCAACCAATTATGGTGTGCCATCTGTTTTTTTATAATCTGATTTAATTAATGATTTAGTGCTTTATTCAATAAAGTCCATAACATGCACAACGTGCCAGGTCCACTTGATCTGTTTACTAACGCGTTTTGACATTGATAAGATGGCCCATATTTTTTTGGTTTGATATTTTATTTTCTGATTTTTATTTTAATTGTTTTAAATTTCAAAATATCATAGAAAATTCATTTTTAGTCCAAAAAATTTGAAAAAATTATGAAAAATATTTTTGATTTTTCTTTTTCTCATTTTTATTTTTTCTTAATTTTATTATTTGTTTTGATATATTTTATAAATTTTCACATTATTTGAATAGTTTTAAATGTTTAAAAATACTTTTATGCATTTTTTAATTCTGAAAAAAAATATAGAATGATCCAATGATATTGTGACAAATATTGGTGACCTCACTTATTTTTTATTTCTGACTTTGGTATTTTTTTATCATTTTTGGTTTTTTTTACTCATTTCTTTTAATTTTAAAAAAAGTTTCTGATTTTTGAGTTCATTTCTTTTAATTCTTAAAAATAGTTTCTTGTTTTTGGATTATAAAAATATTTGAGTTCATTTCTGATTTTTCTATGGTCTTACTTAATATTTCTTGATTAGTTTGAACATAGTTGATATTTTTATTTCTTATTTCTATTTTAAAACATTTAAAAAAACCTTTTTAATGTATATATTAAACGCAATATTATTTTGTGATTATTTTGTAGCTGATCTTGGATTAAATTTTTATTCTTGAACTTTATTAGCATCATTGGATCCATGGTGTCGAGTCTAACTCCACAAAAATGGATGGATGATTTTAATAATAGTTTGATTAAATTTTAATTCAAATGTGGTTTATATCCTTTCCCACCCCTCTTCATCTCATCCCTTTCTTATTGCACTAAGTGTTATTGGAGCATGATCTCTATATAATGTCTCAAAATAAATGGTGCATAGATTGCTATTGACCGGCCTCAAAATAGGTGTAACTTCTATATAAGTCCAATTACGATTACTTAACATAGCGCTAAATTTTGTCCCGATTCGAATAAATGATCATTCGTGGCCCAAACCTATGTTTGCAAGCCCAAGTATGTTAATTTGATCTCTTTGATCCAATAACCTTGAGATTCATTGTGTGGAGGCTTTTGTTCTACCAATCGTCTAATGGATCTTCATCAATTTTGGTCAACGCAGATCACTTAAACATCGTTAATCATTACATTTTACTTTAGAGGATTCCAAATGGATGATATACTTGACAAAAAGCAAATGCAACTTGTTGTGTGGAGGCTTTGGTTCTACCAATCTTCTAATGAGTTCCAAATGCAAGTTTCAAGATGGTCATCCAACTAACCACTAATTATTAATATTTTTTACTTTATGCTTTTATTTTTTATGCTTTATGTACCATTTACTTTAAGCATTACATTTCATGCCTTTTTTTATTTTGCTCTCTTGAGCATTTTCTTTCTTGTCATTTTTATTTTTCTCACTTGAGCTTTTCTTTTCTCTTTTAAGACACCTAATAATCAATATGAACCCTAAAAAAACTTTAATGATACTTGGACTATTTGGGTACTATCCTTGGCATTATGGAGCATTGGACTTCTTGGACTTAGGATTAGAAACCTTGACCTATGTTAGAGACCTTGTGGCCTTAATGAATATTTTGTCTAGATTTCTTGAGGTTTACCTCAAGACATTGGGTTGTTTGTTTGTTTTGTGTGCAGGTTATTGTGATTAAATACATTATTTGTAATCTGGAATTCACCTGTATACATCCGTTACTCTGCCCAATATTTGTGAAGTCTTAATACACTTGAAGTTTGGTTCTCTCAAGAGGTCTAGTAACTTTTCTTACTTGGTTTCAATCCAAAGAATAGGAATTTTATCTTGACTCATAATGTCAAGTATTGGCTTCTTGTTGGTTAGATGGTTCTTATCCCTAGCTTTTACCTTATGCTTTAGGATAGTCTCTTCTTCTCCTCCCATCTTCTTTAATTTCAAAAATATTCTCCCTCCTTTTGAAAACTCTTCTTGGTTTTTTTTAAAAACTTGAACCACTTTCATAATAAACTTGGACTTATATCCATGTATTTTCAAAACATTTTCATAAATAAACTTCAATCAATTTAACAATTCCTTGACATTTTTGTGAGAAGACTAAAAGTCAATCAATCTCATTTCAAACCATTTTTCCACTTCGGCTTTTTACTTTAAAATTTTTCTCAAAATATTGGACTCTTGTCAATCCTTCTAGTGATGCAAAAAATTATACTTCTACAACATATAGTGAAGAGAGATATTTTCCATTTGGGTGTTGAGTGAGGCATTGTTGATTTTAAAATCCAAGCCATATCCTCCACTTTAAGATGATGAAAATTCCCCTATCTCATGATTGTGGGTAGTAAGTATGTTTTCCACACGGACAATGACGATGATGTCTTATCTCATAAAATTAACCAACACACTTGTGTTTACATTTTTTTAAAGAGGAACTATGTGTACCCTTATCCCCTATTGCACGAAAGGTGGTACGTAGGCACTAAAGGTTCGCAACCGCGGCGGGTGCAAAAATCATAAAAAATATATTTCTTTTCTCACCTCCACCATCTATTTTTACACAACATTTTATAGCCAAAATATACAGATTTTACAAAGAGGTTCCCACAGAGTATCGTAGATGTTTAGGGTGATAATACCTTCCCTTTGTATAACCAACCCCCTTACCTTGAATCTTTCCCCCTCTTTTTTGGTTACTCTCTCTTTTCCCATTCCTTTGGAAATAATAAAGCGCGGTGGCGATTTTTATTTTGATCTGTGTAAGTCTAGTCAATCAAATGGCTTATTCTTAAACATTTCTACCGCTATAAAAATAAGCTTGCTTCGATCCCACCCTAGAAAACCTTCAACACACACAATTTGTGGCCCCTTCAAAGGACATGTATTGGTGGATTTGAAGGGCATACATAGGTGCCTCACTCAAAGGATATACTTTACTATCCCATTCGAAGAATTGCATGTGGTCCCTTCGAAGGACACACATATAGTCCAATCGAAGGATACGCATTTGGCCCCTCCAAAAGGATACACATATGATCCATTTGAAGGACATACCTTGGGTGAAAATCAAATATTATTGTCTGAAGAAGAGCATGGTCGAAGGTTGGACCTAGGTGGTCAAAACAAAAGGTTGAAATATCCAAAGATGCTTGCTGGCCAGAGTCCTATGTGCTACCAAGTACAAGCACGCTGCACTGGCCACAACACTCCAAAATTGCTACAAATCAGTCATGCCATGCTTCTCCCATACTTGCATCAAATTGCCATATAAAAACTACACTTCAAAGGCTACAAAAATAGCATACCCAATTTGTTTAAATCTTATTTATTTTAATTCCTAAACCTCATCCAATTTCATCTATAAATAAGATGTTCCATAACACATCTTAGGGGCCTCTAGTAGCTGAAAAAACTCATGTTGTATGAAAATTATAAAATTCTCAAAACTCTTAAACACTATCAAACATTCTTAAACATTCTCAAACACTCAAACTATAAAACCCAGATCCCTTCATGCATTAGTGAACCCTTCGATTCACTCCTCAACTGCAAGATAACCAACCTTCGATTCATTTCGTAATTGTAACATAATATTCTTTTGATTCACTCCCAAGACTTATTACATAATAACCTTCTATTCACTCACCATTATCACATGCTCTCCTTCGATTCAGTGACTGCCCAAACAAAGCAGCAATTGAACTAGCTTCAGGAAGGTTCCAGCGAAGCTTCATACACCACCAAGGAAGTCACATACAACTCCTTCAATTATCACTTCAAGATGTAAGTTTCCTCTAAACTTGTAAGTTTTCAATTAAATATCATTTGCATATATCAATAAAATAAAAATGTAGATATCCCATCTAGGAAGTTGACCGTGTCTTAACTTTCGATTCTCACTGCCTATTTGTTGAAAATCTCAACTCTGACTAATTATATTTTGGATTTTTGGTGCCCAATAAACTTGTGCTAACCCCTGTCTTGTAGCTTTCGAAAGTTACCTTTGTTAGATTCATTTTCAAACTTTAGACAAGTTTTCTATGTCCTTCGATTGACTAAACACTAAAGCCTTTTGAATCTCCACTTGGGAGCTTTGCACTCTTGTAATCGAAGGAAGGAGCTGGGTACTTCAAACATTCAGAAACAAGCTCATCTTGTACCCAATCGAAAGGATCAAGAAGGGAGAAGTGAAGGGTGCTCACACTGATTCCCAGCCCCAATCGAAAGATGAAAAAGAAGGGTGAATGGAAGGAGCCTACTGCCTGGATCGAAGGACTCGCTTTTTCTCTCTTTTTATGTTATTTATGATTTTCTTTATATTTTCTTGCTATACAATATGGTTGTAATAGTGTAGGATATTTATTTTCTGCATTTTTATTGCTTTATACAAATGTTAGTAATTAGGATGTATGGTAAGATAAAACCAACAAGTAGACAACCTTAATCAAAGACTAAATGCATGTAATCAAACACACTTTGCACACATGCACGCCTAGGGTAATCTCATTTGTTTCCTAGGAAAATAGTCATGTCCCTCAAATATGGGCGTTTTAGCAAAGACCCTCGATAAAAGATCATAGTCCCTCGATGTCCCTCGATGTTTCCTTTGGTAAATGATGTAGTCCCTAACGAAATTGCTAAAACGTCTCATAGGTTGCCTTATATGACTATACAAATGACCCACGCCCGTCCCTTCACATCCAACGACGGGGCTTCTTACTAAATCAATGGTAAGATAGAAACATCTAAAGGAGGAGGGAAAGAACATTAGACCTTTTGAGTAGGTAGGATACTCATAGTTGTTTGCTTATAACTAAAAAAAACCATTTTCACACCAACATTTCCAATTGAAACATTTCAGAAGACAAAACACTTTGTACACATTCTTATAGAGACGAGAATCATTACAAAAATATTTTCAAAATATTTTCAAACCCACACCACAAAGCACATTTTCAAACAAAGCAAGTGATCTAGCAAGAAACTAAGAGCCCGTAGATAACTACGGATGAAAAGGGTGCTAACACCTTCCCTTTTCATAATCTACCCCCGAACTCAAGAAAATTATCTCAAAGGTCTTTCCTGTTCTTTTCACTCTTTCCTTATTGGATAATAGAAAAGTCGATGGCGACTCCTGCTATCCATAACAATTGCAATCAAACGAAAACAACCAAGTCAGTTCTCCCACCGTATTACAGAATTGGCGACTCTGTTGGGGAAATACTTAAAAGTAGGGTTACCTTAGGGCTAGATAACCTTTACTTGCTTTCTTTGATTGACTTGCTTGCTTTATATTATGGTTCCTTGTTTGGGTTTGTTTTGATCCTCTACCTAGATCTGGGGCACCTTTTAGGTAAGTAGCAATAGATTATGGAAACTGTGCAGGGTATACCGACTTGGTTGAAGAAATAACTATGTTAGTCTGACACATTTGTTGGTACCTGTTGTACCCCAAATTTTGACCTAAGACGTCATCTCCTATCCGCATCTTTACATTACATCTGTTTTGATCCATTGATTTTAAATTTCATGACTTTTTCGGGCCAAGAGCTATTTATGCTGAACATTGAATCATTTAATCGATTCGTGCGAAAATGATGTTTATTAATTATCTATTATCTAAAACTTGAATAATTGAAATTTATTTTTTGATTATTATTTAGTTTAAAGATATAGGGATAATGAAATGAACATCAGAGAAGAGGCGCATTAATTGTGCGGACGTTTTATTTATTTACTCATTATTTTTAAATTTAAGTAACTAGAATTTATTCTTAGTTATTCTATAATTTAAAGGTCATGAATAATATAAATAAGCATTTGAGGAAATTCATTGGTCAATAACGACTGTTTAATCGTTCGTCGGTCTAGATTAAATAATTGAAATCCTATTTTAATTATTATAATTTAGTTGAGAATGATGGATTAAATAAGCGAAGGTATTAGTTGGTCAATGATAATTATTATTTATCTGTTATTATTTTGAATGAAGGTGATTGGAGATTCGTTTTCAATTATTATTTGTTTGGATAAAATAATAAACGATAAATAAATAGAGAAGAAGAATTAATAGACAAATAGTTTCTTTTATTCATTTTTTTTGTACAAGCTATTTTGTAAATTATTGTATATTGCAATAAATTACAATAATGAATTGTCGAAATTAAAATAAAATAAACTAGTCTATCTTAATTCTAAAGCTTCCAATCCAATGCGTGTCCGCTCATTTAATTTTACCTGCACAATTAAAAGAAAACAATTAGAATCCAAATAAATAATTAAATGCAGAAAATAAATTTTAATATTCATCATTAAATGTAATGGCCGGAATCAGTTATTTTATTTTTTTGCAAATCACGGGATTACTCCCGGTTCACAAAAAAAAAGAAAAGGATTTCAAACATATGCATGAATTGTTTTCCAAAAAACTGCATACTTAAGCTAATCACATTAGTTTTAATCCCAAATACAATTTCAAAGCATACAGCATACAGCATAAGCAAATATGTAGTAACCATATGCAATCTAACGTGGCCTACATCAAAGCATACAACATGTGATTTTAAAAAAAACAATATGCAGTTTTGACTATTCTTGCAAGCAAAAAATTTCCTTTTTCTTTCATCATTTTCCAGCCACTGCATTTTCAGAAATAGACAGCTTATCACACTTTTGTCAAAGCCATTCTGAGAGAGAAAAAGAGAGGGAGAAGTGTGGGATTTGTAGGCTTAGCTTAGGCAGAAAGAGATATACAAAACAAACTAAGAAATATAGCCAGTAGGAATAATAGCATAGAAGAAGAATAAAGGCAAACTGAGTGGACAGTAGTGCAGAATACTCAGGGAGATCCCAAGAGATTTGTTCCTGGCCTGTAGCGCAAGAGAAGAGAGGAGGGCTGTTATATTAGCATAAGAGAAAACAAAGGGACGGATACACAAAACAGCATAAGAGAAAACCAGAGATACAAGTCAGAAAACACATAACCAAGAAACCATTTTCCATAACCTCAAGCCATTTTCAAAAACATATAGAGCAATCATTCAAAATAGCCATGACAAAAACCAACAAAAACCTGCAATAGCCTCACATCAGTAAAAGCTTTGCCCCTGTCCAACATACTCAAAAAACCAGTTCACCATGTCAAAACCTGCATGAGTACTGAGAAAACTATTTTTCCAAACAATACAAAACGCTACCAATTGATTGAGCCCTTTAGCCAATATCACTATCCCACTGTCAACACCATCTACCATCATAAACAAACCAAAAATCTCTACCAGAACATACTGTCCAGAAAAACCATAAAACATAGCTCAAATCCTCATACCAGTAAAAACGACATCCCTACTGCAAAGGCCTAGTCACAAAAAAACTTAACAAAATCTTTTACAAGTCCAAGCCACATCATTTCGTAAATCCATCCCTAACCTCAGAATCCAGCATATCCAAATTCAAGGATCGTACAAAAATCAGAATAGAAGAAGAAGAAAGAGCAAAAAAATACAGTTCAACGGGTTCCAACAAGCAACACAGTAGCATTCAAGCAAAAGGGAAGGAAGTCAAATACCGTTCACCGCCGCGTGTGCCCGTTGCCTCCCTGCTGTCCGGCCTCCATCACCCCAAGCCCTCCTCCTTCTCCATCTAGGTAACACCTTTTTCCTTTCTCATTCCTTAAAAAATGCCATTCAAATCAACATGGAAAATAAAAACGGTAACTAGTCAGAATCAACCCAGAGGCCATAAAATCAACTAAGAAATCATGAAATCAACAGCGAATCTGTAAAGCTTATACGCGTTTTGAATCAACAATAAACAGTAACGAAATGTTTTTGGTCCTTACCGTCTCCGCTCGAAGCCGCTGCGCCAACGATGGAGGGAAGAGGGAGACTTGGTGTGGGTGGCCGGACATGGAAACGTAGGCGTCAGAGGCGAGGAAGCGAAGAAGCTGCGTGAAAGAGAGAGATGAAGATCGTGATGAGGCGCCGTTTTTTGCCTTAAACCAAACCCTAAATCCTTTTATCAAACCAACACAACCCTAATCCCAACCTAATCCCTTGGATTCCCTTTTAACCCACGACCCGCTCCACATTTTGTCTCAACTAAGTCTATTCTTCTTTTCTTACGCTAAAGCCTACTGCTAATTGTTATTCATCCTCCATTTTTTCTTTTATTTGGTCTTTTAGTTAATTTTATTTCATTTTTTTTCTTAGTTTAACTAATTTAGATTAATTAGTTTAGGAATAACATTTAATTTTTAAATAGACAATGTTAATTTTATTTACCCAAATCTCTTAATCTAAGTTTAGGATATGTCAATGATTTTAGTCTCCCTTTTTTTAATTAGATTTTTGATTTATAATTTTTATTTAATTTGACTAATATTTAATATTTCCAAAAAAAAAGCATATGAAAATGAAGATTAAAAAAAAAATATATTTTATTTTATTCCCCTCATTTTTGATTAAATATCAATATAATAAAAACATAAGAAATAAAAACATATAAAACTTTAAAAAAAATATTTCTATTAATTCTCGTTACCTTTTATTATTAAAAATGCGTAAAAAACGAAAACCAATTAAAAACTTTTTCTTTTCGCATATTAAACAAAAATCATATAAAATGCATGTTCACATTTAATTGTTGTGTATCATTTTCTGTTTAAATATCTCGCATTTACTTGATTATTCTGTTTGCGTCAATCCAAAGGGAATTGTCTAATTTTTGTCGACTTCATGTCCTCAAAAAAACGATCGAGCGAATACTCTCATTCATTAAAAACTTAGGTTAATTTTCTTCAAACATTCACATTACTTCAAAATTTCAACCTTTTCCAAAACTTATACCTTTTAAGTCAAAACTTCGACATTAGGTCGTCGCACCTTCAAAAACCCGTCCGTACCCCTTTTCGGCCAAAACAATTTATTTTAATCAAACGAACATTTTAATAAACAGATATTTCAAAAGGTTCCTATAGAGTACTATAGATGCATTGGGTGCTAATACCTTCCCATTGTATAACCAACCCCCGAACCATAAGATCTCTTTTCAAAAACGCTTTGTATTTGTATTTTATTTACATTGCATATTTAGGGTTTTATTTCGCTCTTTTCCCTTTTCCCTTGGAAACAATAAAGCGCGGTGGCGACTCTTGCTTTTGCGAGACGAATTAATCAATAATTCGATCTCCGATTCACCCCGCTACATTTTTTATCGCTACAGAATTGGCGACTCTGCTGGGGACAGATTGACCTCTTGCTGGTCCATCCCTAAGTGGGTTAAGCCTAATTTGTCTTATCTGTTTTATTATTATTTGATATGTTTGATTATGTGTTTAAATTGGGGTGTTTGGGTTTTTGAAGGACAAATCCTATACCCGGATTAAGTAACACTTAAGGAATAGGACGGGCGGTATAGTCATGTTAACTTTGAGGGAGTAATCCCGAAGAAGGAGGCATGAGATCCCCCACTCAATGGAAGGCCCTCTTGAACTTAATATTTGTTTACCGAGTAATCGGGAAGACATTATTATTTTCGACCTAGGAGCCCGAGAAGTTGAGGACCGTAGAACCCTAACCCATCTTGGCCTTTTTAGGTGTAGCGCGGAGACTATCACGGAGTAATTCGGAAGTAGTTGTTACGCGATGCTACGCTCGGACGAGTTTCTCTTGAGAATATTGCTAATTATTGAGTAATCAAGACGTTGGTAATATCCGAAAGAGGGATGCAGACTCCGGGAACTCTTAGAACCTTGTCTTACAGGTGTGATCGAAACATTAGTACATACCTTTGGGTGGGCTTTACCCTCGACTCCATGCTGAACTTTGAACCTTTAAACCCCGTGTTTGCAAATTTGTGTGTGACTGTCGCATTATCATTCATTCATGCATTCATCAACATCTTTGTAAAAACTCGTTTTTCAAGGAACTTTGGAATGATTTTTGCGAACGTCTTAGGATACTATGGAATTTGGAAGGAGAAATACTCGAAGCTTTAGCTTCAAGGAGCCCGAGATTGAAGAATTGAAGAGTTTGATTCCGAAGATAGAGAGTCCGACAGATTTTCAGAAGAAATATGGGTCCATCGTACCGCTCATGAAGCGCAAGATGAAGAAAGGCATCCTTAACACTTTGGTTCAGTTCTATGATCCCTTGTATCGATGTTTCACCTTCCCGGATTATCAGCTGATGCCTACCTTAGAGGAGTACTCTTATATCCTTGGTTTGCCGATCGTCGACCGTGTTCCTTTTTCTGGATTAGAAGAGGAGCCTAAATCTCATGAGATAGCAGCCATCACCCATCTGAAGAGGTCAGAGATAGAAGAGAATATGACTACGAAAGGAGGAATCCGGGGTTTGCCGGCTCAGTTTCTGTTGAAGAAAGCTCATTACTTTGCTGATACCAAGGATACCGTTGCCTTCGAGGACGTGTTTGCTTTACTCGCGTATGGTCTTTTCTTATTCCCTAACATTGATAAATTTGTGGATGTCAATGCCATCAGGGTTTTCCTGATTGGAAATCCGGTCCCTACGCTGCTAGGAGATGCATATTACTCCATCCACCTGCGAAACTCTCGTCAAGGAGGAATGATTATTTGTTGCGTGCCGTTGCTGTATCAGTGGTATGTCTCGCATTTACCTGGGTCCGATGCTTTCTGGGATCTCGAGAAAGAACCGCGTTGGGCGCCAAAGATTATGGCTCTCACTCATTTCGATATTGACTGGTACAATCGAGTTTACCATGACGTAGAGATCATTGACAGCTGTGGTGCTTTTCCCAATGTACCTCTTCTTGGTACGAAGGGTGGAATCAA
Source organism: Vicia faba (assembly GCA_948472305.1). Taxonomy (NCBI): domain Eukaryota; kingdom Viridiplantae; phylum Streptophyta; class Magnoliopsida; order Fabales; family Fabaceae; genus Vicia; species Vicia faba. The sequence continues at coordinate 1,551,565,854 of OX451739.1, read as the reverse complement.
CTACAACCCTGTTCTAGCGCGCCGTCAGTTCGGGTACCCGATGAGAGATAAGCCGAACAGTATCCATGTGAGTGGTTTCTTTCTTCAGGAAGGACAAGATCATCAAACTGCTAAGAGAGAGATTGAAGGAGCTTGGCGCCATATCCACAAGAAAGGGAGAGATATGCTGGGACATAGAGGTGCCGTTTCTTTGGAACCTTACCTGCAGTGGGTCCGCGCTAGGGCTAATGCTCTCAAGATGCCGTATAAACTTGAGAAACCTTTATTTCCTGCCATCGCACCATCATCAGTTGCTATCCCAATCGCAGATGTAGGAGAATATCAAGGGAACCTGGCTAGGATGAAGTCCGAGAGGGATGCTTGGAAGGAAAAGTACCATATGTCCGAGTACGAGAATCGAGTCCTGACTCGACAGCTGAAAGAGAAGAAGGAGTTGTTGCTTATTCAAGACGGCCGATTCGTTGACCACGATGAGAAGCTTCGCCAGAAGGATGCCTTGTTGAAGAAATACGCGAGTGAAAGGAAGAGGAAAAGGGAATGTTCAGTAAACTTGGCTCTCGTTCCTAATCCGCAAGAAGAAATCATCGATCGACTGATAGCGGAAAAGAAAGATTTAGAAGACTTTTATGAAGAAAAGATCAAGAAGCTCCGACTGCAGCTGGTGTTTGGTCCGTCATCTGAGGATTCTGAGTGAGCTTTAGCTTTAGTTTATTTTATTGATGTCATTTTGTAAAACTATGTAAAAGAGCTTCATGCTCCGAAGTTGTAATTTATTGTTTTCTTAAGGGCTTCATGCTCCGAAGTTGTAACTTATGGTTTTATTTCGGGCTTCATGCTCCAAGTTGTAATTTACTGCTTCATGTTTTAAAATGTAATTTATCACTTTATTATGGTTTTCAGGTTGTAAGTTGTAATTTATTGCTTTCATTAGTGGATTTGTTATTCCAAGGTTGTAATTTACTATTCCAATTTGTAAGTTGTAATTTATCGCTTTAAATTAACGGATTGAGTTTTGTTGTTCCAAATTCCTTTACCATTGATGAATGCAAAGTTACTAAAAGTTCCTTGAAAAACTTTTAAAATGAGTCATCATTTGCATCACCATCATGCATCATTTCACATTCCACATCACATGTTTTCTAGAGTCTCATTCTTGTTCTTTTTCCACCGAAGGTTGCCAAGCTGTCTCACCAACACGACACTCGGGCCAGTCGTCAGAAAAGAATGGAAGATTTGGAACAGGAAAATCAAGAGCTCCGTGGGGAAGTTGCTACGCTTCGTGCCGAGATGGAAAAGTTAACAGCATTGGTGGAAAGTCTGGTGGCTGTTCAGAATCAGCCACCGACTACGACTGCCGAGATTCAGATTTCAACTCCAGTGGTTTCCGAGATTGTCATCGCTCCTGCCTCCGCAACTCAAATCAACTCTCCGATCCAGCATCAGATGCCGAAAGGTTTTCCTTGGGGGATGCCTTACAACTTTATGCCGGAAGGGTGCCAGCCTACCGCCCAACCTATATTTCAGCCTGCATTGTCTCTTCCACAACCAGAGACGACTGCACTGCCGCCAGTAATTCCATCTGTAACATCTTTTCCGCAACCGATCATGACAACCGTTGCTCCAGTGGTCCACTCAGTGCCATACTTGAACGAACCAGTTTATCCCGCCGAACCTGCCGAAAGTATAGGCCTTTTTGATAGAATGGAGGAATTTCAGGATCAGTTCCAGGAAATGCAGAAAGAGCTTAGAGCCTTGAAGGGGAAAGAGCTGTTTGGGAAGAGCACACATGACCTTTGCCTGGTTCCGAATGTCAAGATTCCGGCGAAGTTCAAAACACCAGACTTTGAAAGATACAAGGGGGATTCGTGTCCTAGAAGCCATTTGACGATGTACGTGAGGAAGATGTCCACGTATTCTGATAATCATGATTTATTGATTCATTATTTTCAAGATAGTTTGACGGGTGCTGCCTTGAAGTGGTATATGGGATTGGACAGCATTCGAATCCGCAATTTTAACGATCTCAGTGAAGCCTTTGTCCATCAGTACAAGTATAATGTTGACATGGCGCCGGACCGGGATCAACTCCGGGCAATGTCGCAAAAAGACCGAGAATCTTTTAAGGAGTACGCCCAGAGGTGGCGTGAAATTGCTGCTCAGATCCATCCACCCCTGGAGGAGAAAGAGATGACTAAGATATTTTTGAAGACCTTGGGATCCTTTTACTATGAGAGGATGGTAGCCAGCGCGCCCAGTGACTTTACCGAGATGGTGAGCATGGGTATGCGACTAGAGGAAGGAATTCGTGAAGGACGTTTGATTAAAGAGGGGAGTACGTCCAGCAGTGCGAAGAAGTTCGGAGGTGTTTTCCCGAAGAGGAAAGAACAAGATGTTAGTGCTTTGTTTCCAGGTAGGCCTAGGAGAGGCTACTCTCACGTCGCGGCAGTCACTCCGGCTGTCCGCCCGGCTTTGGTAGCCCCATCTCATCAGATTCCGCCACCTCAACAACGACCTTTTCAACAGCAGCCTCGACAACAGGCCTATCCGCTCAACCATCAGAACCGTTCGCCCAGAAAGCCGCAGTTTGACGCCATTCCCATGACGTATACTGAATTGTTTCCCGCTCTCATTAGAAAGAATCTCATCACAACAAAACCACCTCCTGTCGCACCGAACAGTGCTTCCCCGTGGTATAAGGCGGATCAATTCTGTGAATATCATCAAGGGTCACCAGGACACAACCTTGAGAATTGCTTTGCGTTGAAGGCGGATGTGCAGAGATTAATTAAACATGGCATCTTGTCTTTTAAGGATGTGAATCCAAATGTCAGAGATAACCCTTTGCCCCGACATGGGGCAGCTTCTGTGAATATGGTGGAGGGTTGCCCGGGGAAGTTCCGAGTTTTCCAAGTCGAGCACATCAGAGAATCATTGATTAGGTTACACCAAAGTTTGAGAAGACTTGCCTTTGTTAGGCACCAACATGACTATGACGTTTGCCAGTTTTGTTCAAGAGAAGAGGATTGTCCTATTGTGAAGGAGGACATTCAGAAGTTGCTAGATCAGAGAATTATTACTATTACCTATGACCGAAATCCTGAAGATGAAGTGAATGTGATAACCCCACAGTTTAATTTACCAGAATCAGTAGAGATTGCTTACAACAGCCAAACTGCGTCCGCTGATCCTTTGATTATTTACCCACCTGGCCCTGTGCCTTATAGCTCAGACCAAGCCGTGCCGTACAAGTATAACGCCACCATGATCGAGAATGGGGTGGAGGTCCCCATACCAACCAGACCGTCTTTCGTTAATATTGCCGATGTAAGTAGAGTGACAAGAAGTGGGCGTGTTTTTGCCGCGGTACCGACAAGAAGACCAGAAGTTCAAATAAGGAGGCCCATGCCGGCGGAGATCCCTGAAAGAAATGAACCAAGGGTTGAGGTAGGTCGATCCAGTGAACCTATCCCTCACCCTGAAGAAGATGAAATCTTAAAGCTTATCAAAAGAAGCGAGTATAAAATTGTGGACCAGCTTCTGCAAACACCTTCCAAGATTTCCTTGCTTGCCTTATTGAGAGATTCTGGGGCACACAGAGAAGCCTTGATGAAAGTGTTGGACCAAGCGTTCGTAGACCATGACGTGACAGTTGATCAGTTTGACGGGATTGTGGGGAATATAACCTCGTGTAACAACTTGGGTTTCAGTGATGAAGAACTCCCGGAGGAGGGGAGAAACCATAATATGGCTCTGCACATTTCAGTAAGTTGTGGGAACGATACCTTATCAAGCGTGTTAGTGGATACCGGCTCGTCATTGAATGTGATGCCCAAGACCACGTTGTCTCGACTTTCATATCCAGGTGCTCCTATGAGGCCTAGCGGGGTAATTGTTAAAGCCTTTGACGGTTCCAGGAAGACGGTTATCGGTGAAGTGGATCTTCCCATAGTGATTGGTCCCCATACTTTTCAAATCACTTTCCAAGTGATGGACATCCGTGCTGCTTATAGTTGTTTATTGGGCCGTCCCTGGATCCATGATGCCGGGGCAGTCACCTCCACGCTCCATCAGAGATTAAAGTTTGTGAGACATGGGAAGTTAGTGATGATTGGGGGAGAGCAGGCCATGGTGGTGAGTCATTTATCATCGTTTTCTTTTATTGATGCTGACGAGGACGTCGGGACCCAGTTTCAGGGCCTATCAGTTGCTAAGGATACTGTGAAGAAGCAGGGGGCATCCATCTCTTCTTTTGAGGATGCACGGCGAGTAGTGGAGAGTGGTTCGGCCGAAGGATGGGGCCAGGTGTTGACGCTACCCGAGAACAAGTCTGGGGAAGGTTTGGGTTTTCATCCAGTAGCTGCAAGGGTCAAGAAAGAGGTGGTTGTTCGTCCAATTCAAGAGGTCTTTCGGAGTGCAGGTTTTGTACATCCTGAGGTTGATGCTGTCATAGATGATGATTCCGAGGAGGATTTGCCCGTGTTTGTGACGCCTGGATTGGCTTGCCAAAACTGGATAGCTGTTGATATTCCTGTGGTTATGCACGTTTCCGAGTAATGTTTTGTTCATTTTTCCTTAAAAAAATCGCTCTGCCCAAGGCGAAACGTATTTTGTGTCGGGCTATGAAAAATAACTCCTTTTGCTCTGCCCAAGGCAAAAGAGAAATGTCTGGGCTTGTTGTTTCAAGTATTTCCCCTTTAATGAATAAAATGTTATTTTGTCCACTGCTGTTTTATTTTTCATTTTTTGGGAAATAATAATGAAAATTGATTAAGAGCATTTTGTTTTATTTGCACAAATCGATTTCTAAAATAAAGCATAATCATGTGTGCAGATTACTTCATGACTTAACCATCGAAAACAATGATCCTATGCCCTCTCCCAATTTTGAATTCCCTGTGTTCAGAGCCGAAGGAGAGGATGATGAAGAGGTTCCTGTTGAGATTTCCCGTTTGATTGAGCAGGATGAGAAGGTCATTCAACCATTTGAAGAACCTGTAGAGTTGGTCAACTTGGGTGATGAAGAGGATAGAAAGGAAGTCAAAGTCGGAGCTTTGCTTATCCCGGAAGTTAAGGAGAAGATGTTGGAGCTTCTCAGGGAGTATGTTGACGTGTTTGCGTGGTCTTACCAAGATATGCCAGAGTTGGACAACGACATTGTGGAGCATCGTTTACCATTGAAACCTGAATGTCCACCGGTCAAGCAGAAGTTGAGAAGGACTCGTCCTGACATGGCCGATAAGATTAAAGAAGAAGTTCAGAAGCAGATCAACGCAGGTTTTCTTGTGACGTCGGTCTATCCTCAGTGGTTAGCCAACATCGTGCCTGTTGCTAAGAAGGATGGTAAGGTTCGGATGTGTGTAGACTACAGAGACCTAAACAGAGCTAGTCCGAAAGATGATTTCCCATTACCTCATATTGATGTATTGGTCGACAGTACTGCCAAGTTCAAAGTCTTTTCTTTCATGGATGGTTTCTCTGGTTACAATCAAATCAAGATGGCGCCGGAAGATATGGAAAAGACCGCTTTTATTACACCGTGGGGAACTTTCTGTTATCGAGTTATGCCGTTTGGTTTGAGGAACGCTGGTGCAACGTACCAAAGGGCCATGACTGCTTTGTTCCACGACATGATGCATAAGGAGATCGAAGTGTATGTGGATGATATGATTGCCAAATCACAGACTGAAGAAGATCACTTGGAGCATTTGTTAAAGCTATTCCAGCGGTTGAGAAAGTACAAACTCCGTCTGAATCCCAATAAGTGCACTTTTGGCGTTCGTTCGGGAAGACTTTTAGGTTTCATCGTCAGTCAGAAAGGTATTGAAGTGGATCCCGATAAAGTCAAAGCTATTCGGGAAATGCCCGCGCCCAAGACGGAAAAACAAGTAAGAGGATTCCTTGGGAGATTGAATTACATTTCTAGGTTCATATCTCACATGACTGCTACTTGTGGGCCAATTTTCAAGCTTCTCCGCAAGAACCAAGGATGCGTGTGGACGGAGGATTGTCAGAAAGCTTTCGATAGTATCAAGGAATATTTGCTCGAACCTCCCATTTTGATTCCTCCGGTGGAAGGAAGGCCTTTGATTATGTACTTAACCATATTAGAGGACTCCATGGGATGTGTGCTTGGTCAACAAGATGAGACTGGAAGAAAGGAGCACGCTGTATATTATCTGAGTAAGAAATTCACGGACTGCGAGTCTCGATATTCATTGCTGGAGAAAACCTGTTGTGCTTTAGCCTGGGCCGCTCGCCGTCTGCGCCAGTATATGATTAATCACACTACTTGGTTGATCTCCAAAATGGACCCAATCAAGTATATCTTTGAGAAGCCCGCCTTATCTGGAAGGATAGCCCGTTGGCAGATGTTGTTATCTGAATATGACATTGAGTATCACACTCAGAAAGCGATCAAAGGGAGTATTTTGGCCGATCATTTGGCTCACCAACCAATTGAAGACTATCAGTCCATCAAGTTTGACTTCCCCGATGAAGATGTTATGTACTTGAAAGCTAAAGATTGTGAAGAGCCGTTACCTAAAGAAGGACCTGATCCTGAATCCCGTTGGGGTTTAATATTTGACGGAGCTGTGAATTCCTATGGAAATGGAATTGGGGCAATCATCGTTACTCCCCGAGGTACTCATATCCCGTTCACGGCAAGACTGAAGTTTGATTGTACGAACAACATGGCGGAGTATGAAGCGTGTATTATGGGTCTCGAAGAAGCAGTGGACTTGAGGATTAAGATTCTGGATATTTATGGAGATTCGGCGCTGGTGATTAATCAAATCAAAGGAGAATGGGAAACTCGTCATCCTGGTTTGATCCCGTACAGAGACTATGCTAGAAGGTTGTTAACTTCCTTCAACAAGGTGGAATTGCATCATATCCCTAGGGATGAGAATCAAATGGCTGATGCTTTAGCTACTTTGTCTTCAATGTTTCAAGTGAATGATTGGAACGATGTGCCTACAATCCGAGTTATGCGCCTCGATAGACCTGCTCATGTGTTTTCAGTGGAAGAGGTCACCGACGACAAACCGTGGTTCTATGACATCAAACGTGTCCTTCAAACTCAAGAGTACCCGCCAGGGGCATCCAACAAAGATAGGAAGACGTTGAGAAGATTAGCAAGCAGTTTCTTTCTCAATGAAGAAGTGTTGTATAAGAGGAATTACGATATGGTCTTGCTCAGATGTGTAGACGGACGTGAAGCAGCCATGCTGATGCAAGAGGTGCACGAAGGGTCCTTTGGCACTCATGCCAATGGACACGCAATGGCTAGAAAGATGTTGAGAGCTGGTTACTACTGGATGACCATGGAATCTGATTGCTGCAAGTATGTGAAGAAGTGTCATAAATGCCAGATTTATGCGGACAGGATGCACGTACCGCCGACCCTCCTCAATGTTATATCTTCACCTTGGCCTTTCTCCATGTGGGGCATTGATATGATTGGGATGATTGAACCCAAAGCTTCAAATGGTCACCGTTTCATCTTGGTGGCGATCGATTATTTTACTAAGTGGGTGGAAGCCGCCTCTTATGCTAATGTAACCAGACAGGTGGTAGTCAGATTTATCAAGAATCAGATTATTTGTCGGTATGGTATCCCGAGTAAGATCATCACTGACAATGGGTCGAATTTGAATAACAAGATGATGAAGGAGCTTTGTGAAGAGTTCAAAATCGAGCATCATAATTCCTCTCCTTACAGGCCAAAGATGAATGGGGCTGTCGAAGCTGCTAACAAGAATATCAAGAAGATCGTCCAGAAGATGGTGGTAACTTATAAGGACTGGCATGAAATGCTTCCGTTTGCTTTACACGGTTATCGTACTTCAGTTCGAACTTCAACAGGCGTGACGCCTTTCTCCCTAGTTTATGGTATGGAAGCGGTACTCCCCGTGGAGGTTGAGATTCCATCTCTGAGAGTGTTGATGGAAGCCAAGCTTTCCGAGGCCGAATGGTGTCAAAGTAGGTACGATCAGTTGAATTTAATCGAAGAGAAGAGATTAACGGCTTTGTGTCACGGTCAGTTGTATCAGCAAAGAATGAAGAAAGCTTTTGATAAGAAGGTTCGGCCGCGCGAGTTCAGAGAAGGTGACCTCGTGCTCAAGAAGATATTATCTTTCCAACCCGATTCTAGGGGCAAATGGGCTCCGAACTATGAAGGACCGTTTGTTGTTAAGAAGGTTTTCTCTGGAGGTGCCATGATTCTCGCCAATATGGATGGCGAAGATCTCCCGCGTCCCCTGAACGCCGATGCAGTCAAGAAGTATTTTGCTTAGGCAAATTCCTGGTCAAACCAGTCTTGGCATCTGAACATATTCTGGAATTCAAAGTTGTTAGGGAGAATAGTGATCATCGTTTTGTATGACCTCTTATTTCACATACTATTTCCCCAAACTTTTGTAAACCGTTGGAGTCGCATTGTTAGCGAACTACCATCGTATTAATGAAATTTGAGCATTTACCTTTTGTGGGCAAAATTTTTAATTTTATGGAGATACTTGAAACAAATTTACTTAAAATATTCTTATTTCTAAAATGTGTCGTGAATAACGAAGGGAATATTAACAGTCGTTCCGAAATTGGTCAAGCCATGAAATGCAAAACAGTACAGTAATTTATGCTTGCATGATGAATTTGTTTTCTTTCAAAATCGTCATTAAGGGTTGGCTGTGTACATGCTTGGTTATGGTGGTGCTAACTTGGTGATTCCCCAGTTGTTCCAGTTAAGTGTGGTTTTAGCTACCTTTATTTGGGAGATGTTGAAGTGCGGTACACTTCGTCTTATGCCAATGGTTTATTGGTGCTAGAAGTTTGGATTTGATTGTTCGTCTCTTCAGAAGACTTGGGCCTTGTAGCGTGACATCTTCCGACGTTGCTTCGTATTCCGTCTATCTTCCATCTTTTCAAGAGTGGCCGAGCTTTTACGTTGCTGTGACACCTTATTATCTCCAAGATATCCCATCTGTCTGTTTTGTCAGCATATACATGACATTCATTTATTCATCCACACTTGCATCATGCACACACAGTTGTATTTGTTAATGTCATTAAATTCGTACGCCTTAGTCGTGTCTTTTTTTCAAATAACATATTTGATCCTTCCAAATAGGGTGTCAGCTTAAGCATAAAGTGCGCCTCTTTTCTAATTCCCCAACTGAGCTAATCCTCGTGGATGATTTTTGATTTAGTTCACCTTGTCCATTTCTCGATAGGATAATTTCCCTAATCGATTTACTTTCTCATTGGGAGAAGTCTTGTTTGACTGTTTTCTCTCTGGTTATTCCTGAATGAAGTTGTTGCCTCTTGCATAGGCTACCTCAGTTGTTTTTTTTCCCCAGTGAAATTGCGACCTAGACGGTTGGTGCATTTATTTTGCACATTTTTGAATATGTGATCTCCTCGGGAAGGATTGATTCAGGTTTCTCTTTGATGAAGATTTTATTCTCTGCCAATATCATCGCAGTTCTCCTCTGAAGTATGTTGGAAAACGACAAGCGGTAACTCCTAACAAGCAACTTGTACGTTACTATCTCCGACAAGCGCCGAGCAGTAGTTCTTCATGAGCTACTAGTGCGTTATTTTAGCTTTCGAAAAGCGCCAAGCAGCAGTTCTTCATGAGCTACTAGTGCGTTATTTTAGCTTTCGAAAAGCGCCAAGCAGCAGTTCTTCACGAGCTACTAGTGCGTCAGTTATGACTTTGTGAAAGCGCCGAGCAGCAGTTCTTCATGAGCTACTGGTGCGTCATCGTCATTTTACCCTTTTTGGGAAGCGCCGAGCAGCAGTTCTTCATGAACTACTAGTGCGTCATTTACTCTTTTTGAAAGCTTCAGGCAGCAAACTCTTCATGAGTTATCAGTACGTGTTACCAGTACGGTATTCTCTTCGGAAAACAGCAAGCGGCAGCTTCTTTATTTGAGCAACTTGTTCGTTATCGGTATTTTCTTTGGACGACAGCAAGCGGCAGCTTCTTTATTTGAGCAACTTGTTCGTCATCGGTATTTTCTTTGGACGACAGCAAGCGGCAGCTTCTTTATTTGAGCGACTTGTTCGTTATCGGTATTTTCTTTGGACGCCAACAGCTGGCAATTTTCTTTATTTGAACAACCTTCGTATCTACAGCATCAATGAGTATACCTCTGAAATCCCGCAGAGAAGTCTGGTACGAATCGACACCTCCAGAAGTCGGTAACCAGTTATCAGCAATTCGATGCTCCCTGTCTACCGTCGACCTTGAGTTGCGAATTCATTATTTGGATCAATAATCTGTCATGGCCTATGCAAGGTGCTCTCTTTGTTAGGGTTAGAGGTCGTATTCCCTCAGTTTTAGTCGCTGTCAGGAGTTTGTCGTCTGAAGTCGATAGCTCGTTCTCCCAGTAGCGTATTACTCATGTATTTGTGTTTTGTTGACGTTCGATTCCCTCAACATTGTCTCGTTTCACGGTATCTCTCTCTGTGAGTTAGATCGTTGCATTCTTACCACCGTGTGATGACGGCATCTTAGGACAAAATTTGCGTCATTATGTATTTAAGTACCTTCAATCTCGTTGACACGAAGATTTTAATCTTCATATCTCCGGATAGAAGAAACTTAAATAGGGGCAGCTGTTGTACCCCAAATTTTGACCTAAGACGTCATCTCCTATCCGCATCTTTACATTACATCTGTTTTGATCCATTGATTTTAAATTTCATGACTTTTTCGGGCCAAGAGCTATTTATGCTGAACATTGAATCATTTAATCGATTCGTGCGAAAATGATGTTTATTAATTATCTATTATCTAAAACTTGAATAATTGAAATTTATTTTTTGATTATTATTTAGTTTAAAGATATAGGGATAATGAAATGAACATCAGAGAAGAGGCGCATTAATTGTGCGGACGTTTTATTTATTTACTCATTATTTTTAAATTTAAGTAACTAGAATTTATTCTTAGTTATTCTATAATTTAAAGGTCATGAATAATATAAATAAGCATTTGAGGAAATTCATTGGTCAATAACGACTGTTTAATCGTTCGTCGGTCTAGATTAAATAATTGAAATCCTATTTTAATTATTATAATTTAGTTGAGAATGATGGATTAAATAAGCGAAGGTATTAGTTGGTCAATGATAATTATTATTTATCTGTTATTATTTTGAATGAAGGTGATTGGAGATTCGTTTTCAATTATTATTTGTTTGGATAAAATAATAAACGATAAATAAATAGAGAAGAAGAATTAATAGACAAATAGTTTCTTTTATTCATTTTTTTTGTACAAGCTATTTTGTAAATTATTGTATATTGCAATAAATTACAATAATGAATTGTCGAAATTAAAATAAAATAAACTAGTCTATCTTAATTCTAAAGCTTCCAATCCAATGCGTGTCCGCTCATTTAATTTTACCTGCACAATTAAAAGAAAACAATTAGAATCCAAATAAATAATTAAATGCAGAAAATAAATTTTAATATTCATCATTAAATGTAATGGCCGGAATCAGTTATTTTATTTTTTTGCAAATCACGGGATTACTCCCGGTTCACAAAAAAAAAGAAAAGGATTTCAAACATATGCATGAATTGTTTTCCAAAAAACTGCATACTTAAGCTAATCACATTAGTTTTAATCCCAAATACAATTTCAAAGCATACAGCATACAGCATAAGCAAATATGTAGTAACCATATGCAATCTAACGTGGCCTACATCAAAGCATACAACATGTGATTTTAAAAAAAACAATATGCAGTTTTGACTATTCTTGCAAGCAAAAAATTTCCTTTTTCTTTCATCATTTTCCAGCCACTGCATTTTCAGAAATAGACAGCTTATCACACTTTTGTCAAAGCCATTCTGAGAGAGAAAAAGAGAGGGAGAAGTGTGGGATTTGTAGGCTTAGCTTAGGCAGAAAGAGATATACAAAACAAACTAAGAAATATAGCCAGTAGGAATAATAGCATAGAAGAAGAATAAAGGCAAACTGAGTGGACAGTAGTGCAGAATACTCAGGGAGATCCCAAGAGATTTGTTCCTGGCCTGTAGCGCAAGAGAAGAGAGGAGGGCTGTTATATTAGCATAAGAGAAAACAAAGGGACGGATACACAAAACAGCATAAGAGAAAACCAGAGATACAAGTCAGAAAACACATAACCAAGAAACCATTTTCCATAACCTCAAGCCATTTTCAAAAACATATAGAGCAATCATTCAAAATAGCCATGACAAAAACCAACAAAAACCTGCAATAGCCTCACATCAGTAAAAGCTTTGCCCCTGTCCAACATACTCAAAAAACCAGTTCACCATGTCAAAACCTGCATGAGTACTGAGAAAACTATTTTTCCAAACAATACAAAACGCTACCAATTGATTGAGCCCTTTAGCCAATATCACTATCCCACTGTCAACACCATCTACCATCATAAACAAACCAAAAATCTCTACCAGAACATACTGTCCAGAAAAACCATAAAACATAGCTCAAATCCTCATACCAGTAAAAACGACATCCCTACTGCAAAGGCCTAGTCACAAAAAAACTTAACAAAATCTTTTACAAGTCCAAGCCACATCATTTCGTAAATCCATCCCTAACCTCAGAATCCAGCATATCCAAATTCAAGGATCGTACAAAAATCAGAATAGAAGAAGAAGAAAGAGCAAAAAAATACAGTTCAACGGGTTCCAACAAGCAACACAGTAGCATTCAAGCAAAAGGGAAGGAAGTCAAATACCGTTCACCGCCGCGTGTGCCCGTTGCCTCCCTGCTGTCCGGCCTCCATCACCCCAAGCCCTCCTCCTTCTCCATCTAGGTAACACCTTTTTCCTTTCTCATTCCTTAAAAAATGCCATTCAAATCAACATGGAAAATAAAAACGGTAACTAGTCAGAATCAACCCAGAGGCCATAAAATCAACTAAGAAATCATGAAATCAACAGCGAATCTGTAAAGCTTATACGCGTTTTGAATCAACAATAAACAGTAACGAAATGTTTTTGGTCCTTACCGTCTCCGCTCGAAGCCGCTGCGCCAACGATGGAGGGAAGAGGGAGACTTGGTGTGGGTGGCCGGACATGGAAACGTAGGCGTCAGAGGCGAGGAAGCGAAGAAGCTGCGTGAAAGAGAGAGATGAAGATCGTGATGAGGCGCCGTTTTTTGCCTTAAACCAAACCCTAAATCCTTTTATCAAACCAACACAACCCTAATCCCAACCTAATCCCTTGGATTCCCTTTTAACCCACGACCCGCTCCACATTTTGTCTCAACTAAGTCTATTCTTCTTTTCTTACGCTAAAGCCTACTGCTAATTGTTATTCATCCTCCATTTTTTCTTTTATTTGGTCTTTTAGTTAATTTTATTTCATTTTTTTTCTTAGTTTAACTAATTTAGATTAATTAGTTTAGGAATAACATTTAATTTTTAAATAGACAATGTTAATTTTATTTACCCAAATCTCTTAATCTAAGTTTAGGATATGTCAATGATTTTAGTCTCCCTTTTTTTAATTAGATTTTTGATTTATAATTTTTATTTAATTTGACTAATATTTAATATTTCCAAAAAAAAAGCATATGAAAATGAAGATTAAAAAAAAAATATATTTTATTTTATTCCCCTCATTTTTGATTAAATATCAATATAATAAAAACATAAGAAATAAAAACATATAAAACTTTAAAAAAAATATTTCTATTAATTCTCGTTACCTTTTATTATTAAAAATGCGTAAAAAACGAAAACCAATTAAAAACTTTTTCTTTTCGCATATTAAACAAAAATCATATAAAATGCATGTTCACATTTAATTGTTGTGTATCATTTTCTGTTTAAATATCTCGCATTTACTTGATTATTCTGTTTGCGTCAATCCAAAGGGAATTGTCTAATTTTTGTCGACTTCATGTCCTCAAAAAAACGATCGAGCGAATACTCTCATTCATTAAAAACTTAGGTTAATTTTCTTCAAACATTCACATTACTTCAAAATTTCAACCTTTTCCAAAACTTATACCTTTTAAGTCAAAACTTCGACATTAGGTCGTCGCACCTTCAAAAACCCGTCCGTACCCCTTTTCGGCCAAAACAATTTATTTTAATCAAACGAACATTTTAATAAACAGATATTTCAAAAGGTTCCTATAGAGTACTATAGATGCATTGGGTGCTAATACCTTCCCATTGTATAACCAACCCCCGAACCATAAGATCTCTTTTCAAAAACGCTTTGTATTTGTATTTTATTTACATTGCATATTTAGGGTTTTATTTCGCTCTTTTCCCTTTTCCCTTGGAAACAATAAAGCGCGGTGGCGACTCTTGCTTTTGCGAGACGAATTAATCAATAATTCGATCTCCGATTCACCCCGCTACATTTTTTATCGCTACAGTACCGGTAGCCCTTGATTAGTCAAGGAGAATACGGGGCCGCTGTGTGGTGTCATGAAGCACTAACCGACCTTAGAACCTTAATTGAACAACTTGGCCATTAGGAAGTAGTGAGATAGCCGAATTTGGTGCAATCCGAAGTTGGTTGATACTCGATACTATGCTCATTGAGATCAGATTTTCGGGATATTTTGGTCGCCAATAAAGAGGGTTGTGCTAAAACAATGCCTGATGAAGAAAGATCAATGATATTGAGATCCCCTAGAACCTGTTACTTTCTAGGACAGGTTGAACCAAGTTAAGTTCAAGAGGGTACTTACCTATGAACCTAATGCATGCCTAAACCTAAGGACTTGTTTGATATGCTTGTGTATATACTTGTACATAAAATCATGACATCATACCATAACATTTTACACTAACCATTTCAAGGATTTCGAGATTCATCTTTCTTCTGTTTTGTAGGACATGACTCCTACTCGCAGGAATACGATCCAAGTCAATCTTACACGAGTACCTTTTTAACTCAAATAATTAGCATCAAGGGTCCCTGAGAATTCTCCATTCAGAAAAATACATGGACGACTTCTTAACCTGGTTACCTCAAGCTTTAATGAAGACATAATGAAAGTGTTTTTCCAGTTCTTCGACCCTTTGCACCGTTGCTTTACCTTACCTGATTACCAACTTGTGCCTACTATGGAAGAATTCTCCCAACTCTTGGTAATTCCTATTCTCGATCAATTACCTTTCAACGGTATGGAAAGAGACCCGAGCCCTGAGGAGATTGATCGTGCTTTGCATTTGCAATGATCCGATGTCATGGCTAACTGGGAAACAACAAGTGGTGTCAAAGGGTTTCTAGCCAAGTCCTTGTTGGAAAAGGCTCAAGACTGCTGGGATACTCTGGATTTACAAGCCTTTGAAGAAATTTTGGCTCTTCTCATCTATGGGATGGTACTATTTCCTAATCCTGACCAACTTATAGATGTGAATGCATTCAAAACTTTTATATCTCGCAATCCGGTGCCTAATTTGTTGGGAGACATATTGCATTATCTCCACTCTTGAACCATGAAGATAAGGGGGACCCTCATGTGTTGTACTCCTCTATTGGCTATGTGGTTTGTTTCGCACCTACCCTGATTTGTTGTGAAGAACGAGCAAGGCTTGAGATGGTCCAATAGGTTGATGTAACTCAGACATTCGTATATTTACTAGTTTTCTCGATCCTTGGAGGAAATTACTATCATCTACCATTGTGAGGAATTCCCTAATGTCCCTCTGCTTGGATTTAAGGG
Organism: Vicia faba; assembly: GCA_948472305.1. NCBI lineage: Eukaryota > Viridiplantae > Streptophyta > Magnoliopsida > Fabales > Fabaceae > Vicia > Vicia faba. The sequence goes on along the minus strand of OX451739.1, from coordinate 1,551,550,151 downwards.
AGGTATTACTTACAACCCATGCCTAGCTTTGTGACAGTTTGGGTATGCACGAAGAGATGGTCCTCATGATGTGCTCATCCAAGGTATGGTATTCGACTACGAGAGCGATGACCAAGGCTATCATCAAAGGTTTATACGAGCTAGGAGAATGGTAAACAAAGTGGATAGTAAGACATTGGGACACAAAAATTCTATTACCCTTGAGCCTTACCTTAAGTGGGTACGAAGTCGTGCTCTGAGTCTCGTAATGCCTTACCCCTCCATCCTACCTATCATCATGAAGCATGTTGCTGAAGGGGATGTTCCATATACTGTCCTTTATCCTAACATGCCTACCTGTCTTGAAGATTTTAAAAACGATTGGATTCAACTAAAGGAAGAGCGAGAAACCTTTGAAGCCCAGTTCCACACGAGTGAAAAGAAAGTTTTGGAGCTTACGAGACAATTTCATGAAGAGCGAAGTTTGAACGCCTACATCGTACCGAAAAGGATGCGCTCGACCTTTTTGTCTTAGGAGTTTATTTTTGTGTTATTTTCCTCCATTGTAAGCCCAAGAGGCATAATATAATCAATTTGGACTTATTAAATACAATGTGTGTTTCCTTTTGTCTAAACAAATATGAGTCTCCTATTTTCCTTGAAATCATTTGCATATGCATTTTCATTCATCATAACACAAACAGGTTTTTCACAACAGGTTTACTTATATTTCTACTATTTATTTCAGTGAGATGGATATTGAACAGACAGTAAAGGATCTTCAAGCACATAATTCTCAATTCCAATAGATGTTCCTGGCTCTGGCTAAACGACAAGAGGACCTGAAGGCTCTCATGATCAAAGACAAGAAGAAGAAGACGAAGAAAATGGTGGGTGTCTTAAACATGGGAAGGAGGTTCAGAGAACCAGCAAAGCGAGCTCTAGAATTCGCAACTCCGTCAAATGAGGGAGACAATCAGGAAGAAAAGGAAAAAGAAGGAGATCACATTCTGGGGTCTGATGAAGAGGACACAAACTATGTTGAAGAATAATATCCTCCCGCTAATGAAAAATTTAAACAGCTGGAGGATCGACTCAATCATATGGAAATTCAAAAAGTACCTGGTCTGGATTTTGAAGAACTAGGTTTGGTTACTGGGGTGGTCATTCCACCAAAGTTCAAAGTTCCTACATTTGCTAAATATGATGGTGTCTCCTGTTCTAAGCTGCACTTAAGGTCGTACGTCAGGAAGATTCAACCTTGTACTGCTGATAGGAACCTATAGGTACATTTCTTCTAAGAAAGATTGTCAGAGACACAATTAGTTTGGTTCCGTCAGTTCGAAGGAACTAACATTCGCATATGGGAAGATCTGGTTGCTGCTTTTTACAAGCAATACCAGTATAATGATGACCTCGCTGCAACTCGTACACAACTGTAAAGTATGTCCATGGGTTCTTGTGAAGGTTTCAAAAAGATATGCCCAGAAATAGAGGGATCTTGTGTGAAGTGTCCATCCCCCTCTATCTGATAGGGAGCTGGTGGATATGTTCTTGGGCACGTTATCTGGTCCATTCTTCAACCATCTGATTAGAAGCTCTTCAGATGGGTTTACCAAGCTGATCTTAACTGGTGAACGGGTAGAAGCTAGTATTAAAATGTGGCAAGATTCAGAGGGTTGCATCCTAAAGTACGCTGAAGAAACCCTTCACTGGAAAGAAGGAGGTCAGTGCTGCTTATGGCCAAATAAATCAAAACAAAACTGAACATCGTCCGACGGTAGGGGCTGTTATGATCTCCAATCTTGTATCAAATCAACAACAAAACGATCAACGGAGGTCGGATGTGTCCATAAGACATTCACCCAGATCAACATGACCTTGTCCCAGTTTTTTCCACATTTGTTAAAGTCCAATCTGGTGACTCTAAAGGAAGCTCCAAAGAATCCCAATACTGCTTCTCCCCATACAAGCCAAACGCTCAATGTGGCTATCATTCCGACAGTCCGGGGCATGATACAAACGATTGTTGGGCTCTGAAAAATAAGGTGCAAGACCTTATCGAGGCGAAAGAGATTGAGTTTTACCTTCTAGAGTCACCTAACCTAATAACCGCGCTAATGCCCAAACATGGTCAGAGTGTCAATACCTTTGAAGATGACATGTTTCTTTACTTTTTGGATGAATTAGCCACTCCTCTTCTAATGGTTAAAGAAAATTTGTTGCGAGCCGGTTTATTTCTGGGCTATGGTGAATGTTGCCACTTGTGTATGTCCCTGCCAGATGGTTGTTTATCGTTAAAAATGGGAGTCCGACGCCTGATGATTAATAAAGAAATTCTTTTTGAGAAAGTTCCCCTTGCAAGAAATTTGTGTGAAGATGTCTCAGTAATTACCATTTATGACAATCCTCCCATGCTCTCCACCAAAAGACCCGTCAGGATTACACCTGTTCCCAAGTTTGCTCCTCTAATTAACACTCTTCCTGGGCTGATACCATATTCCTCTAATAAAGCTATTCCCTAGAATTATAGGGTTGTCGTCTACTACCATGGCGTCAAGCAAGACCTGTTGGTTGTTGAAGATAAAGTTGCCAAAGATACTGATCCTAACGTCGACAACATCGTTGGGACCAGTAAAATTATGAGAAGCGAAAGGGTTTTTTCTCCTGAAATCTCTCCAAATACTGTTGTTACTCCTGTGATTATTCCTATTGCTACTCCTGTTAATAATCCCATTGCTTCTCCTACTGTTATCCCTGCTACTGAGTCATCCGAGAATCGGGGCAAAGAGGTAATGGTTGAGCCTATCCAGATGAAGGCGCACAAAGAAGTCATTCTTGAGGCTTCTAAAAAAGAAATGGAAGAGATACTAAAGATATTAAGGAAAAGTAACTATAACATTATGGAGCAGTTGGGATAGACCCCTTCGAAAATATCAATGCTGACCTTACTCTTGCTCTGAAGCTCATGCTAAGGATTTAGTAAAATTCCTGAAGTCTACCCACGTGCCTCAAGAGACCTCCGTTGATTAATTCGAGAATTACATGGCCAGCCTGACGGCTGATAATGGACTGGGTTTTTCCGATGCGGATCTAACTCCCAAGGGAAGGAAACAAAATGATGCCCTGCATGTCTCCATTGAGTGCATGGGCACTACCCTAGCTCATGTTCTGGTGGATACAAGTTCGTCGCTAAATGTATTACCCAAGAATGCTCTGGACCGGTTAGATTACGAAAGAATCACGTTAAATCCAAGTAACATTGTGGTGATGGCCTTCGATGGTTCCAAAAGAATGGTGCACTGGGAGGTGGACATCCCTATTAAAGTTGGTGCTCAGAATTTTGACTCAACTTTTCATGTGATCGACATCCGCCCGTCTTATTCTTGTTTATTGGGTCGACCATGGATCCATAGGGCTGGTGCTGTTACTTTTACTCTGCATCAGATGTTGAAATATCCAGTCAATGGAAAGATTATTCAAATACATGGCGAGGAGGAGTACATGGTGAGCCACCTTAAATCTTTCAGGTACGTTGAAATGGACGGTGAGTTCATTGAAACCCCATGTCAGAACTTTGAGGAGGTTCCACAGACAGTTATTGTAACCAATATTGCTACTAAGGTTCCGAAGATTACCAGACCTCCGTTGAAGATGACTTCCCTGAAGGATGCTAAAGCAGTAGTTGAAGAAGGTGGATATACCATTTGGGGTCAACTTCCAGATATTCCCTACAAATATGACAAGTTTGGTTTGGGTTTTACTTCGGAGGCCTAAAGAGTTGTTCGTCGTTCTCGCGCTGGGGGACCGCCACTACGCATCAGCAACCATGGAGTCAATGTGTTGGAGGAAAGTGATAGCGAATGTGACATGGACAAGTGGATCTTCCCAACTATCAGCGATGGACTCAACAATTGGGAGGCCCAAGATTTTGTTCCTATTACTTTTATTCAAGAGTAATTGTATTTTAATTTTTGATATGTAATATTTAAACAATTGAAACTCTAAAACCTTGTGTCTTACTCGAGGCACAATGGTCTATCTGTGAGGTTTATTACTTCATCTTCATATGTCATTAATAAATCATTGGATGTTTTGCATGCAAATTTTTACGCTCCTTGCTTTTATTTTCTATTTTTTACTTACTTTATCAAAAATAGCTATGCTCTTACACACACTCACATATTAAAATGTAGATCCACATCCACTCTGGATCCCATTGGTAACAATTCAGCTATTTCCAAATATGACTTTGATAATCCGATCTACCAAGCCGAGGAAGAAGGTGAGGAAGATTGTTACAACAGGAAGAAAGGGGAATACACCCCCATGAAGATCCATTTGAGACAGTAAATTTGGGTACTGAAGAGGACAAGAAGGAATTCAAGATAGGTGCTAATATTTTTCCGGTATCTAAGAAGGATAGTATGGTACGAATGTGTGTGGATTACGAAGACCTAAATAGGGCGATCCCCAAGGATGACTTTCTGCTTCCCCATATTGACGCTCTGGTTGACAACACTGCACAACACAAGGTATTTTCCTTTATGGATGGTTTCTATAGGTATAATCAGATCAAAATGACACCTGAACACATGGAAAAAAATACCTTCGTCACGCAGTGGGGCACTTTCTGATACAAAGTTATGCCATTTGGGTTAAAGAACGCCGGGGCAACCTATCAGTGTGCCATGGTAGCTTTGTTTCATGATATGATCCATCCCGAGTTAGAGGTCTACGTGGATGATATGATAGCCAAATATCAAACTGAAGAGGAACACCTTGACCACCTGCAGAGGCTATTTGAAAGACTAAAGAAATACAAACTAAGGTTGAACCCGTATAAATGCACCTTTGGAGTAAGATCCAGTAAGCTCTCAGGCTTTGTTGCCAACGACAAAGGTATTGAAGTAGACCCTACAAAGGTAAAAGCCATACAAGAAATGCCAACTCCTTGCACTGAGAAGGAGATTAGGGGATTCTTGGGACGTTTAAACTACATTTCCAGATTCATTTCCCATCTAACAGCTACTTGTGAGCCAATCTTCAAATTACTGAAGAAAGATCAAGCAGTAAAATGGAATGACGATTGCCAGATCACCTTTGACAAAATCAAATATCTTCAAGAGCCTCCAATTTTAATTCCACTAGTTGAAGGGAGACCTCTGATCATGTATTTAACAATATTAGAGAACTCAATGGGGGAGGGGTGTTGGGGCAGCATGACGAGTCTGCCTGAAAAGAGCATGCAATATACTACTTGAGAAAAAGGTTTACCGACTGTGAAACTAGATATTCATTGATCAAGAAAACTTGTTGTGCTCTGGAATGGGCTGCTCACCGGCTAAGATAGTATATGCTGACTCACACTACCTTGTTGATATATAAGATGGATCCTACCAAATACATATTCGAGAAGCCCTCTCTCTCTGGAAGAATAGCAAGATGGAAAATGGTCCTGGCCGAATACGATATTCAATACACTACCCAAAAACCAATAAAAGGAAGTGTACTAGTTGATCATTTGGCTCATCAGGCTATGGATGACTATCAATCCATGAATTTTGAATTCCCGGACGAGGACATCATGTTAGTGAATGATTGTAAAGAACTTAGACCGTATGACGGACCTGAACAAGGATCCCGATGGACTATGGTTTTTGATGGAGCTTCCAACGCACTCGACAATGGCATCGATGCTGTGATCATATCTCATAAAGGATACCATACTCCTTTAATTTCCAGGATGTGTTTCAATTGTACCAACAATATGGTTGAGTATGAAGCATTCATTATGGGTCTCAAAGCTTCCATAGACTTATGGATCAAATCCTTGAGTGTATTTGGAAACTCGGCGTTAGTAATCAATCAAATCAAAGGATAATGGGACACGAAGCATCCTAATATCATCTCTTACAAAGAGAATATGTTGACACTGATTCCACATTTTGAAGAAATTACCTTTGAGCATTTTCCACGAGAGGAAAATCAACTAGCGGACGCGCTAGCTACTGTGTCATCCATGTTAAAATACAGGTGGGATAACGAGGCTCCTCAGATCATTATTGAGAGGATGGACGAACCAGCATACTGTCATGAGATTGATATTGAAGAAGTAGTGGACAAACCTTGGTTCCATGAAGTTAAAAGATATCTCGAAGCCCAAGAATAGCCTGAGGGAGCTTCAGTCAATGATAAGAAGTTTCTAAGAAGGTTCTCTGCCAAGTTCTTCCTCAGTAATGGAATCCTCTACAAACACAACCACGACTCTACCTTGTTTCGGTGCATAGACAAGAGTGAGGCAGAAAATATTATGGCTGATTTACACGAAGGTACCTTTGGAACCCATTCTAGTGGGCACACGATGGCTAAAAAGATCCAACGGGCAGGATACTATTGGTCCATTGTGGAAGCGGACTGTTATCAGCATTCATAAACTTGTCACAAATGCCAGATCTATACTGATAAAGTACATGTGCCTCCATTTCCTCTAAACGTCTTGACTTCTCCTTGGCCGTTTGCAATGTGGGGCATCAATATGATTGGGGAGATTAGACCTATAGCTTCTAATGGACACTGTTTCATCCGCGTCGCCATTGATTACTTCACAAAATGGGTTGAGGCGGCTTCATTTGCTTCTGTTACCAAGAACGTTGTGGCCCGATTCGTCATACATAACCTTATCTGTTCGTATTGTATTCTAGAAAGAATCATTACAGATAATGGTACCAATCTCAATAATACTATGATCACCGGACTATGTATGCAATTCAAAATCCACCATCATAACTCTTCTCCTTACACATCGAAGATGAATGGCATTGTGGAGGACGCTAATAAAAACATCAAAAAGATCATACAGAAGAGGACAGTGACCTACAAAGACTGACATGATATGTTACCATTTGTTCTTCACGGTTACCGTACCACAATGCACATATCAATAGGGGAACTCATTTCTATTTGGTATACGGCATGAAAGTTGTCCTACCTATTGAAGTCAAGATACCTTCATTAAGAATCATGAAGGAGGCAGGTTTGAATGAATACGAATGGATTCAGACTCGATTTGACCAATTGAACCTGATTGATGAGAAGAGGCTCGCGACTGTCTCCCATGGTCGGATGTACCAAAAACATATGATTAAAACTTTTGACAAGAAGTTCAGACGTCAGGTATATCAGGTTGGTGTCTTAGTAATCAAGTGCATCATACTGCCGCAAGGTGATCCCAGGGGAAAATGGACTCCTACATACGAAGGACCGTTTGTGATCAAGAACATATTTTCTAGTGGAGCCATGATCTTAACCACTATGGACGACGACGACCTTCTGCACCCTTTAAACACGGACATAGTTAAAAGATACTACACATGAACAAAAACCCGCTAGGTTGACTGGCCTAGGAAAAAGTAAGGGCATCCCGAAAAACTAAAAAGGTTCGAGCAAAATTAGGGATATACATATGAAAAAGTTTGTACACCTGACAAGTCAAAAACCTGAAAGGGCGGCTTGGGCAAAAAAGGGTATCGCGGTGGACTTAAAACCCGAAAGGGCGGTCCAGGAAAAAATTAGGGATTTAAAGTGTATAACTATGTCCCGTTGGATCACCTTACAGCCGATCTTCGGTAACAACTATCAAGCTCAAGTTGTACTAATCAATCCAGTCAACTTCGGTCAAGCTGCAAAGAGATGAGTTGCCTGAAGACATAAAGGCAATAGCAAAATTGGAAATCAAAGGGATTATTTCAAATAGATGTTTTTCTTTGTATTAGTTTTCATTCTTACGACAACATTCTCTTATTAGGATCTTCGTCTCCTTGTACAAAAAATGCTTATTTAAATTAATACAAAATTATCTCTTGGAAAATACAAAACCATTTGTTTTTTATTTTTCTGTTTTGTTTGCAAAAACATCCAATGATTATTTTTGAACATATGCATTTAGATGTGATTACCGTTTATAAAAATATGCATTAAAAATAGAAAGACAGTTATTAATGACTTTAAGAAACAGGACAATGTCTAAAGGCCATCCATAAAACCACCGCAAGTACTTTCTCCAGCAGGTATAGAGGAAGGGGCATCCTACTATAAAATCACTGCATACAACCTAATGATGTCAGGATTCCCCGGTAGAACTTCATAAAAATCCCCAAGAAAGTTCATGGAATTTCCCTTCCTCAACATAGTCCATTTCTCTAAACAACGGAAATCTGTCTCTCAGCACTTCAACTTCAACAAAATTTGAATACTTATGCTCTTCATCCCCAGCAGCAATCAATGATTCATTTTCCCCAGTCTAACAACACCACAGTATAACAACTGATACATTCATACGTTGCATTCATACATCATTTTACAAACATCATAGCATCGACAACACAAATGCATATATCACAATCTCATTTGTTTTGAGAACATCATTACTCGATACATCTCATACATCATGACACTGCACACAGCTGGCTCGTTACCTTTTTCAAGAAAGTTAGCAAGAAAACAAATGTCATTTTTTTAACAAAGTTTTAGATTAATACCTGAAACAAGACGAGACAACTATCTGTTAACAAATTGATTGTAGATCAATTCCCGAAACAGGACGGGGTGACTATCTACACGACAAACACTTCCTTCGGAGAGAGGGTATCTGAACTTCAATAGGCAAAACTGCCTCCATACCATATACCAAGGAATAGGGTGTTGCCCCTGTTGACGTCCGTGCTGAGGTACGGTACCCATGGAGAGGAAATGGTAACATCTTGTGCCAGTCTTTATATGTCACTGTCATTTTCTGCACAATCTTCTTAATGTTTTTATTAGCCGCTTCTACAGCCCCATTCATCTTCGGCCGGTAGGGAGAAGAATTGTGATGCTGTATCTTGAATTGTTCGCAGAGCTCAGTGATCATCTTGTTGTTGAGATTGGTACCATTATCCATAATGATCCTCTCTGGTACACCGTATCGACAAATCAGATTGTGCCGAATGAACCGTGCCACGACGTTCTTGGTCACAGTAGCGAAGGAAGCTTCTTCAACCCACTTCGTAAAGTAATCAATTGCTACCAGGATGAAACGATGCCCGTTAGACGCTGTAGGCCTGATCTCGCCGATCATATCAATGCCCCACATTGCAAAAGGACACGGTGCCGTCAAGACGTTCAGAGGGACTGGAGGTATGTGCACCTTATCAGCATAGCCTTGGCACTTGTGACATGTCCGAGAATGCTGATAACAGTCAGCTTCCATTGTTGACCAATAATATCCTGCCCGTAGGATTTTCTTTGCCATGGTATGTCCACTGGAATGAGTTCCGAAGGTACCTTCGTGTAGATCTGCCATGATCCTTTCTCCCTCATTCTTATCCATATAATGCAGTAAGGTTGAATCATGGTTTCGCTTGTAAAGAATGCCATTGCTGATGAAGAACTTCGCCGCAAACCTTCTCAGAAATTTCTTGTCACTAACATATGCACCCTCGGGGTATTCCTGAGCCTCAAGGTACCTCTTCATCTCGTGATACCAGGGCTTTTCTGTTACCTCTTCAGTCTCAAGATCACAGTAATGTGCAGGTTTGTCCAATCTTTCAATGATCATCCGAGGAGCTTCGTTGTCCCAATTGACTTTGAACATAGAAGACATCGTAGCCAACGCGTCCTCCAACTGATTCTCCTCTCTAGGGAAGTGTTCAAAGGTTATCTCCTCGAAATGGGGAAGCAACGTCAATACATACTCCTTGTAAGGAATAAGATTTGGGTGTTTCGTATCCCAATCGCCTTTGATCTGACTGATCACGAGAGCGGAATCTCCGAAGACACTCAGAAACTTAATCCTTAAGTCAATTGTTGCTCGAAGACCCATGATGCACACTTCATACTCCGCCATATTATTAGTGCAGTTGAAACAAAATCGGGCGGTAAACGGAGTATGAGAGCCTTTAGAAGATATGATCACAGCGCCAATACCATTACCCAAAGCGTTTGAAGCTCCATCAAAGTACATAGACCATCGGGATCCCTCCTCAGGTCCTTCATCCGGTCCAGGTGTTTCACAATCAGTTACCAACATGATATTCTCATCCGAAAACTCAAAGTTTATAGACTGGTAATCATCCACTGCCTGATATGCCAAATGGTCTGCCAACACACTTCCCTTAATTGCTTTTTGGGTCGTATATTGGATTTCATACTCAGTCAAGATCATCTTCCATCTTGCTATTCTTCTGGACAATGCAGGCTTTTCGAAGATATACTTGATTGGATCCATCTTTGATATCAACAGAGTAGTGTGAGTCAACATATACTGTCTCAGCCGGCGAGCAGCCCATGCCAAAGCGCATCAAGTTTTCTCGAGCAGTGAGTATCGGGTGTCACAGTCGGTACACTTTTTGCTAAGGTAATAAATAGCATGCTCTTTTCGGCCAGACTTGTCATGCTGACCCAGCACACACCCCATTGAGTTGTCGAGTACTGTCAAGTATAAGATCATATGTCTCCCTTCAACTTGTGGCATTAGAATAAGTGGCTCTTGGAGATACTCTTTAATCCTTTCGAAAGCGGCCTGGAATTCATCGTTCTAACGTACTACCCGATCTTTCTTTAGCAGCTTGAAGATTGGCTCACAAGTAGCAGTCAGGTGTGAGATGAATCGGGCAATGTAGTTCAGACGTCCCAGAAAGCCTCTGACTTCTTTCTCTGTTCTGGGAGCGGGTATTTCCTGTATAGCTTTCACTTTTGCAAGATCCATTTGAATACCTTTGTCGCTTACGATGAAACCCAACAGTTTACCAGACCTCACCCCGAAGGTGCACTTGTTCGGGTTTAACCTGAGCTTGTACAACTTCAACCTGTCAAACAGCTTCTGCAGATGGTCAAGGTGTTCTTCCTCAGTCTGGGACCTTGCAATCATATCGTCAACGTATACTTCAATCTCGTGATGGATCATATCATGAAACAAAGCAACCATGGCACGCTGATACGTTGCCCCAGCATTCTTCAGTCCAAAAGGCATGACCTTGTAGAAAAAGGTACCCCACTGAGTAACATAAGTTGTCTTCTCCATGTCTTCAGGAGCCATTTTTATCTGACTATAACCGGAGAAACCTTCCATGAAGGAGAATACCTTGTGCTGAGCGGTGTTGTCAACCAGAACGTCAATATGAGGCAGAGGGAATTCATCTTTGGGGCTTTCCCTGTTTAGATCCCTATAGTTAACACACATTCGAACCTTACCATCCTTCTTTGGCATGGGAAACACGTTGGCCACCCACTGAGGGTAAGAAGTAACTGCCTGAAAACTGGCATCAAACTGTTTCATAACTCCAGCCTTGATTTTCTCAGACATCTCTGGGCGCATTCGGCAGACCTTCTGTTTTACCGGAGGACAGTCTTCCTTGGTAGGCAGGCGGTGAACCACAATATTGGTATCCATCCCAAGCATATCTTCGTAAGACCGGGCAAAGATCTCAACGCAGTTACACAGCATCTGAATCAACCGTTGCTTTACACTAAGCTCCAGATTTGCACCGATCTTGACTTCCTTCTTGATTTTCTTAGTACCCAAATTCACTGATTCTACCAGCTCTTCTTGTGGCTGAATGACCCTCTCTTCTTAAAGTAACAGTCTTGCAAGTTCACCAGGCACTTCGCAATCATCTTCACCTTCGTCTTCGGCTAAGTTGATCGGATTTTCGAAGTCATAACTGGAAGTAGCAGAGTCGTTACAAGTGAGATCCAGAGTGGATGTAGACCTGTATATGTGAGTGTGTGTAAAATAGCTGTTTTGCAATATATAATAAAGAAAAACAAGGAGCGCAAAATTTGAGATGCAAGAACGTTCAATGCTTTTATTAATGATATATCAAAATGACACACATAAAGCCCTCACAAATGAAGCCACAGTGCCCCGGGTAAGACACTGAGCCATAAAGTTTAAAACATCGTCTGTTACAAATTCAAAACAAAATTTTTATTACTGGGTAACTAAAGTAATAGGGATGAAGTCCTTTGCTGTCCCATTGCTTGGTCCACCGTCGGTCGTAGGATAGATCCAGCTGTCAAACTCAGACTCTTCCACACCCTCTTCAATGGCATTCACTCCCGAGTTGCTGATGAACACGGGAGGTCTTCCGATTCGTGCATTCCAAATAGCCCTTTGAGATTCTGCAGTGAAACCCAAACCAAACTTGTTAGTCTTCTGTGTAAAATCAGGGAGTCATCCCCAATTTGCACACCCACCTTTCTCAACAACAGCCCGGGCATACTTGAGGGAAGCCATCTTCATAGGAGAATCTTCAACAACAGTCTCAGTTGACGCCAATGTCTGGGGAACCTCTTCAAAATGCTGAAATGGGGTCTCAATGAACTCCCCCTCCATCTCTTCATATCGGAAAGATTTGAGGTGGCTAACCATGTACTCTTCCTCTCATTGCACTGTCATAATCTTCCCTTTGACCGGGTACTTCAGCTTCTGGTGAAGCGTTGAGGTTACGGCCCCAGCTTTGTGGATCCATGGACGACCCAGCAAACAAGAATAAAATGGCCGAATGTCCATCACATAGAATGTAGAATTGAAAACCTGAGAACCAACTTTAATCGGAATATCAACTTCACCGTGCACCATCCTTTTAGACCCATCAAAGGCCCTAACAACAATGTTGCTTGGTTTCATCTCCAACCCTTCACAGTCTAACCGGTCCAGAGCTTTCTTGGGCAAGACGTTCAATGAGGAACCAGTATCCACCAATACATGTGCAAGAGTAGTGCCCCTACATTCAATGGAGACATGCAGGGAATCATTGTGATTCTTCCCCTTAGTAGTTAAGTCGGTGTCAGAGAAACCCAAACCATTATCAGCAGTCAAATTAGCCATGCAATCTGTAAACTGATCAGCTGATGTCTCTTGTGGTACGTGAGCAGTCTTCAATAAGGTAATCAGAGCCTTGGCATGGGCCTCTGAGCATAAAAATAGTGACAACATAGAAATCTTGGACGGGGTTTGCCCCAGCTGTTCGACTACATTATAGTCACTCTTTTTGATAATTTTCAGAATCTTTTCTATCTCTTGCTTAGAAGCTTCAACAATAATCGTCTTCGGTGCCTCCATCTGGGCAGGCACATCAGTGGTGATCCCTTTGCCCTGAGTGTCAGATGACTCGGTGACAGTGGTAAGAATAGGAAGTTGAACATGAATAGTGACAGGTACAGTGGCGGGTGTAATAACAACGGGTTTTCAGACAGTTGGTGGAGCAATATCAGGTGAGAAAAGTCTTCCGTTGGGGGTGACTTTAGCAGGTCCAACAATATTGCCGATGTCAGTATCAGCAGCCAATTATTGCTTAACTCCATGAAAATAAACATCGTCCCCGTAGTGCCAAGGGACAGCTTTATCAGAGGTGTAGGGGATGGGCCCCGGAACAGTGATGATCATAGGTGCGATTCTCGGAGCAGATGTAGTTCTAACAGGCTTCCTCGAGGGAGCCTTGGAAGAATTGTCGAAAATGGTAATGATGGCAACTTCTTCAGTATGGACCACAGGAACAACAATCTTCTCAAACAAAATTTCTTTACTATCCATCAGGTGCTGGACACCTGATTTCAAAAGATGGAAACCGGTCGGTAGGGCAGAACACATACGGCAACCTTCGTCATAGCCCGGAAATAAACCGGCTAGTAAAAGGTTCTTCTTTACAGTCATCAGAGGAGTAACAATATCATCCACAGAAACCACAAACGAGTCTTCTTCTATAGCATTCACTCCATGCTTGGGCATAGGAGCAGTCACAACATTAGGTCTTTCGGGCGCCTCAAACTCAATCTCCTTCGCATCAATTAAGTCCTATATCTTATTCTTCAAAGTCCAACAATCATCTGTATTATGCCCCGGGCTATCAGAGTGATAAGGACAGCGGGCATTAGGGTTATACCTCGGTGACGTTGTATTTGGATTCTTTGGGGCTTCCTTTGGAATCACCAGATTAGTCTTCAGCAACTGTTGCAGAATCTGAGATAAGGTCATGTTGAGACGGGTGAATTTCCTTCGAGGTCTCTCGTCCTTTTGTTGATTGTTGTACTGAGGAGTACCAGCAAGTTTTGAAATAACATCCGCATTAACAGCTTGGCGGTGTTGAGGTTGATGGGTTTAATCTATAACGTATAGCCTAAATGTAGTACTGCAAGTGTACAGCCTATCGAAGTAATATATAAGATTATCGAACCACAGAGACCAATTGTCAATCTATCAACTCTATTGCTAAGGTGCTTATCTAAGGCGAACAAGAATATTGATGTGAGTGCAGTGCACAAAGTAAATGAGCAAGGTAAATAACAGTTTAAAAGACAGGTTGGAATGTAAATCATGCAATCAGATATTGGTCCGGTCATGCGTAGATGAAACCACTTATGGGGCAGTATTTTCTATTGATAGCAAAGAATCAATTTAACGGGAACTTGTAGCTTTTGACTACTAAGAACCGAGTTTACTCTTTAAATTAAATTCCTTTATTGTCACATATAAAGGGTGCCTTCTGCGTTAAAGAGGTAAACCTATTTTTAAGAAATTGATAGTTTTGACTTAACAGAAAAGTGATTTTACTTGGAAAGATTAACTTAAAGAGACTTTTGGCTTTTGACCAAAAGTCAGATTTCAAACCTACAAACGCGTCCGAAAATAGTTTCAAAATTGTTTTCTAAAAAGGTCAATGATTCCTATTTAACCAATCAACGGCTTTCGCTCTTTTTGTTTGGTTAAATAATAATCAAGTCGTATCATTAGTTTGGACGGCTTTCGATCTTACCCAATAAACATTTAAACATAATTGACTTAAGTTAGAAGCAAAACATCCCCAGAGTATTTTCACTAGCATGATAATTGGAACACGACCTTGATGACAATCATTACATCCTAACCTTTATAGTTTAGCCAGACATAATAAGTGCGAGTCTATAAAACGTGTAGACTATGGTAAGAGCATTTAAAGTCTATAAAACGTGTAGACTATGGTAAGAGCATTTAAAGTCTATAAAACGTGTAGACTATGGTAAGAGCATTTAAAGTCTATAAAACGTGTAGACTATGGTAAGAGCATTTAAAGTCTATAAAACGTGTAGACTATGGTAAGAGCAATTAAATAAAGAAATGCAATTAAATAGAACCTTGCTCCAGTCGGAGACTTGAATCTGATACAAATCTACGGAAAGGTAAGGCTGGTATGATGAACTTCAACCAAAGTGCTCCAAGACTCGATTACAACTCAATCTACACCGCAATAACTCCCCGATGTGAAGAGATTATCACTTTACAGAAACTGATAGTATATGGCTTAAGATTGTACTAAGCTTGGATGAAACTAAAGAATGAAAATCGAAAACTATTTATAGAGGATCCTTGAGGTGCGTAAAGACCAGCATGCCCCTTAACTTCTTTTGAGCGGGAAGCTTTTTGTGAAGGCCGCGGGCGCGGTGGGGGTGGCCGCGGGCGCGGTGGCTGGAACTGCCACATCATGGGAACGTGGCAGTTGATCTCTGGGTGAAAGTGGGCCACGTCATCGCGTTCCCTGTAGCCAGTGCGGCGCTGAACGCCATAAGTGCAGAATATCTTGAAAAACCCTAATTTCTTGGCGTTTTGGCTCGTTTCTTCACAGAAGGCTCTGAAATGACAAGAATCCTGAAAACAAAGGAAAAAGGAACATAATACAAGAAAATGATAATAAAAACTAAGGAAAACATGTGATATTTGAGTCAGAAACATAGTGCGATTCAGTGTGATCAAATCCTCCCACGCTTAGACCTTTGCTTGTCCTCAAGCAACAACTCTTAGAAGTAGATGAAAGAAAATTATGGTGTATACAGGTTTTGGGAAAAGAGGGCTTCTAAGTCCGAGTAAGGGTGTGTTGTCAGGCACTAACTATCTGAATCAAGGGTATCGTAATTACACTACTCGCAGAAATGCGGACATAAACCTCATAAGTATACAGATCGATCCTAATATCCTTACTATGCTAAGACTTCCCTTTTTTACGAGGTCCTTTTTCATTCAGGCGCAATCACATTAAGCCCGTTATCCGTACATACTCATGGTGTAGTGACCGGTTGGTGACTCTGATCTCAAGTGATGGGATTCTGGTACAAGAGTTGGTTTAATCCCTTTTTATTTTACCCATTTGCAGTTGCGGGGGATCGGACCGTAGTCCGCCCTACCAAGTCCAGCACCAGATACCTCTGGACCAACTACAACGGATATGCCTTATATATTTTTTTCTTTGCTTTTGTTAGTGCTTACAACTTTCTTGAGTTGAGTAATCTTTGTGAGGATCACCCAACTCGTAGTCGTATTCATACTTTATTTTATAACTTTTAAGGCAAAATAGAGATCATCCACTTATATTCATCGATCCCACACTTAGAGCATGCTTAGGCCGGAGCTGACTGCTAAGATAAACTACTTGAAGACCTATTTGTACAGTTTTATTCAAAATCATAGCATATTGGGGAGAAAGGATCTAATCTAAATGTTCAAAAAGGCTTACGGTGTAAAAACGATAACGAATTTTTCAAAAAGTGAGTGTCCAAGAAATAGACTCTATCTAGGACCTGTCTCATAGCCCAAATCCTTAAAAACAACCATAAATCTTTGAAAAAGAAAAATTTTGTAAGGCTAAAAGGTAGGGGAAATGAAAGGGTACACTACGCAGAAAGACTCGCCTATCACATGCATTTTATTAACTACGAATATAACATACCTAAAAGGAAAAATGCGGAAGGGAAATAAAAGCAGGAAAAACGGGAAATAAAAGCGATAAATGCTCCTCCCACACTTAAATCAGACATTGTCCTCAATGTTCCAAAATAAGGTAGGAGGAGGTACCTGAAAACACTAGTGGGGGCCACTAGGACCTTCACCATCCTGGCTGGTACGACCGGAACGGCGGCTACGGCTGCGATGGCGGCTATCTCGGTCCAAAACAAGCTGCTCCAATCTCTCTGTCAAGGCGGCATTTGCCGCTTGTAGCTCTTGGGTCCTACCAATGAGGGTGCCTTGTGTTGCCTCCATCAATTGGAAGTGACGAGCGTATGTGGTCTGGTGTAGGTGCTGTTCTCTCTGGAAAGCCAGCTGACTTTCCATAATAGTGCGCAGAGAGCTAGCATTTTTCTCTTGGGATGCTTGCATGAAGGCCATGTTATCGGCCGCCTGTTGCTGCAAGGTAGCAAGGAGGGTGTCCCTCTGGGCCTCTCGGGCCATATGCTCACGCCACATGTCCTCAGTGACATGGAAACTAGGAGCTGTACCTGCATGTGGGTTAGAAGTAGATGGTGTAGTGTGTGGTGGTGAAAAGTGGGGTGGTTCCTCTGTTTGGAAATCGTACTCATCATCAGTGTTGTTACCCTCATTTAAAGGTAGATTTGGGGGCAACGGACCAATAAAAGCAGGAGCGTTGAGATCGTAGATCCAGTTACGCTCAAATCTAATATCAGTACGACGGGTGCAAGGAATAACAACACTGGGTACAGCAGCACCTCCAACCATGAGGAAGTAACCACCTTCCTTCCTCGTCTTGCATAAACGCATATCCCTGAAAAATTTAAGATTTGCAATACGAGGAGGAAGTGGCTCAAGGGTGGCAAGTTCCGTATCCAATCCTATGGCACGGGCAATAGTAGTAATCAGTCCACCAAAGGAAATCGGCCCACCTTTTCTTAAAACATGGTGCATGTGGGCAATCATGAATGGGACGGGATTAACTTTGGTGTCTATGAGGCAGCTCTGCATGATAATTAATTCTTTAGCATTCACCTTGTTTGGGTTTTCCCGAGCAAAGATGGTGGATGCTAAAAGAAATCTAAAGACACGAAGGGCAGGATTGTGGATGTGAGAAGCAAGTAGGCCATCAAAAGATGTTGCATTTTGTTTAGTAATTCTGGCCCAAAATACTTCAAATGCCCAATCCGTGTCTAAAGGTGCTTCACAAATGGCACCATCCCCATAAGGCCATCCTAACATGGCGGCTAGACCGTCAGTGGAGTAGTCATATTCAACATTAAACATTCTAAATTTGACTCCACCTACGGTGCTAGCAGTGTTAGGAGAGACGTTATAAATTAAAGAACTTAAAAATTCGAACGTCAGCCTAGGGTAGGTTGGTGCTTGAGTAGCAAAAATATCATGCATGCCTATTTTATCGAGAAGGAAGAATACACTATGGTATATACCTAATGAATATAGACAGTTTTCATCGATATACCTGGTAGAGTGTATTGGTGTTGTCAGCATTTTTTCAAGCCGCTTTTGTTGCCTTTCTCCGGCTTGGCCACCTCGCAAAATGTAGCCGTGATACTCCATAGGATTTTCTTGTGGATGAATAAAGAGAAAGAATGGGATGTAGAAGTAATGAAGGTGTGAGGAAGAAAATGAAATAGTGGGGGTATTTATAGGAAGGGAAGAAAAATGGTGGTTGTAAATATTTATGATGAGAATAATGGAAATAAATGTAGTGGGGTTGGTATGGATAATAAAGGAAGTTATGGTGGGTTAAGAATGGAAGAAAATGGGATTGGAAATGGAAAAAGTGGTAAAATAGGGGGGAAAACGAGCAACTAGCCGTTAGGTGACCGTTGCGTCACCGCGGGCGCGGCAGGGCTTACCGCGGGCGCGGTGAGGTCGAGGCAAGTTGGGCTGGTCTGGCTTCCTTTGCATTGGGCATTTCCTTCCTTGCCATTAGCTTCAATTTTTGGAGGTGTACCTATTTTTCTTATGAATGTGCATATATGTATGTGAATACATATATACATGTATATTTATTTATTTTTATATTAAAATTATGGTGACCAGAAAAACAAAAACATTAGTAAATGAATGGAACACATGCATATATATATATATATATATATATATATATATATATATATATATATATATATATATATAGGTACGGACATCGGGTCACCAAAATACTTATTAATAATGCAGGAAATAGATAATGCAAATAAAAATGAGTCTGAAAAGGAAATCAACATAATACTAATAATACTGGAACTAGATATCTTGTGAACAACACAGATCTATTGCCAACCGGTAGGATGCTCTGCAGGAGTGTCTGGGCCACGCAGCTCAGTCAGCTGGCGTCGAATCTCTGCCACCTCGTGAGCTAATTCATCTAACTCACCAGCAAAGGTAACATCATTCACTTCCAACTGTAAATGAAGGTCAGCCACCTCATTGCGAAGAGTGGTTATCTCAGTGCGCATAGCAGTCAACAGAGTGCGAATATCAGGTTCCTGCAAGCTGAGGTTATTAGTAAGAACAGTAGTGTGTGTAACCTCGGGTCGGGATGTGTGATCTGGAGTGGAGTCCTCGGGAGCAGGAGTGTATTCTTGAGTGGGATCTTCAGAAGCAGGAGTGTATTCTGGAGTGAGATCTTCGGAAACAGGAGTATATTCTGGAGTGTACTCTGATATCTCACCCCAACCTTCTACAGAATAGTTCCAATTAGCAGGGTTGGAAACACAAGTCATCTGAGGGTCTGGCATTGTGAAGGTGTAAACTGTCTGGTCATCGATGAACAATCTGTACCGATATGGGTGGAAAGAGGCCCTCCTCATGAGCCCACGATCCATGCAAAAATCTAAATCCAGGAAAGTATATCCACAGTATGGGGTCAGCTGTGCTATCATACTATCCAAACCCAAAGCAGAAGCTATCTGTGTCACATTCCCTCCAGAATGAATGAGTCCTACAGTGGATCGAGCAGTCTGCTCGAGGCTCTCTATCAGAAAACCTCCACTAGCTATAGGTCTGGACTGACTGGCACAGTATAGGAAAAGGATCTCCTCAGCGGTGACCAAGTGGTCACAGTAACTCCTCCCAAAGAAAGTGTGGCACAGAATCATCTCGAAGTATCGGAAAGCCGGGTTATGGATCTTCCGGGACAGCTGGGTAGAGGGGTCAAGGCTGGCTCTATCAGTAATGTCCTTCCAAAATTTATCAATATCTCTGTCCATGTAGTAACTCAATGGAAACTCAGTGATAGCGGTCGGTCCAGTTTGGAAACTAAGCAAATCCCCAAATTCTTTGGTAGTCAGGGTATACTTGGTACTAAACAATCTGAAACTTAGGCATCCTCGCTCATCTCCTTCACCCACTCGTGGGTTATAGTCCATAGAGCTAAGAAACTCCAGAGTAAGGTTCCTGTAGGTTTTGTGGACATCATCAGCATAAGAATCCCAGCCAAGTTGGTTGCACAGATACCTAATACTTGGCTCAATCCCGAGTGCCTCCATGCAGCTCTGATCGGGGTACCTAGTGGGTACCATAGGTCTAGCAGATAAGGTAGCAAATCGGGCTTTTTGTGCTTCATCTCTGAAAATCACAACCATACCATCGGGGTAATGCATCCTGAAAATATAAACACAAGAAATTAGTCCAGATAAAATATATAAATTACTAAAATAAAACAAAATAAAACAAAATAAAATAAAGAATAAACCATGGGTTGCCTCCCATGCAGCGCTTGTTTAACGTCGTTAGCTTGACGATTAGATCTTACTTTATGTGGGTATTGGTGGGTCTATAAGAATATGACTAGAGTAGTCAACAGGCAAATCGCCTCCTTTGTATAGCTTCAGTCTTTGTCCATTTACCACAAATGGAGCGCATGAATTGTTTTTGATTTCTACTGCTCCAAACTTTAGAACTTTTGACACTTCAAATGGACCTGTCCATCTTGAACGAAGCTTACCAGGAAAAAGTCGTAACCTTGAGTTAAATAGGAGAACAGGGTCACCAATGTTGAAATCTTTCTTGATGATTTTTTTATCATGCCACATCTTGGTTCTTTCCTTATATATGATGGCATTCTCATAGGCATTCAAGCGAAGCTCTTCCAGCTTGTGAATGTCCAGGATACGTTTTTCTCCGGCTTTTAGGTAATCTAGATTCAAGGATTTAATGGCCCAATAGGCTTTATGTTCTAGTTCGAAGGGTAAATGACAGGACTTTCCATAAACCAATTGATAAGGAGTTGTTCCAATAGGGGTTTTATAAGCCGTTCTATAAGCCCATAAGGCGTCTTTAAGTTTTCCAGACCAGTCTTTTCTGGATAGTGATACGGTTTTTTCTAGGATCTGCTTAATCTCCCTATTCGATACTTCTACTTGGCCACTGGTTTGCGGGTGATATGGTGATGCTACTCTATGTTTTACTCCGTATTTGCTTAGAAGCTTGTCAAATATCTTAGATATAAAATGCGATCCTCCATCACTTATGACTAACCTCGGGGTTCCAAACCTAGGAAAAATAATATTCTTAAACAGTTTGATAACTACCTTGGTATCGTTTGTGGGCGATGCAACAACTTCGATCCACTTTGAGACATAATCGACAGCTACTAGGATATACTTGTTACCCATTGAGGAAGGAAAAGGTCCCATGAAATCTATACCCCAGACATCAAATATTTCCACTTCTTGGATGTTACTTAAAGGCATTTCATCACGTCTTGAGATGTTCCCAGTGCGTTGGCATCGGTCACATTTTGTAATGTAAGTGTGGACATCGCGCCATACAGTAGGCCAATAAAAACCTGCTTGAAATATTTTGGCGCATGTTTTAGATGTGCTTGCATGTCCACCATAAGGTGAAGCATGACAATGTTTAATGACGTTGCCTACTTCTTCTTCCGGCACACATCGTCTGAATATATTATCTATTCCTCTTTTGAATAGGAGGGGTTCATCCCAAAAGAAGTGTTTAACATCTCTAAAAAACTTCTTCTTCTGTTGGTAGCTTAAGTCAGGGGGTATGATATCAGCGGCTAGATAATTCACAATATCTGCGTACCATGGTATGTTGTTCATGGTTGAGATTTCCTCATAGGTCTCTTCTTCAGTTGAGTTTATCCCAGCTATTAATCTTTCATAAGTGGAGTGATCGTCTATAGGTATAAGTTCAGGTTTAAGGTGTTCTAACCTAGAGAGATGATCAGCTACTAAGTTTTCAGCTCCTTTTTTATCCTTAATATCCAAGTCAAATTCTTGGAGTTAAAGTACCCATCTGAGCAATCTAGGCTTAGCATCTTTCTTACTTAACAAGTACCGGATTGCTGCATGATCTGTGTATACTATTATTTTTGCTCCCACCAAATAAGATCGAAATTTATCAATAGCAAAAACTACGGCTAGCAATTCCTTTTCTGTGGTTGTATAATTTAGCTGGGCAGCGTCTAGTGTTCTACTAGCGTAGTAAATTGCATGCAATTTCTTGTCTTTTCTTTGCCCTAGTACAGCTCCTACAGCGAAATCACTAGCATCGCACATGATTTCAAAGGGTTGTGTCCAATCAGGTGGTCTTATGATAGGTGCTGAAATAAGAGCTTGCTTTAAAACTTCAAAGGCCTCAAGACATTTTTGGTCGAATTCAAACTCGACATCCTTCATCAATAAGTTAGTTAAAGGTTTTGTTATTCCGGAAAAATTCTTGATGAAACGTCGGTAGAACCCGGCATGTCCTAGAAAACTTCTTACTTCCCTAACGGTCTTAGGTGGGTTTAGGTTTTCTATAACTTCTATCTTGGCCTTATCGACTTCTATACCTCTCTCAGAAATAATGTGTCCCAAGACTATCCCTTCATTTACCATAAAGTGGCACTTTTCCCAATTCAACACAAGGTTCACTTCCACACATCTTTTTAAGATTTTCTCTAAGTTCGAGAGGCAGTTTTTGAAATCAAACCCACACACTGAAAAATCATCCATAAATACTTCCATAATTCCATCTAGGTAGTCTGCGAAAATTGACATCATACAACGTTGGAAAGTGGCAGGTGCATTACAGAGTCCAAAGGGCATTCATCTATAAGCGAATGTTCCATAAGGGCAAGTAAATGTGGTTTTTTCTTGGTCCTCTGGGTGAATAGGGATTTGGAAAAACCCCGAATACCCATCAAGATAGCAGAAACATGAGTGTCTTGCTAGACGTTCAAGCATCTGATCTATAAATGGGAGAGGGAAATGGTCTTTTCTCGTTGCCTTATTCAACTTCCTGTAATCTATACACATACGCCATCCTCCTTCTGTTCGTTTTGCCACATGCTCACCTTTCTCATTTTTCAGAACAGTGATACCTCCTTTCTTGGGTACCACATGGACTGGGCTTACCCATTCACTATCCGAAATTTGGTATATGATACCAGCTTCTAATAACTTAAGAACTTCTTTCTTGACTACATCACTCATGATAGGGTTTATTCTTCTTTGATGTTCTCTTGAGGGTTTTGAATCTTCTTCTAGCATAATCCGATGCATGCATACGGATGGGCTTATCCCTTTTAAATCTGAAACTTTATACCCTAAAGCTGAGGGATATTTTCGCAAGGTATCTAAGAGTTGATTTGTTTCTATTTGGTTTAGAGCGGCGCTAATTATAATAGGTCTATTCATCTCCGCATCCAAAAACTCATATCTTAGATTCTTGGGTAGTTCCTTAAGTTCTATAGTGGTTTTCTCAGTACGCGGCATAAGGTCAGGGTAAGAGCTAAGCATTCGAAAAGGTTGTCGTCAATGTACGGTTCGATACTCTTAAATCCGTCATCCTCTAAAATAGGGGTTGATGGTAATTTGATTAAAATTTTGTTTTGTTCGAGCTCATTTACACATTCATCAATGACGTCGATGGCATAACACGCATCTCCTATCACTGGTGCCATTAGAAATTTTGATAAAATGAACTCAATCTTTTCATCTCCTACCTCGAAAGTCAATTTCCCTTTCTTAACATCTATTATAGCTCC
Organism: Vicia faba; assembly: GCA_948472305.1. NCBI lineage: Eukaryota > Viridiplantae > Streptophyta > Magnoliopsida > Fabales > Fabaceae > Vicia > Vicia faba. The sequence continues at coordinate 1,551,526,392 of OX451739.1, read as the reverse complement.
GGCGGTCGATAGGAAGGGTCTTCCTAAGAGGATTGGGATGTCTTCATCTTCTTTGATATCCATTACGACGAAGTCGGTCGGAATGTACAACTGACCAATCTTGACAGGTATGTCTTCTAAAATACCCATGGGATATTTGACAGATCTATCAGCTAGTTGTAAGGACATATTAGTAGGTTGAAGTTCTCCTAATTTTAACCTCTTACAGACGGCCAGAGGCATCAGACTTACGCTTGCTCCTAGGTCTAAAAATGCTTTGTCTATCATATGGTTACCTAGGATGAAAGGGATAGAAAAACTTCCAGGGTCTTTATCTTTCTTGGCGAGTTTATTTTCGGATATAGAATGACATTCTAAAGGCTTGGGATCATCGAGTCGCCGTTTATTGGTCAAAATATCTTTCAAGAACTTAGCATATGATGGTATCTGGGTTATAGCTTCAGTAAAAGGAATCTCTACATGGAGTTTCTCTATTACCTTAATAAACTTTTTGTACTGGTTTTCTACTTTGGTGTTTTTCAGCCTCTGTGGGAACGGAATAGGTGGTTTATAAGGTTGTTGAGTGTTATTCCCTACTTCTGGTTTTGATTGCTTTTCTGGTTTCTCTGGTTCCTCTACCTGGTCTTTAGGCATAGCATCTTCCATAGGTTTTTCTGATGTGCTTAAGTTAGGATTTCTAGGCCCTTCATAAGCAGTTCCACTTCTTAATGTGATAGAATTTGCTTGGCCTTTTGGATTTGGTTGAGTTTGTCCAGGAAATTGTCCTCCAGGTGCAACTTGTACAGAGGTGTTTTGTGCTACTTGGGAAATCTGAGTCTCAAGCATTTTGGTGTGGGTTATTATCTGGTCAAACTTGGTTGCCAGTTGAGTAATTAGTTCGTTCGTGTGAATGTGTTGGTTCATAAACTCCTTATTTTGCTGGGTTTGAGCCTGAATAAAGGTGTCTATGGTTTCTTTAAGGTTTGGTCTTGGGGGCACTATTTGCATAGGTTGGTTTTGTTTTTGCGTTTGGAATCCTTGAGGTCTCGAAGGTCCGGGATTTTGGATAGGGTTATTGTTTTTGTAAGAGAAATTCGGGTGGTTCCTCCATCCAGGATTGTAGGTATTCGAGAAAGGGTTCCCTTGGGTATAGTTAACTTGGTCTGAGCTAGATTCGTTCAAAAGGTTACAGTCAACGGTTTGATGTCCTTGGTTCCACAGAGTTCGCATTCCGATTGGATTGCTGCTACTGTGGTTGGGTTTTGAGACATGTTCTCGACTCTCAAAGCTAGGGCGTCCATTTTGGCATTAATCATGTCCATGCAACTTACCTCATGCTTTCCTCCATGGCTCTCCTTTTTCTCTATTGTCGCTCGTTCTAATCCCCACTGGGCGTGGTTTTGGGCCATGTCCTCTATTAGGGCACAAGCGTCAGGGTAAGGTTTGTTCATCAACGCTCCGCCAGCGGCAGCGTCTATGGACATCTTTGTGTTGTAATGGAGTCCATTATAGAAGGTATGTATGATTAACCATTGCTCCAGGCCATGGTGCGGACAAGCTCTTAAAAGTTCTTTATATCTCTCCCAGGCATCAAAAAGTGATTCGCCTTGGTTTTGGGTGAAACAAGTGATCAGGTTCCTAAGAACAGCGGTCTTGCTTGGTGGAAAATACCTCGCAAGAAAAGCTCTCCTAAGGTCTTCCCAAGTTGTTATTGAGTTAGTTGGAAGGGCGTCTAACCAGTCGTGAGCTTTACCTCTAAGGGAAAAAGGAAACAATCTTAATTGGATAGCTTCGGGTGTGGCTCCATTTGCCTTAAGGGTGTCAGCTAACTGGATAAATACTTTTAAATGTTGATTCGGGTTCTCGGTAGCGAGACCAGCGAATTGGTTTTGTTGTACTAATTGTAATAACGAGGGCTTTAGTTCAAAGTTGTTGGTAGTTATAGCAGGGTTTACTATACTAGAACTAGGTTCCTCGTTAGATGGTTGGGCGAATTCCTTGAGCGGTCTTTGGTTACGATCTTCTGCCATAGCTCTTCTTATCTTGCGTATAAAAAGACGGGCACGAGCGTAACGTTCAGGTTCTACTAAAGGATCTATTAGGTTACCGGTGCTACGATTTCTACGCATCTACCGGCTAGAATAGCCTTAGTCTAAACGGGATAACAATAGGGTACGAAATTTGACGAAGTTGGTCCCCGGCAACGGCGCCAAAAACTTGATGGGTTTAATCTATAACGTATAGCCTAAATGTAGTACTGCAAGTGTACAGCCTATCGAAGTAATATATAAGATTATCGAACCACAGAGACCAATTGTCAATCTATCAACTCTATTGCTAAGGTGCTTATCTAAGGCGAACAAGAATATTGATGTGAGTGTAGTGCACAAAGTAAATGAGCGAGGTAAATAACAGTTTAAAAGATAAGTTGGAATGTAAATCATGCAATCAGATATTGGTCCGGTCATGCGTAGATGAAACCACTTATGGGGCAGTATTTTCTATTGATAGCAAAGAATCAATTTAACGGGAACTTGTAGCTTTTGACTACTAAGAACCGAGTTTACTCTTTAAATTAAATTCCTTTATTGTCACATATAAAGGGTGCCTTCCGCGTTAAAGAGGTAAACCTATTTTTAAGAAATTGATAGTTTTGACTTAACAGAAAAGTGATTTTACTTGGAAAGATTAACTTAAAGAGACTTTTGGCTTTTGACCAAAAGTCAGATTTCAAACCTACAAACGCGTCCGAAAATAGTTTCAAAATCGTTTTCTAAAAAGGTCAATGATTCCTATTTAACCAATCAACGGCTTTAGCTCTTTTTGTTTGGTTAAATAATAATCAAGTCGTATAATTAGTTTGGACGGCTTTCGATCTTACCCAATAAACATTTAAACATAATTGACTTAAGTTAGAAGCAAAACATCCCCTGAGTATTTTCACTAGCATGATAATTGGAACACGACCATGATGACAATCATTACATCCTAACCTTTATAGTTTAGCCAGACATAATAAGTGCGAGTCTATAAAACGTGTAGACTATGGTAAGAGCATTTAAAGTCTATAAAACGTGTAGACTATGGTAAGAGCATTTAAAGTCTATAAAACGTGTAGACTATGGTAAGAGCATTTAAAGTCTATAAAACGTGTAGACTATGGTAAGAGCATTTAAAGTCTATAAAACGTGTAGACTATGGTAAGAGCAATTAAATAAAGAAATGCAATAAAATAGAACCTTGCTCCAGTCGGAGACTTGAATCTGATACAAATCTACGGAAAGGTAAGGCTGGTATGATGAACTTCAACCAAAGTGCTCCAAGACTCGATTACAACTCAATCTACACCGCAATAACTCCCCGATGTGAAGAGATTATCACTTTACAGAAACTGATAGTATATGGCTTAAGATTGTACTAAGCTTGGATGAAACTAAAGAATGAAAATCGAAAACTATTTATAGAGGATCCTTGAGGTGCGTAAAGACCAGCATGCCCCTTAACTTCTTTTGAGCGGGAAGCTTTTTGTGAAGGCCGCGGGCGCGGTAGGGGTGGCTGCGGGCGCGGTGGCTGGAACTGCCACATCATGGGAACGTGGCAGTTGATCTCTGGGTGAAAGTGGGCCACGTCATCGCGTTCCCTGTAGCCAGCGCGGCGCTGAATGCCATAAGTGCAGAATATCTTGAAAAACCCTAATTTCTTGGCGTTTTGGCTCGTTTCTTCACAGAAGGCTCTGAAATGACAAGAATCCTGAAAACAAAGGAAAAAGGAACATAATACGAGAAAATGATAATAAAAACTAAGGAAAACATGTGATATTTGAGTCAGAAACATAGTGCGATTCAGTGTGATCAGAGGTCTATTCTGTCTTTTGAACTATAGACAGCACTGAACTCTTTCTTAAACGGCTTCTTCTCGGTGCTCGATGAGGCACCCTTCTGTATCTTACCAGCCTTAATACCAGCCTCAATCCTTTCACTGGTCAAAATTAGCAATGTAAACCCAGACGAAGAGCTTACAATCAAATGGTTGAAGAATGTACCAGACAAGGTCCCCAAAAACATGTCCACAAGCTCCCGATCAGCCAAGGGTGGTTGCACTCTATCGGCGAGGTCCCTCCACTTATGAGCATAATCTTTGAATCCTTCACCCGTTCCCATTGTCATACCCTGGAGTTGGGTACGCGTGGGAGCAAGGTCGGAGTTGTACTGGTACTGCCTGTAGAAAGCAGTAGCCAAATCTTCCCAACTGCGGATACTGGCTCCGTCCAATTGATAGAACCACTCAAGCTGAGTCCCTGAGAAACTGTCTTGAAAGAAATGGATCCATAGATTTTTATCAGCGGTGTACGGCTGAATCTTCCTCAAATATGACCGGAGGTGCAGCTTCGGACAAGAAACTCCGTCATACTTAGCAAAGGCTGGTGCCTTGAATTTGTGGGGAATCACCACCCCAGATGATATACCCAGATCACCAAAGTCTAGACCAGGCACCTTCTGAACTTCCATAGCACTCAACCGGTCTTCTAGTTGCTTGTATCTATCCTCAGCAGGAGGATACTGTTCTTCATCGAAGCCCGTCTCGTTATCGGAGACCACAGGGCTGGGAGCCCTCCTTTCCTCTTGACCATCTTTCCCTTCAGATGAGGTGGTCAGATTAACTTCATTCTGTAGCCTGTTTCCAAACCTGTGCCATGTGTTAAACAGGATTGTCCTCTTCTTCTTCTTCTTCTCTTTCAGAATCAGGGTCTTCAGATCTTGCTGACCCTTAGCTAGATTCATGAACAGATCATGGAATTGGGCATTCTAGGCCTGTAGGGCCTTGATGGCTTTCTCAGTTGAAGGTTCAGCAAACATGATGAGTGCTAAAATAAACAGCGAAGAGGATAAGAGACCTGTAATGGGTACCTGTTATGGAGTGCATGGGATGAAATGCGTATGATTATGATTTCAAAGACGATCGGGAGATTCAAATTTGTAAACCAGAAAGGAAACACACTTTATTAGATTAAACTTTGAAATTCAAATTGTTCAACAAATTGCCCTTAAGGCATTACAAGAATGGAAATACTGAGAAGTAAATAAAACTGGAAAGGAAATAATCCAAGGTCAATAAATGCTCCCATGGTCTCTTCTTATCAGTGCGGACATAATCATTGAGAATCCGCTCGTTCTCTAACTGATTGGTCAACCTCTGGATCTTCTGCTCTTGCTCGTTGTACTTCTCTCGGTAAGAATCCCGTTCCTCTCTCAGCTGCATCTAAGACCTTTTCAGTTCCCCAATGTCAGTGGGCATGTAAGGATGGAGGATGGTAGGAAGAACCCCCTCTTCATTAGCAACTTCAATAATGACAGGCTAGATGGCTTCATATGGCATACCCAGCTTTTGGGCACGGATACGGACCCATCTGAGATATGGCTCCATTGGAAGAGAAGTCTTTGGACCCAGCTCATGTGGATCATATTGGTGAACTCTATCCCAAGCCCTTATTAATTTGCGACGTTGTTCGTCGCTATCTCCTTGAAAGTCAAAGATGATACTAGGCATTAGCATCTCATGAGGTCCTTCTCTTCTGGCTCTCCCAAACTGATGTAGAGCTAAGCACGGATTGTAAGAAATTCCTCCATGGGTTCCTAACAATGGAACATTAGGGTACTCCCCATAACGATTAATAACAGCCACCTCGTCCATACCCTTAAGAGCCCAAATGATATCATTGTGAGAGAGAGACATGACCCTATAGGCCCAGCCCATGCCTTCTTTGTTCTTCAGCACTGACTTGGGAAGGTGCGAAATAAATCACCTTGCCAATAACGGAGCACAACACATCAAGGTTCCCCGCTTTCGGTCAGTACAAGCATAGAGCTAATGAAGAATGTCACCCAAGAGAGTGGGTACAGGATTGCGAGAGATGAAGATTTTTAACGCATTAATATCAACAAAGGAGTCAGAGTTTGGAAACAATACCAAGCCATATATCAAAAGAGCCAGCATATCCTAGAATTCCTTGAAGTCTAGACTATCCCAGAAATAGTTAGCCTTACCAACCAAAAACTTAGTCAGAAAGCCCTTTGCTCCACTTCTAGTCTCCCAATTAGCCATTACCTCCTCCTTGGTCATATGAAGGGCTGCAACAATCTCTTTGGGCCTAAGAATCTTCTCCCAACCAGTAAATGGGGTCTGCTCCAGAACATAGATACCGAGCAGCTCAGAGAACTCTTCTAAGGTGGGAACCAGCTGGTAGTCTTGAAAAGTGAAGCAATGGTACAACGGATCATAGAATTGGACCAAAACACTCATCATTTGCTCGTCCAATTTGGAGGTGACCAAACTGAGAAGATAACCATGTCTCCTGAGGAAGGAAGTAGTATCAGGCATCTTTGTAATCAACTCTTTAAGCACAGTGGGAACTTGGACAAAGTTGATCCGGATGGTATTCCTACGCATGGGCATCATGATGACCTACAAAACAGAACAAAGATGAATCCCTCCTGTATTTAAAATAGGTTAGTCCAATGCAAGATGTATGCAATGTTATGATGTCATGATGTCATGATAGTAAGCACACCACAAGTATCCACAAATAGCAAACATGGTAAAGGCACACAAGTCTCACAGAGAGCCCTTAGATTTCAGGCTGGAAAGGAGCTTAGGTACTACCCTATTTCAGTTCAATTGGTTTAAACCTGTCCTAAAAATAGTAATCGGGTTCTAGAGGATCTAAATATCACTGACTACCCTCAATCGGTCATAATTCCAGTTTAGCAAACTTTTCTTGCTGCCGAAATCATCGCGAGAGTTTATTCTCAATGAGTGCAGCATACTGCTACTGTTCTATGGCCAAGTTGGTCAATTTAAAGGTTCTAAGGTCAGTTGGTGCTTAATGACCCCTTAGATGACCCATATTCTCCTTGTTCCAACACAAGTGATATCGGTACAATCTAAAGTGCCACACCAACGTAGCTACTGCTTCAACCGTATCAGTCTACGCCGTACAGTTCCCTCACAGTTTATTTCTACTTACCTAAAGGGTATCCCCAGATCCGGGTTAGGATCTATAGAAACTCTGATACAAGCTCACAAATATAAATCATACAAAGCATACAATTGAAAACACAATGATCTAATCCTAAGGTACACCTCACTTATAGATATGTCCCCAGCAGAGTCGCCAGTTCTGTGATACGGTGGAAGAGAACTGACTGTTTTTGGAATGCTGGTTCGCGTTTTGCGTTTGTTTTTGTAAAATGTCGCGGTAAGCAAGAGTCGCCATCGTCTTTTATTTTATCCAACCAGGAAAGAAAAAAAGCACAAAAAAATTCCTTTTTCGAGATGTTTCTCGGGTCCTGGGGGTAGATTATAGAAAGGGAAGGTGTTAGCACCCTTTCTATCCGTGGTTATCCACGGGCTCTTAGGTACTTTCTCAAAGTGTTTTCAAAAGTTTGCTTTTCTTTGTGTTTGTGGGTTTGAAAAGAGTTTTTGTTTGAAAGGGTAAGTGCGAAAAGTTTTGTTTTGTTTTAAAAGGAGCAAGTACTTTAAGAACCATCTACCTACTCGAAAAAGGAATCAATTTGTACTAATGTCCATTAGACAATGCTATCCCACTATTGATGAGTAGGTAGCTCCGTCGTTGGAGTTTAAGGGTCAATTCGATTAAGGGACGCGTGGTCACTAAAGCAATGTTAGGACGCCTTAGCGGTAACCCTAATGTCTTAGATCATTTTTCTGAGGCAACCGTTTCGAGGCAAATATGATCTTTGGACAAGAGGCCGACCTCTAAAACTTCCTATACTCAATGACCACGTTCGAAGGCAACCAAGTGAGGTGTACCCTAAGAGTGCGCATGTGTGAGTGTGTTATTTCGGTTATATTATCTTTGTACATGTCATGGGTGAGCTATGTTGATTTTAAGTTCATACATTTGATCTTGTCACGCATTCCCTATTATCAAGCATCTAACAGCTAATAGTTTGCAGAAATTAAATTGCGGAAAATAAATCTAAACTATTACAAGGCGTCGGGTATTTACATCGCCAAAAACAAACCCTTGAATTTAAAATGCGGAAATTAAATAAAGCGGTAAAATAAAGTCCTAATTAAAAGCTATTACATTCCGGGAAACAATTACATCAATATGGCAAAATAGATCGCGTGCGGAAAATTAAATCGAATGTGGATTTTTTAGGGTTTTGACCCCTTTTGAAGAAAGCATTTTTTTGGTTATTTTTGAATTAAAAGGAATTAAATCTAAGTTAACAATTAAATTAATTAATTGATTAAAATATTTTTGGGTTTTTGGATATTTAAAGAAATAAAATAAATTTGGTTAATGTTAATAAAACCTATTTATCTAAATTAATTTTAATTATTTGCAAAAGATATTAAAAATTATACCTAATTAAAACTAAATTAATTCAATTAATTTATTTACAAAAAATAAAAAGATGAATTTAATTTTAATAAATAAAATATATTTTTGTGTTTTTGATTTTATGAGGAAAATAATTTAATTGGTTAGTGATAATAAAAATAATTAATAAAAAAATATAAATAAATGTAATAAAAAAAGAATAGAAATAACCAAGGGGGGTGTGGGCCTGATTTGGATGTGAGATCAACAATTTTTGTGGCCCAATACAAGCCAGCCTGATTGACTTTCCAGATTCCACGCGCGTGCATTGACCAAGTCTTATGATAGATCTTCATTCCTGACCACCAGATCTGGCCTGGGGACATCTGGCAATCATCTGGATGAGGACGCATGATATGCTACGCTTTGGACATTGTATGGAATCACCTATTGAAAAATAAAACAAATGCATTTGGGGGACCTGGGATTCGAACCCAGGTCCCATTGGATTTCACATGCTCGCCTGGCCACTGCGCCACTATGTTTTTATTGTTAGTGTATTAGGTAAAGAATATTATATGTGAAAATCAAACAATATGCTGGAAAATAAAAAAAGAGCGTGAAATATGAATTGCCCAATAGGAGGGAGACACGCCTTCGTCTTCCTCGTGGAGACCTGGTCTTTTTACCTGCGGATTTGTATCCGCGGCTAAAAGCGTAGGTGTCTCCTAAAATCTTCTCTAGGCTACAAAAATGCAATCCAAGACCATGGATATGATCGTCTCTTCCTCCTGAACATGTCTATGTCCATTATTTCCCTTGATTTTTCCTGAAACTAAAACGCTTAAAAATAAGAAACAAAAACCCTAGATTCGGGTATGGCATTACAGGCTATAAAAATACAATTGAATAATGTAGAAAGCTTAGAAATCATTCAAGAATCATGAATATGCCAATGTTTTGTCAAAAAAATGCAAGAATGAGAGATTGTGATTTTGAGTACAGGGTGACTTTCAGGGAGGCTTACAGTGTGATTCAGGGAGGGAGAGAGCTTGCTTTTGATTCCTTCTCACTCAGTGGATCTCAAGCAAGAAGTCTACGTTGAGTTTTTGCTTTGAATTCGCCTCTAACCAAGATTTTAGTTCCAAGCTTTTTCAAGCTTTTTTCAAGTTTTGGTTTTGATGTTTATGCAGCCTCCAGGTTCTGAAATTCATGCCTTTGGTTTGTATAAGTATCAAGCAATGCATTAGGTCAAGTTTTGGGCTTTGAATCCTTATGCATTGATGATTGAAGATATGATATGATCCTCCATTAAAAAGCTTCCAATTTGATTTCAAATCCAATATTTTGTGCATGATATGGCTTCATATGAGTTTGATCCTGTCCATGATGATAATTAAGGCATGTATCAATCAAAAAGATACCAAGTTATCAATATTTAGATTTTATTTGGATTTAAATTGATTAAAAATGAATTAATTCAATAAAAATCAAATAAAATAGAAAAATCATTGAATGGACTTAAAGCTGAAGATAGGACACTTGTGTAGTGTGACAAGATCAAATCAAGTGGAAAAAAGTGGGCCCATTTGACAAAATTTGATGTTTTGGGGATAGTTGACTTTTGGCAAATTTGGAAAAATACCCAACTTAAACAATGCATAACTTCTTAAATTTTGAACCTTTGGAGGTGTCCTTTGTATTTTTAGAAACCTTGAGATGTCCTCTAACCAACCCTTTTGGTCTCATCACATTTTGATATTCCATGCTCAAGTTATAAGCTTTGGCAGAAAAGGTGTTTTTGTTGACTTTCAAAAATGACCTATAATGTCCAAATTTGTAACTTCTTGTGAGTGCATTTCTTGATCTTGGGATGTGAATATGGATTGTAGGAAATTGCATCCTCTTCAAAATGAGATTTGGATGGGTCATTTCTCATAAAGTATGAGAAAGTTATGCTTGGTCAAAGTTGAGTTGACTTTTCCTACAAAACCCTAATTTAGCAACTTTTGAGTCTTGATGAATTTTGAGAAATACTTGATGAATCATGATAAACCCTTGATCAAATGATGAATTATCCTTCAAAATGAGAATGTTGACAAAAAATCTTGAAGTTTGACTATTGTAGGTCACAGTTGACTTTTGCCCTAACACAATCGACTTTTAGACCCTTTGAGCAATTGACTGACCAAACTTCCTCTGCAAGGCTTGAAATTTGACATGCATGATCTTGAGAACATATTATGACATTGGGGTGCACTTTAGGTCATTTGGATGTAAGGACCTTGATGCAACACAAAACTCTAGTTTGAGATTGACTGCCTTAGGAGATGATTTGACTGTCCAACTTTTGAGCAATCTTAAGCCACTTGGAGATTAGTCTTGCAATGTCTTGAGAAATATGGGAGGGAAAATTTTGGGGTACAAAAGTTATCAACGAGATCCATAGTGGATGAGGATCTGCAATGTAGTGTGAGGGTGTGTGTAAGAACACATAGCTATTTGAAAATGCAATAAGATAAAAAGAAAGACAGAGATCACAAAACTTGAATGCAAAATGTCTAATCTTTTTATTGATTGAATGAGCAATGTTTATGAATTATTAACCCTTAACAAATGAACCATTGGGCCCCAGGTAAGACACAAGGTTTAAAGTCATTGTCTATTACATAACCAAAAATCCTTTTAAAAGCAATAAGACAGAAATATAGCTATTACTCCTTACTATAAGAGATACGGAATATGTCTTCTGCTTTCCAATTGTTAAGTCCATCACCAATGGCAGGGAATATCCAGCCGTTGAAGTGACAATCACTGTATGCATCCTCTATAACATTAACTATGTTGTTGTTGATAAAAACGAATGTCTTCCAGCCCAAGCATGACGAACAACCCTTTGACCTTCTACAGTAAAGTCCAGACCAAACTTGTCAGACTTATAAGGGATATCAGGAAGCTGACCCCAAATAGTACAACCACCTTCTTCTATTGTAGCCTTGGTATATTTCAATAAAGCCATATTGTGTGGAGTTCTGGTGGTCTTTGGAATGTAAAAAACATCTTTAACAGCGGCAGGGGAAATCACTCCAAAGGTCTAACATGGAGTCTCGATAAATTCTCTGTCAATCTTCACGTACCAGAATGAATTCAGGTGGCTGACCATGTACACCTCTTCTCCGCAAACGGTAACAACCTTTTTTTACAGGATACTTTAATTTTTGGTGCAAGGTGGAGGTGACAGCACCTGCCCCATTGATCCAGGGGCGACCCAATAGACAAAAATAAGCTAGCCGGATGTCCATTACATAGAAAATGGACTAAAATATCTTTGAACCCACTTTGATTGGGAGGTATACTTCTCCATGCACCATTCTTCTGGACCCATCAAAGGCTCGAACTATGATATTACTGGGCTTCAACATAACCCCCTCAAATCCAGTCGGTCAAGAGCGCCTTTTGGCAGAACATTCGGAGAAGATCCAGTATCAATTATCACATGTGCCAACGTAGTGCCCCTGCATTCAATGGAGACATACATGGCCCTATTATGATTTCTCCCCTCTGAAGTCAGGTCATCATTGGAGAAGCCTAGTCCATTATTAATTGTTAAACTCGCCACGTAACTTCCAAATTGATGAGCCGAAATTTCTTGTGTCACATGAGTAGTCTTCCGGAATTTTACTAAAGCCTGCACATAGGCTTCATAACACAGCAGTAAAGATAACATGGATATTTTGGATGGGGTTTTCCCCTGTTTCTCAACAATTTTATAATCACTTCTATGAATGATGTTCAAAACCTCTTTCAACTCTTGTTCAGAGGTTTCCTTGACTGTAGCTTCTTTTGGCGCCTCCGCCTGGGCAGGCTCTATCATTGGCTCTTTACTTTGAGCCTCAAAAGTTGACTTAGTAACGGTTACTTAAGCATGTGGAGAGATTTCTGGTGAGAAAATCCTTCCGCTTCTAGTAATTTTGCTGGTCCCTACAATATTGACAATGCTAGGATCAACCTCTTCGTCATCCTCATCGGACAACTCTTGTTTAATGTCGTGGTAATAGAAGTCAGACCATAATTCAATGGAATAGCCTTTTCCGAGGAATATGGGATGGGCCCAGGTATTTTAATAATCAAAGGAGCATCTTTTGGATTGGTGTTAATTCTTAAAGGACCTTTGGAAGTGATCCTGAAAGGAATACCAGATACAACAGCCAAATCTTGGCACAAATTCTCTGCATACAGAACTTTTTCAATCAAAATTACATGTTCATCTATCAGGTTTTGAACGCCTTCCTTCAGTAACCCGCATCCATTGGGTTGGACTGCACAACAATAACATTCTTCAACACAACCCAGACATAAACTGGCTAGTAGCAAATTATTTTTTATTGTCAAGAAGGGAGTAACTATATCATTTATAGAGGTAACATACAAAACATCTTCAATAGCACTTATGCCCTTATCATGCTTGGGAATAGGTGCATAAATCACATTCGAAGTCTCCGGAGGATCAAACTCAATTTCCTTATTATTGATCATATCTTGAATCTTGCTTTTTAGGGCCCAATAGTTGTTGGTGTCATGCCCGGGACTGTTTGAATGATAAGAACACCTTGCATTTGGATTGTACTTTGGAGAGGTTGTGTTGGGATTCTGAGGAGGATCCCGGATTTAAATGGGTTCAGCTTTTAAAAAATGTTGTAATGCCTGAGATAAAGGCATGCGATCTTGGTTAATTGTCTCAACAGAGCATCTGGCCTTCGTCGGTTACCTTGTTGTTGTTGAATGGGCGCCATATTGGAAATCAATACCAATCCCACATACTGATGGCGGTCACTTTTACTATGGCCCTTATAAATAGCATTGGCTTCTTTTTTACCGCCAAATGGCTTCTTCACAACATTAGAAGATGTGGCCATCGAAATCTCCCCACTCTTAATACCACCTTTAATTCTTTCTCCAGTCAGAATCAGCTCCGTAAAACCAGATAACGAGCTTCCAATTAATAGATTAAAGAATGGGCCTATCAAATTGCCCTTGAACATATCCACCATCTCCCGTTCAGTCAAGGGAGGTTTCACCCTTCCAACTAAATCCCTCCATTTTTGTGCATATTCCTTGAACCCTTCATTTTAGCCCATGGACATGTTTTGCAATTGCACCCGAGTCAGTGCCAGGTCGGCATTATATTGATACTGCTTATAGAAAGAAGCAACCAAGTCTTCCCATGTATGAATGTTGGTTCCCTCGAGCTGGTAGAACAATTAAAGTTGAGTGCCAGCCAGACTTTCTTGAAAGAAATGGACCCACAGTTTTCCGGCCAGCAGTATGAGGTTGAATCTTTTGAACATACAACCTCAAATGGAGTTTAGGACAAGATACCCCATCATATTTAGCAAAGATGGGGACCTTGAAATTATGTGGGATGACCACGCCCGGGACAAGACCTAGTTCACAAAAATCCAATCCAGGCGCCTTCTGGATTTCCATAGCCTTGAGTTTGTCTTCTAACTGCTTGTACTTGTCATTTGCAGGAGGGTACTTTTAATATGGTGGGAGAACAGACTTGGGTGTTTTGCGTTTTATCGCAATTGTTGCGGATAGCAAGAGTCGCCATCGACTTTTCTTTTATCCAATAAAGCAAATGGTGAAAAGAACAAGAAAGACCTTTTGAGAATTTTCTTGAGTTTGGGGGGTAGGTTATGAAAAGGGAAGGTGTTAGCACCTTTCTCACATGTAGTTATCTACGGGCTCTTAGTTGCTAGCTCATTTTGAAATTCTTTGTTTTAAATGTGTTTCTGATGGTTTGAAAGTATTTTTGAAAAGTGGCTTTGTTTAGGCGATCTTTGTAATGATTCTCGTCTCTATAAGAATGTATACAAAGTGTTGACTTTTGAAAATATTTCATAGAAAAGTGTTGGTGTGTTTGAAAGATGTTTTGAAATGTTTGTGAGCAAGCAACTACGAGCTTTCTACCTACTCAAAAAGTCTTTGTTCATTTCCTTCTCCTTTAGATATTGCTATCTTACCATTGATTAGTAAGAAGCCCTATCATTAGATGTGAAGGGAGAGGCGTGGGTCGTCGTACAGTCATAGAAAGCAACATTGTAGGATACCTTAGAAATCTGTTGTAAGTGTCTAAGATCGTTTACCGAAGGCCACATTGAAGGGTCATCGAGGGACTAAGATCTTGTATTCGAGAGTTTTTGTTAAATTATGCCACGTTCGAGGGACATGACAGTTTATTCTAAGGAAACAAGTGTGGGTTAACCCTAGAGGTGCAAGAGTGCAAGGTGTATTGATTTCATGCATTTTTGTCTTGAATTAGGGTTTTCTACTTGTTGATTTTATCTTGCCATACAAACCCTAATTACTAGCATTTATATTGAAAGCGATAAATTACAGAAATTTAAAGTTCTACGCTATTACATCATTTGGGGGATGGGGATATATATTACAAATGGGGAAATGAAAGCAATTAAATGCTAATTTACTATTACAACCATATTGAATATCGCAAGATAAAATGTTCAAGAATATAAAGGCAATGTGAAAGGAAAATAATTTTTTTTTGTTTAGGGTTTTTGATAGAAAAAAGGCCTTAGTAATTAAGCTAATTAAGCTAATTAATTAAGCTAAGTTAATTAATTATTAACAAGACCTAATGTGATACGGTGGCAGAACCGACTGTTTTACTGGTTTGCGTTTTGCATTTTTTTCCCACAAAATGTCGCGGTAAGCAAGAGTCGCCACCGACTTTTATTTCATCTAATCATGGAAAGGGAAAAAGAACAGAAAAAAACCTTTTTTCGAGAATATTTCTGAGTACGGGGGGTAGATTATAGAAAGGGAAGGTGTTAGCACCCTTTCTATCCGTAGTTTTCTATGGGCTCTTAGGTACTTTCTCATCTTTTTAAAATTGCTTGTGTGTGCTTGTTTTGAAAAGTTTTACTTCGTGATAACCCTTGTATCAGTCCTCATGGGTGTGATGAAGTTGTTTTGAAAATTTGTTTTGAAAGGTGTTTGTGTGAAAAGTTTTGTTGAGCAAATACTTAAGATTCTACCTACTCGAAAAAAGATTGTTCGTTCTCGTTTCCTTTAGACAGCGCTATCCTACTATTAAGGAGTAGGTAGCCCCGTCGTTGGAGTTTGTAAGGGACATTCAAAAGGGACAAGTACAGTCACCTAAGCAATGGGTTGGAAACTTTAGTAGTAACCCTAGAGTCTTAAGATCTTTCCGAGGCAACATTCGAATGGGACATTTAATCTTTTAGACAGGAGGGAAACCACTAAAATCTCCTATACTTAAATGACTATTTTACCGAAGGCAACCGAAGTGAGGCAAACCCTGGGAGTGAATATGTGCATGTGAATTTTTCAGTTAATTAGTCTTTGCACATTTAGATGATCTACCATTTTAATTTTCAAACAATCTTTCCATACAATCCTATTAGCCATGCATCTAGACAGTTAAAGATTACGAGAATTTAAAGTGCGAGAAAATAAAACCTAGTTATTACAAGACTTCAGGGAGGGGATTACATAACCAAAACTGGGAAAAAAAGCAGTAAATAAAACCCTAATTTAAAACTATTACAAACCATCAGCAGTTACAAAATAATAAAAGAATAATTAACATGCGCGCAGCGAATTAAATGTGAGGGCTAATTAAAACATAAAAACTCTAATTGAGAGAAAAATATTTTTGTGCATTTTTATTTGAGAAAACAATTTAATTTGAAAATTAAACATAATTTGTCTAATTAATTTTAATTAAAACAAATAATCAAATAAATCTAATTAATCTAATTTATTTTCAATAATATTAATTTAAATAAATAAAACCTAATTCCATATATTTTTGTGATTTGTTGATTTTATGATTAATAAAAAAGTAATTAATTTTTCTGTAGAAAAATAATTAAACAAATTAATTAAATAAAAGAGAATAAAAAAAGAATTGAAATGGGCCTGCTTAATGAAAGACCCAGGGCGGTTTATGCTGAAATTTCTCTTGGGCCCAAGGTTGATGGCCCAAGCTTATTGTGCCTGATCCAGTGGTGCTGGCGTTTGATGGTCCACCATGGTCCTTCAGTGATGAGTGCTGGAACTGGATATGAGGCACATCCATTGGTTGGAGTGTGATGGCATATGATGGGCATTTGGATGAGAGACACACATGATCTGTAAAGGAAAAATGAAATAAAGGAAATTGTGGGGACCTGGGATCGAACCTAGGTCTTAATACTCACCAACAACGCGCTCTTCCACTGGGCTATGCTGCTTTGTTGTACAAATAATAAAAACACAATATAATGTAACAAAACAAGTGGATTAGTGGGAAAAAGACAAAACGCGTGCGCTGATTAGAATAGCCCAGTGGTTGGCTGCCACATTATCTTCTTCTACCTTCCTCCGTCGTTTTAGGTTTAGACCTTTTACCTACGGACGATGTCTGTAACTAAAACCTGTGTTCTTCAAACATCAAAAAATACACATGATAAATGAATTTAAAGACCAGTGATCAAATAGTCTTGATGCCACGATCATCCCAGTACCTCGTTCTTGGCCTAATTTCGCTTGAATTAGGAAACCCTAAAATGGAGCTTGAAACCCTAGGAATGACAGATGTCCATATCTGCACTCAAACTTCAATCAAAATAAGCAAAAACATTGTAAACATGATAACAAACAAAAATACATGATTAAAATGTGTTTATAGTGCATAAAACATCGAAATCGAATTTCAAAAATATTGCAAACTATGATGTTCATACAAGGTGTTTCATAGCGTGAAAGGACCTGTAATTGATCTAGTTAGCTTCAGAAACATTCCAGCAATCGATTGGCACTGCTAGGATGGCTTGAGATGGCCTGTATGACTGAAACTGATTCACACATTTCTTTGAAAATTTGGAGTTTTTTTCTTCCTCTTTCACTACTGCCAGCCCTTTTTTATGCTTGGTTCTTGTTCATTATATATGCTAGAACGAATTAGGGTTCTAAAAACCATGTGTATCTTTGCAATTATGAAAGATTTGATTTGATTTCCATGCCATATGCAAACTTATTATATTGAGCCATATTATCCCTTTCTTGTACCAACCAGCCCTGATTCGTTTTGGCTTTGATATTTCAGCATATTTTTATTGCAATCCTGTCAAAAAATCATATAAAAACAGATCTTTGATATTATTTACCAATTATTTGATTTAATTCAATTTTTAATTAATAAAAAATCAAAATAAATTGGAAAATGAAGCAAATAACATGTGGATAAGTAATTGGGTTATGGATTATGTTATAAGTGAGGTGCAATCATGAAATTCTAGGCCCATTTGGTAAAAAATGCACTTGAGCATATTTGACTTTTGGCAATTTTGCAAAAAAGGTCAACTTTGACAAAGCATATCTCCTCCAATTTTAACCCTAGAGAGGTGTTCTTGGACTTTTTAGAAAGATTAGGATGTCCCCTAAGCAACCCTTTTGGTCTCATTTCAATTGGGTCTTTCATGTTCATGTAAGAAGCTTTGACCCAAAAGGTGTTTTTGTTGGCTTTTCAAAAGGACATATAATGTAGAAATTCATATAATTTGATGAGTTCATATTTTGAACATGTGGGATGGAGATGAATTTTAGGGAATTGCATCCTGTTCAAAATGAGCCTTGGATGGAAAATTTCTGATAAAGCATGTGGAAGGTATGCTTGGTCAAAGTTTGGTTGACTTTTCCTAAGAAACCCTAATTTAGCAACTTTTGTGTTTTGATGAATTTAAGGCATTCCTTGTATAATCATGATCAACCCTTGATAAAATGATGGATATCACTTCAAAATGTTGATGTTGACTAAAAATCTTGAAGTTTGACTGTATGTGGACCACAATTGACTTTTGACCTAATACAGTCGATTCTCAAGCATCTGAGCAATTGACTGAGCAAACTCCTTGTGCAGTGCTTGAAATTTGACATGGAGGGTCTTGAGAACATATTAGGACCATGGAGAGCATATTAGGTCTTCGGAGTCCACCTATCTAGATGAAAATGGAAACCCTAATTTGAGACACACTGCCTTAGGAGAGAGTTTGTCTGGTCCATCCTTGGGAAACCCTGAGAAAATTGAGGATCTCTAGGAGTATGTATTGAGTAAAATGAGAGGGAAAATTTTGGGGTACAACAGCTGCCCCTGTTCAATCTTCTTAAACCTGAGGATATAGATTGGCTCGTCTGCCTTTCGTGATCTGAAGGTGGAAGATGATTGAACACTAGAGTGCCTTGAAATTTGCACTCACATGAAGTGATACTTGATTTGTGATATCGAGAATGGGCTTATAGATGTCATTTGGAAGTTGCTAGAGAATTGTTGGAGATGGGCTTAAATATGCCATCCAAGATGTCACGGAGTATCTTCGGAGATGGGCTTAAAGATGCCATCTAGAGGATGTTGATTTCCTTAGATATTCCTTTGATAAGAGTCCCTGCTACTGTCGTTGAGGAGGAATCTGCTGAGGAATGTTGGTATCTGTCTTGGGAGAAATAGAATTTTAGGAGCTTCAGTTGTCCGTTACTATACTGGGGAAATAACTCCTACTTGAGGAAACGGAAGTGAACTGCATATCTGGTCAGGGTACAAGCTACACTGCGACTTATTGGGGAAATGAGAAACCAATCGTGTTTGATCAGGTCCAGGTCTTACAGTGTTGTGGACTGTTGTCTGGAGGTAAGAGAAAAGAAACCTGGATGGTAAGGTTATGAGAAGGAACCTGGATAGTAGGGTTACTTCGAAATGAAAGCCTGGATAGTAGGGTTATGAGAAGGAACCTGGGTCATAGGGTTACTTCGATATGAAAGCCTAGATAGTAGGGCTGTGAGAAGGAACCTAGGTTGTAGGGTTTCTTCGATATGAAAGCCTGGATAGTAGGGCTGTGAGAAGGAACCTGGGTAGTTGGGTTACTTCGATATGAAATCCTGGATAGTAGGGCTGTGAGAAGGAACCTGGATAGTAGGGTTACTTCGATATGAAATCCTGGATAGTAGGGTTGTGAGAAGGAACCTGAGTGGTAGGGTTACTTTGATATGAAAGCCTGGATAGTAGGGCTATGAGAAGGAACCTGGATAGTAGGGTTACTTCGATATGAAAGCCTAGATAGGAGGGATGTGAGAAGGACCTGGGTCATAGGGTTTCTTCGATATGAAAGCCTGGATACTAGGGTTGTGAGAAGGAAACTGGGTCGTAGGGTTTCTTCGATATAAAAGCCTGGATAGTAGGGCTGTGAGAAGGGACCTGGGTAGTAGGGTTACTTCGATATGAAAGCCTGGATAGTAGGGCTGTGGGAAGGAACCTGGATAGTAGGGTTACTTCGATATGAAATCTTGGATAGTAGGGTTTTAAGAAGGAACCTGGGTCGTAGGGTTTCTTTGATATGAAAGCTTAGATAGTATGGTTGTGAGAAGGAACCTGAGTCGTAGGGTTTCTTCGATATGAAAGCCTGGATAGTAGGGCTGTGGGAAGGAACCTGGATAGTAGGGTTACTTCGAAATGAAAGCCTGGATAGTAGGGCTATGAGAAGGAACTTGGGTAGTAGGGTTACTTCGATATGAAAGCCTGGATAGTAGGGCTGTGGGAAGGAACCTTAATAGTAGGGTTACTTCGATATGAAATCCTGGATAGTAGGGTTGTGAGAAGGAACCTGGGTCGTAGGGTTTCTTTGATATGAAAGCCTAGATAGTATGGCTGTGAGAAGGAACCTGAGTCGTAGGGTTTCTTCGATATGAAAGCCTGGATAGTAGGGTTGTGGGAAGGAACCTGGATAGTAAGGTTACTTCGAAATGAAAGCCTGGATAGTAGGGCTATGAGAAGCAACCTGGGTAGTAGGGTTACTTCGATATGAAAGCCTGTATAGTGGGGCTGTGAGAAGGAACCTGGATAGTAGGGTTACTTCAAAGTGATAGTGTAGATTTGTTGACCCGCTTGGTTTTGGGAACTGAGTTTCCGTTAGTCGTCTGCAGATGTGACTTGCATAAATGCTGAATTTGTTGAAGCTAATCCTCTTTTCCTAGAAAGATATCAGGGTTAGTTATATGCGATTCATGAAATGTAGGGTGAGATGATGTTCTCAAAATAAATGAGATTATGTTGTATATGATATGTATGCGTATGTCATGATGTATGTTCATGAAATGTTATCGGGGTATGCTCGCGTCTGGGAAAATAAATCCCTGACAGTTGCCGGAGATTTGTAAATATTTTGTCAGGAGGAGATGCTGCTTGAGAATAAACTCTGCGGGGAATGAACTTAGAAAATGTATTTTTGTAGCTGAAGTGATGAACTTTGTTGGGGATTGAGCTTCTGTATCTGGATAAATAAACTTTACTTGGGGAATGAATTTGACTGACTCGCCCGTGATCACAAAATTCGGCTGGAGGATATAGCTATCAAGTTTCAGAATGACCCTGGCTGGGGAGATTATGTCCTATTTCGGGAAAGCTGACATCAATGCTTTTGACTTCTTTTACTCTGTGGGGAGCTTATGTACTGCTGATTATGCTCCAAAGCTGACTCTATCCCGGTACCTGCTGGGCAGAGTAACTGTAGGGTTTGGCACTTCTTGTTTTTGCTCCTGTTTATGGAATTACGAGTAATTGTCTTTTGTTTTTTAATTAAATGTTTATGAGCAATAGTCATTTTCAAATGTATACATGAAAAATAAGTCATTGGACGTTCTTGCAAAACAAAACAAAAAAAAAAGAAAAAAAACTCGAAGTGAAAATAATTTTGTATTGATTTTTGAAGTGGGTCTGTAATAGGCGTTTTTTGTACAAGGAGGTTGACGCTCTAGTAAGAGAACGCCTCCGAAAAAATGGAAGCTATACAAATTTATATAAAATAAAACACATCTATGTGAAACAACCCCATTGGGTTCCAACTCTGCTATTGCCTTTATATCTTCAAGCGTCTCATCACTTTGCTACTTGGCCGAAGGTTGATCAGATTGGTTGGCGCCATCCGAGCTTGATAGTCGTTACCGAAGTCTGGTCGCAAGATGATTCAATGAGACATAGTGATACACTTCATATCCCTAACTTTTTCCTGGATCCCTCTTTCGGGTTTTTAGTCCACCGAGATACCCTTTTTTTCCCAAGTCGCCCTTTCGGGTTTTCGACTTGACGGGTGTACGGATTTTTCATTTTCATCCCTTACTTTTGCCTGAACCATTTTGGTTCGCCGGGAAGCCCTTATTTTTTCCTAGGCCGGTCAACCTAGCGGGTCTTTGATTAGGCGTAGTATCTTTTCACTATGTCTGCATTGACAGGGTGAGGAAGGTCGTCACCATCCATGGTGGTTAGAATCATAGCTCCTCCCGAGAAAATATTCTTAACCACTAATGGCCCTTCGTACGTGGGGGTCCATTTCCCCCTGGGATCACCTTGCGGCAGTATGATGCATTTGATCACTAGATCCCCGACTTGATATTCTTGGCGTCTAACTTTCTTGTTAAAAGCCTTGATCATTCGCTTTTGATACGTCTGACCATGGCAGATAGCAGTAAGTCTCTTTTCATCGATTAGATTTAACTGATCAAGTCGGGTTTGGATCCAGTCGTATTCGTTCAAACCCGCATCCTTCATAATCCTGAGAGAAGATATTTGGACTTTGATGGGTAGGACTGCCTCCATGCCATATACCATAGAATAGGGTGTTGCCCCTGTCGACGTCCGTGCTGAGGTACGGTACCCATGAAGAGCGAATGGTAACATCCTATGCCAGTCTTTATATGTCATCATGATCTTCTGCACAATCTTCTTGATATTCTTGTTAGCTGATTCAACAACGCCATTCATCTCCGGTCGGTAGGGAGAAGAATTATGATGTTGTATCTTGAACTGTTTACAGAGCTCGATGATCATTGTGTTGTTGAGACTCATACCATTGTCAATAATAATTCTCTCTGGCACACCATATCGATAGATCAGATTATGTCAGATAAACCGCGCCACGACGTTCTTGGTTACTGTAGCAAAGGAAGCTTCCTCAACCCACTTCCTAAAGTAATTAATGGCTACTAAGATGAAGCGATGTCCATTGGAATCGGTGGGCCTAATTTCTCCGGTCATGTCGATGCCCCACATTGCAAAGGGCCACGGAGCTGTCAAAACATTCAAGGGAACTGGAGGTACATGCACCTTATCAGCGTAGATTTGGCACTTATGACAAGTTCGAGAGTGCTGATAACAATCGGCTTCCAAAGTGGACCAGTAGTATCCTTCCCATAGGATCTTCTTAGCCATGGTATGTCAACTGGAATGGATTTCGAAGGTGCCTTCATGTAGATCTGCCATGATCCTCTCTGCTTCACTCTTGTCTACACATCATAGTAGTGTGGAGTCATGGTTGTGTTTATAGAGGATTCCATTACTGAGGAATAACTTTGCAGCGAACCTTCTCAGAAACTTCTTATCATTGACAGATGCGCCTTCGGGATACTCTTGAGTCTCGAGATACCTTTTGACTTCGTGAAACCAGGGTTTTTCTCCCACTTCTTCGGTATCGGTTTTGTAGCAATGTGCTGGTTCATCCAACCTCTCAATGGTAATTTTGGGAGCTTCATTGTCCCAACTAACCTTGAACATGGAAGACATGGTAGCTAGCGCGTCCGCTAACTGATTCTGCTCTCATGGAAAATGTTCAAAGGTTACCTCCTCAAAGTGTGGGAGCAATGTCAGTATATACTCTTTGTAAGGAATAATGTTCGGGTGCTTCGTATCCCACTCGCCTTTGATTTGACTTATCACCAAAGAGGAATCCCCGAATACACTCAAGAACTTGATCCTTAAGTCGATAGCAGCTCGAAGACCCACAATACATGCTTCATACTCCGCCATGTTGTTGGTGCAGTTGAAACATAATCGAGAAGTGAACGGAGTATGACAGCCCTCGGGAGATATGATTACAGCCCCAATGCCGTTACTCAGTGCATTTGAGGCTCCATCAAAATACATAGACCATCGGGATCCCTCCTCAGGTCCTTCGTCTGGTCCAGGTTCTTCGTAGTCAGTCACCAACATAATATTCTCATCCGGGAACTCAAAATTCATGGACTAGTAATCATCCACGGCCTAATGAGCCAAATGATCAGCCAATACACTTCCCTTGATTACTTTTTGGGTTGTATATTGTATGTTGTACTCATTTAAGATCATTTTCCACCTTGCTATCCTTCTGGAGAGTGCAGGCTTCTCGAAAATGTACTTGATCAGATACATCTTTGATATCAACAAGGTAGTGTGAGTCAGCATATACTGTCTCAGTCGGCGAGCAGCCCATGCCAAAGTGCAACAAGTTTTCTCGAGCAATGAGTATCGTGTCTCACAGTTGGTAAACTTTTTGCTAAGGTAGTATATCGCGTGCTCTTTTCGACCAGACTCGTCATGCTGGCCCAGCACACACCCCATTGAATTGTCTAGCATTGTTAAGTATAATATCAAAGGTCTTCCTTCAATTGGAGGCATCATAATTTGTGGTTCTTAAAGGTATTCCTTGATTCTTTCAAAAGCGTCCTGGCATTCATTATTCTACTTTACCACTTGATCTTTCTTCAGAAGCTCGAAGACTTGCTCACAAGTAGCAGTTAGATGTGAAATGAACCTGGAGATATAATTCAGGCGTCCCAAGAAACATCTAACTTCCTTCTCCGTACGGGGAGCTGGCATTTATTGTATAGCTTTTACCTTTGCAGGATCTACTTGGATGCCTTTGTCACTGACGATGAAACCCAGAAGCTTACCAGACCTTACCCCGAAAGTGCACTTGTTCGGATTCAACCTCAACTTGTACATCTTTAACCTGTCGAACAACTTTTGTAGATGATCAAGGTGCTCTTCCTAAGTTTAAGACCTAGATATCATGTCATCAACATAGACTTCGATCTCGTGGTGAATCATATCATGGAAAAAAGCATCCATGGCGCGCTGATAAGTTGCCCCAGCATTCTTCAACCCAAAAGACCTCACCTTGTAGCAAAAGGTGCCCCACTGTGTAACGAAGGTTGTCTTCTCCATGTCTTCAGGAGCCATCTTGATCTGGTTGTAGCCAGAGAAACCATCCATGAAGGAGAATATTTTGTGCTGCCCGGTGTTGTCAACCAGAACATTAATTTGAGGAAGCGGGAAGTCATCCTTGGGGCTTGCCCTGTTCAGATCTCAGTAATCCACACACATGTGTACCTTACCATCCTTCTTAGGTACCGTAACGACGTTAGCAACCCACTATCGATAAGAAGTGACAACTAAGAATCCTCTGTCGAATTGTTTCATGACCTCTACCTTGATCTTCTCTGAAATTTTGGGGCGCATACGGCGGACCTTCTGCTTAACCGGAGGACATTCTTCTTTAGTCGGCAGGCGATGTATCACAATATCAGTGTCCAAACCAGGCATGTCTTCATAGGACCAGGCGAAGATCTCCATAGTCGTGCAACATCTGTATCAACCTCTGTTTGATGCTAAGCTCCAGATTTGCACCTATTTTAACCTCTTTTCTGTCTTCCTCATTACCCAAGTTCACTATCTCAAGTGGCTCTTCATGAGGTTGTATGGCCCTTTCTTCCTACTATAATAGTCTAGCAAGTTCTCCAGGCACCTCACAATCATCCTCACCTTCGTCCTCAGCTTGGTTGATCGGATTTTTGAATTCATAACTGGCAATAGCAGAGCTGTTATCAATGGGATCCAGAGTGGATATGGATCTGCATTATGATACGTGAGTGTGTGTAAGAGAATAGCTCTTTGGATAAAGTGGAAAACATAAAAGAAAAACAGAGAGCGCAAGATTTTGTATTCAAGAAACGTCCAATGCTTTATTAATGATATATGAAATGACAAATAATATCCCTCACAAGAAAAACCAATGTGCCTCGAGCAAGGCACAAGGCCGTAAAGTTTTAAATTATTTATTACAACTCTGAAAACAAGTAAGACAATTACTGCGGAATAAAAGAAACTGGTATAAAGTCCCTAGCTGTCCAATTACTCGGTCCACCGTTGGTAGTTGGGTAGATCCAGCTGTCAATGTCTGAGTCTTCCTCATTGTCTTCAATGGCATTAATTCCCCGATTACTGATGTGTAGGGGAGGTCTTCCAGCTCGAGCGCGTCTAACAGCCCTTTGAGCCCCTGTAGTAAAGCCCATACCAAATTTGTCAGTTTTGTGAGTGAAATCAAGGAGCTGACCTCAATTGGTACACCCACCTTCTTCAACCACGACCCTGGCGTCCTTGAGGGAAGCCATCTTCAGAGGAGGTTTGCTGTTGGTAGTAGTTTCAGTCGATGCTAAGATCTGAGGGACCTCTTCAAAGTTCTGACAAGGAGTTTCTATGAATTCCCCGTCTATCTCGATGTAGAGGAAGGAATTGAGGTTGCTCACCATATACTCCTCTTCACCCCACACAGTGACAATCTTCCCTTTCACCAGATACTTCAGCATTTGGTGTAGTATGGAAGTAACTGCCCCAGCCTCGTGGATCCAAGGACGACCCAGCAAACAAGAATAAGACGGCCTGATATCCATCACATGGAAGGTGGACCCAAAAGTCTGAGAACCTACTTTGACAGGGATGTCCATCTCCCCGTGCACTGTTCTCTTCGATCCGTCAAAAGCCCTTACCACAATGTTACTAGGCTTTAGAGTCAAACCCTTGCAATCCAACCGGTCCAACGCGTTCTTTGGAAGAACATTCAGCGAAGACCCAGTATCTACCAACACATGAGCCATAGTGGTGCCCATGCATACAATCGAGACATGCAGAGCATCATTATTCTTCCTTCCCTTTGGTGTTAAGTATGCATCTGAAAAACCCAGCCCATTATCAGCAGTCGGGATGGCCACACAATCATTGAACTGATCAGCTGAAGTTTCCTGCGGCACATGCGCAGTCTTGAGGAATACAATCAAAGCCTTCGCATGGGTTTCGGAACACAACAGTAAAGACAACATGGATATCTTCGATGGGGTCTGCCCCAGCTGCTCGACCACATTGTAGTCGCTCTTCTTAATTATTTTCAATATTTCCTCTATCTCTTGCTTAGAGGCTTCCACAATAATTTTTCTAGGTGCCTCCATCCGGGCAGGCTCACCTATGACTTCTTTGCTGCGGGTGTTAGACGATTCGCTGACAGGGGTAATAACTGGGGTAAGAATAGAAGCAGTAGTCTATGTACCGGCAGAAACAACAGATGGAATAACAATAGGCTTTTTGACAGTCTTAGGGGAAATCTCGGGAGAGAAGACCCTTCCACCTCGGGTAACTTTGTTGGTTCCGACAATGTTACCAATATCAGGATCAACCTCTTCATATTTCAAATCTTGTTTGATGCCATGATAGTACACATCGGCACCATAGTGCTAGGGGACAACTTTGTCCGAGACATACGGGACATGACCAAGAACAGTGATTATCAGCGGAGTAATTCTTGGAGCAAATGTAATCCTAACAGGTCTTCTCGAGGAAACCTTAGAAGGATTGGCGGAAATGGTTATAATGGCAATGTCTTCAGATGGAACAACGGGAATCAAAGTTTTGTCGAACACAATTTCTTTGCTATCCATCAAGCGTTGAACACCTTACTTCAACAAATGGCAACCAGAAGGTAGAAATGAACACATGTGGCAACCTTCACCATAACCCAGAAATAAACCGGCCAACAGAAAATTCTTCTTCACAGTCATGAGAGGAGTAGAAACTTCATCCACCAAGGTCACAAACAAGTCGGTATCAATAGCATTAATTCTACGACCGTGCTTAGGCATGGGAGAAGTTATGACATTGGGCTTCTCCGGAGCATCAAACTCAATTTCTTTGGCTTTAATCAGATCTTGTACCTTATTCCTCAGAGCCCAACAGTCATTGCTATCGTGGCCCGGACTCTCATAATGATAGGCACACCGAGCATTTGGATTATATCGGGGAGATTTAGTATTTGGATTCTTGGGAGCCTCTTTCATGGTTGCCAAGTTGGATCTCAGCAGAGGAGGTAGAACTTCAGCCAATGTCATGTTGATTTGGGTAAACCGCCATTGTGGTCTTTCCACTCTTTGTTGATTGTTGCATTATGTAGCAACTGCAGGCCTAGGTATCATTACGAGACTTACTGTCTGACGATGTTCAGCCCTATTTTGGCCCCTCAGGCTATAGATGGAACTCACTTCCTTCTTACCAGCAAAAGGCTTCTTACCTGAGCTCGAAGAGGCATCCTTCTGTATCTTGCCGCTCCGAATCCCAGCTTCTACTCTTTCTCCAGTTAGAATCAGCTCGGTGAAACTAGCTGACGAGCTGCCGATCAAATGATTGAAAAATGGACCAGATAGCGTCCCCAGAAACATATCAACCAACTCCCTATCAGGCAACGGGGGTTGGACTCATCCAGCCAAGTCTCTCCATTTTTGTATATAGTCTTTAAAACCTTCACTTGCACCTATGGACATACTCTGGAGTTGAGTACGAGTAGGAGCAAGGTCAGAGTTGTATTGATACTGCTTGTAGAAAGCAGCAGCCAGATCTTCCCAATTTCGGACATTGGCTCCCTCCAGCTGGTAGAACCATTCAAGACGAGTCCCTGACAGACTATCTTGAAAGAAATGAACCCACAAATTTCTATCAGCGGTGTGGGGCTGGATCTTTCTAACATAAGAATGGAGATGGAGTTTTGGGCAGGACACCCCATCATACTTAGCAAAAATCGGAGCTTTAAACTTCTGCGGGATGACTACTCCCGACACCAATCCCAATTCTTCAAAATCCAGCCCAGGTATCCTCTGAACTTCCATGGCACTCAAACGATCTTCCAACTGCTTGTATCTATCCTCAGCAGGAGGATATTGCTCATCATTGTAGTCGGTATCATTGTCAGAAACTGCAGGACTAGGGTCCTTCTCTTCTTCTAAATTCACCCCTTCCTTGGATGAAGAGGTCAGATCGACTTGTCGCTTCAACCGCTCTCCAAACCTTCTGCCCATATTTAGAATTCTGGAAGCCTTCTTCTTTTTCTTTTTCTCTTCCAGGATGAGGGCTTTCAGATTGTCCTGCCCTTTCGCTAGACTTATGAACATTTGTTGGAACTGGGCGTTTTGTTCCTGAAGGTCCTTGATGCTTCGTTCGGAAGACATTTCTGCTGAAACAAACAGCGAAGAAGATGAGAAACCTGTAATGGTACCTGTACATGCAATGTTATGAATGGGATGCGCATGCAATGATTTCAAAGACTTTGGGAAATTTAAATTTGAAACCAAAATAAAACAAATATTTTATTAGCTGAATTCAAATTTCAAATGCCTTTTAGGCGTTACAATTAAAAACAAATATAAAACTAGAAAAGAAATCAAAATTCCCATGGATTCTT
Source organism: Vicia faba (assembly GCA_948472305.1). Classification (NCBI taxonomy): domain Eukaryota; kingdom Viridiplantae; phylum Streptophyta; class Magnoliopsida; order Fabales; family Fabaceae; genus Vicia; species Vicia faba. The sequence continues at coordinate 1,551,497,676 of OX451739.1, read as the reverse complement.
CCTCTTTGTGCCGAGATAAGCATTGAGTCCTTTTTCCTCGTGGAGCTGCTTTATGAGCTCTAAAACCTTCCTCTCCTGAGCATGGAACGGATCCCTGTAAGTATCCCGCTCCTTCATCAACTAAATCCAAGACCTCTGTAATTCCCCAAGATCAGTGGGCATATAAGGATAGAGAACCGTGTAAGGAATACCCCCTTCAGTAGTGGGTTCCACAATCACTTATAAAACAGCCACATAGGGCATCATAAGCTTCCGGGCGCGAGCTCGTACCCATTGGAGGTAAGGTTCCATAGGAATGGAAGCCTTTGGCCCCAAAGCCTTGATGCCAGATCTGTTTACCATGCCCCAAGCTCGTGTGAACCTCTGACGATACTCTTGAACATCATCCTCATAGTTGAATACAATTCCCTCGATAAGTAACTCATGGGGACCATCTGCGTAACCAAATTGTCGCAGAGCTAAATAAGGATTGTAGGTTATGCCCCCTCGGATACCATGTAATGGGACATTAGGGTACTCCCCGTAGAGGTCAGTAATAGTAGTGTTTTCCATAGCTCGGGAACACCAGAGAATATCCATGTGAGCGAGTGACATTATCCTTTGCGACCAACCCAAACCTTCTTCATTCTTTAGTACGGACTTGGGGAGGTGAGAAATAAACCATCTTGACAACAATGGCATGCAACACATAAGAACCCCTCTTCTCTTCATGGTACGAGTATGGAGAGCGTGCAAAATATCTCCGATCAAGGTAGGCACAGGGTTGCGGGAGAGGAAGATTTTGATAGCATACACATCTATGAATGAGTCCGGATTAGGGAATAGGACTAACCCATAGATTAGAAGAGCCAAAAACTCCTCAAAAGCCTGAAAATCCATATCATCCCAAAACAGCTGGGCCTTGTCTATCAGAAACTTAGCTAGAAAACCCTTGACTTCGCTTCTTGTTTCCCAATTGGATACCACGTCAGCCCATTTCAGATGCAAAGCTGAGGCTATGACTTATGGCTTAGGAACTTCCTCTAGACCTGTGAAGGGAAACTGTTCAAGAATGGTTATATCCAACAGCTGAGAGAATTCTTCTAAGGTAGGCACCAACTGATAGTCTGGAAAGGTGAAGCAGTGGTACTTGAGATCAAAGAACTGAAAGAGTACACTCATCATCTTTTCATTAAAGTTTGAATTAACCAGGTTGAGAAGTTGACCATGTCTCTTAATGAACGCAGAAGTTTCAGAAACCCTTGATACTAGCTCTTTAAGTTTGGGAAGGTATCTTCACAAAGCTGATTCAGATGGTGTTTCTACGAACAGAAGCCATGATCTGCAAAACAAAACAAATATAAATTCCCTTGGTCTTTGAAATGGTTAGTGAAATAAGAATGGATTATATGTTATGATGCATGATGTCATGATAAACCACATGTATAGCAAACACAGTCAAATCACACAAAGTCCTTAGGTTTAAGGCCTGCATGAGGTTAAAGGTCATACCCTCTTGAAGTTTAGTTGGTTTAAAACCTGTCTTAAAAAGTAACCGGGTTCTAAGGGATCTCGATAATACTGACCATCCTTTATCGGGCATTGTCTCAGCTCAAGTAATCTTTTCTTGCGGCCGAAATATCCCGAAAGTCTGATCTCAATGAGTGTAGCATCAAGTATCAACCAATACTCAACTTTATACTGAGGCCGACTATCTCACTACTTTCTAATGGCCAAGTTTGTTCAACTAAGGTTCTAAGGTCTGTTAGTGCTTCACGACACCATGCGACGGCCCCATATTCTCCTCGTTTCCCCATGAAGGATACCGGTACCAACCAAAGTGTCACACCAACATAGCCATCGCTTAAACCATATTGGTCTACGCTGTCCAGTCTCCACGATCTATTGTTATTTACCTAAAAAGTGCCCCCAGATTGGGCGTAGAATCTATAGTAACCCAAGAAAAAACCCCTTAAGAATAAAACAAACAAACAAGAAAGCAATTTTGAAATGATCTAGATCCTAAGGTATACCCCACTTTATAATATTCCCCAGCAGAGTCGCCAGTTCTGTGATACGGTGGCAGAACCGACTATTTTACTGGTTTGCGTTTTGCGTTTTTTGTTTGCAAAATGTCGCGGTAAGCAAGAGTCACCACCGACTTTTATTTCATCCAATCATGGAAAGGGAAAAAGAACAGAACAAAACCTTTTTTTCAAGAATATCCGTAGTTTTCTATGGGCTCTTAGGTACTTGCTCATCTTTTTAAAATTGCTTGTGTGTGCTTATTTTAAAAAGTTTTACTTCGTGATAACCCTTGTATCAGTCCTCAAGGGTGTGACGAAGTTGTTTTGAAAATTTGTTTTGAAAGGTGTTTGTGTGAAAAGATTTGTTGAGTAAATACTTAAGATTCTACCTACTCGAAAAAAGATTGTTCGTTCTCGTTTCCTTTAGACAACGCTATCCTACTATTAAGGAGTAGGTAGCCCCGTTGTTGGATTTTGTAAGGGACATTCGAAAGGGACAAGTACAGTCACCTAAGCAATGGGTTGGAAACTTTAGTAGTAACCCTAGAGTCTTAAGATTTTTCTGAGGCAACATTCGAATGGGACATTTGATCTTTTAGACATGAGGGCAACCACTAAAATCTCCTATAATTAAATGACTATTTTACCGAAGGCAACCGAAGTGAGGCAAACCCTAGGAGTCAATATGTGCATGTGAATTTTTCAGTTAATTAGTCTTTGCACATTTAGGTGATCTACCGTTTTAATTTTCAAACAATCTTTCCATACAATCATATTAGCCATGCATCTAGACAGTTAAAGATTACGGGAATTTAAAGTGCAAGAAAATAAAACCTAGCTATTACAAGGCTTCGGGGAGGGGATTACATAATCAAAACTGGTGAAAAAAGCAGTAAATAAAACCCTAATTTAAAACTATTACATAACCAAAACTGGTGAAAAAAGCAGTAAATAAAACCCTAATTTAAAACTATTACAAACCATCAACAGTTACAAAATAATAAAAGAATAATTAACATGCGCGCGGCGAATTAAATGCGAGGGCTAATTAAAACCTAAAAACTCTAATTGATAGAAAAATATTTTTGTGCATTTGTATTTGAGAAAACAATTTAATTTGAAAATTAAACCTAATTTGTCTAATTAATTTTAATTAAAACAAATAATCAAATAAAGCTAATTAATATAATTTACTTTCAATAATATTAATTTAAATAAATAAAACCTAATTCTATATATTTTTGTGATTTGTTGATTTTATGATTAATAAAAAAGTAAATAATTTTTCTTTAGAAAAATAATTAAACAAATTAATTAAATAAAAGAGAATAAAAAAAGAATTGAAATGGGCCTGCTTGTTGAAAGTCACAGGGGGGTGTATGCTGCAATTGCTCTTGGGCCCAAGGTTGATGGCCCAAGCTTATTGCGCCTGATCCAGTGGTGTTGGAATTTCATGGTCCATCATGGTTCTTCAGTGATGAGTGTTGGATCTGGATATGAGGCGCATCCATTGGTTGGATGGTGATGGCATATGATGGGCATTTGGATGAGAGACACATAGGATCTGTAAAGGAAAAATGAAACAAAGGAAATTATGGGGACCTAGGATCGAACCCAGGTCCTTATACTCACCCAAAATGCGCTCTTCCACTGGGTTGTGCTGCTTTTTTGTACAAATAATGAAAACATGATATAATATAACAAAACAAGTGGATTAGTGGGAAAAAGACAAAACCCGCGCACTGATTTGAATAGCCCAGTGGTTGGCTGCCACATTATCTTCTTCTACCTTCCTCCTTCATTTTAGGCTTAGACCTTTTACCTACAGACGATGTTTGTAACTAAAACCTGCGTGCTTCAAACATCAAAAAATACACATGATAAATGAATTTACAGACCAGGGATCAATTGGTCTTGATGCCACGATCATCCCAATACCCTGTTCTTGGCCTAATTTCGCTTGAATTAGGAAACCCTAAAATGGAGTTTGAAACCCTAGCAATGAAAGATGTCCATATCTGCACTCAAAATTCAATCAAAACAAGCTAAAAAATTGTAAACATGACAACAAACAGCAATACATGATCAAAATGTGTTTATAGTGCATAAATCATGGAAATCGAATTTCAAGAATATTGCAAACCGTGACGTTCATACAAGGTGTTTCAGAGCGTGAAAGGACTTGTAATTGACCCAGTTAGCTTCAGAAACGTTCCAGCAATCGATTGGCACTGCTAGGATGGATTGAGATGGCCTGTATGACTGAAACTGATTCACACTTTTCTTTGAAAATTTGGAGTTTTTTCTTCCTCTTTCACGACTGCCAGTCCTTTTTTATGCTTGGTTCTTGTTCAATATATATGCTAGAATAAATTAGGGTTCTAAAAACCATGTGTATCTTTGCAATTATGAAAGATTTGATTTGATTTCCATGCCATATGCAAACTTACTATATTTAGCCAAATTATCCCTTTCTTGTACCAATCAACCCTGATTCGTTTTGGCCTTGATATTTCAGCATATTTTGGTTGCAATCCTGTCAAAGAATCATATCAAAACAGATCTTTGATATTATTTACCAATTATTTGATTTAATTCAATTTTTAATTAATAAAAGATCAAAATAAAATGGAAAATGAAGCAAATAACATGTGGATAAGTAATTGGGTCGTGGACCATGTTATAAGTGAGGTGCAATCATGAAATGCTAGGCCCATTTGGTAAAATATGCACTTTTGAGCATATTTGACTTTTGACAATTTTGCAAAAAAGGTCAAATTTGACAAGGCATATCTCCTCCAATTTTAACCCTAAAGAGGTGTTCTAGGACTTTTTAGAAAGCTTAGGATGTCCCCTAATCAACCCTTTTGGTCTCATTTCAAGTGGGTCTTCCATGTTCATGTAAGATTCTTTGACCCAAAAGGTGTTTTTGTTGGCTTTTCAAAAGGACCTATAATGTAGAAATTCATATCTTTTGATGTGTGCATATTTTGAACTTGTGGGATGAAGATGAATTGTAGGTAATTGCATCCTCTTCAAAATGAGCCTTGGATGGAAAATTTCTGATAAAGCATGTGGAAGTTATGCTTGGTCAAAGTTTGGTTGACTTTTCCTAAGAAACCCTAATTTACCAACTTTTGGGTTTTGATGAATTTAGGGCATTCCTTGAAGAACCATGATCAAACCTTGATAAAATGATAGATATTACTTCAAAATGTTGATGTTGACAAAAAAATCTTAAAGTTTGACTGTATGTGGGCCATAGTTGACTTTTGGCCTAATATAGTCGATTCTCAAGCATCTGAGCAGTTGACTGAGCAAACTTCTTGTGCAATGCTTGAAATTTGACATGGAGGGTCTTGAGAACATATTAGGACCATGGAGAGAATATGATGTCTTTGGAGTCCACCTATCTAGATGAAAATGGAAACCCTAATTTGAGACACACTGCCTTAGGAGAGAGTTTGTCTGGTCCATCCTTGGGCAACCCTGAGCAAATTGAGGATCTCTAGGAGTATGTATTGAGTAAAATGAGAGGGAAAATTTTAGGTTGAAACACCTAAAATCTAAGTTCATTTAAGTTAAGAAGAAAATAAAACATAAGTCTAAATAATTTGTTTAGAAAATAATTTGAATGTTAATACTAATTTGTAAAAGAAAATTAAATTAAATTTAGTAAAATAAAATAAAATGCCTAAATTAAAACATTTTTAATTTAATTAATAAAATATATTTTTGGTATTTTTTGGTTTGGATAAAATGAATAAATAAATGAAAATAAAGAAAATATGAAAGAAATAAAAATTATTGGGCCTGGGTGTTAAAAGAAAAATGGGGGTTTAAAAGAAAATGGGGCGCTAGGCCCAAAAGATATTTTTTGTTTAAGTCAGAAAAAAAACAAAATGGGCCTGGTTATTTTATTAAAAGGAGGGTAAGAAAATAGAAAAAATAAAAGATAAAGGGCCCAAACACAAGGGAAGCCCAACGCTGCATGAATCATGTGTGGCTGGCTTTTGAAGGTGTATCATGGTCCTGCTTTGTAGAGTGTTGGATTGGCTTGTCCAATGATCAAATGGCGAAGGAATGAGGGTACATGATGGACTCCAGGAAACCATGCGCGCTGAATCTGCAAGAACAAATAATCTGAAAAACAAAAGGGTACCATTGGGGCTCGAACCCAGGTCCTTATAGTTCCAAGCCTTACATGCGTGCTTTCTACCACTGGGGTGGCTATACATCTGTTTATTAAACTGAATCCATAAATATATAAAATAAAACAGTTCCTAAGAGGATTTCATCTTCTTCCTCGCACCAGGCCTGAAACTCCATTTTTTAATTTTATAACTTCTTCATCTCTCAACCATTTGCAAAAATGTAAACAACAAACTTGCTCCAAGTTTCATCACGATTTCAGAAATATAAATAACTTAAGCTATAAATCAAAGATGAGCATGAATTTCTAATGGTACTAAATCTAACCTAATTTTTTCAGAAATTTCAACTCTAAAATTCTCACTACTCAGGAAACATCAATGAATTCTAAAGATATAGTCAGTTTCAGGGCTATGATGTCTACATTTTATCTTTGAAAATGGAAATCTAACAATGCCTATATGAAGAGTTCAAAATTCAGAAAACTTACCTTGAAACTGAAACTCGTATTTTGAATTTGAGCTTGTTTCAAAATGTTGCAATGATCAGGTTAGCTTCCTTGGACCTATAGGAAGCTAATGCAATGCATAACTTGAGTTGAGAGTGATTGCAATGGTCTGGAGAAGTCCAACCACAATGCTCTATTTTTGAGTTTGGACAATGGTGAAAATGGAGTTACAGTTAGGAAACAAGGATTAGGATGAGTTGTATTTGATGTATGGAAACTTTTAGAATGACTTTAAGGTAAAACACACGAGTAGATTTTTAGTTTGGATTTCAAAGTCAGAAATGACAAGTTTTTGTGCTTGTGTTGCAATTTCTGATTTGAGAGAGAATGAGGGTGTTTGAGGGATTGTAAACTCGTGTCTTAGCTTGTAAATAGTGTCTCTATTTATAGAGAAAAGGTTTGAAGGCTTGGAGAGGTCAGAAACAAAAGTTCACATGTTATGGATTTTTGCCTTGTTTTTGAAGCAACTTGAAAAATATAGTTTCAATGCATAGTACAAGCATGGTCTGAGTAGTTAGAGGCTCTAGACAAGTTTCTTATGGCTTTGAGATTGTGTGTGATTATAAGGAACAAGTGCAAAGCTCAAGGAGAGTGGACTTTGTGATTAAATCCACTTTACTAGAATGGCAATGTTACTTTGTCCCATTAATGGAAATGCAACTTGGATAATGGCTCAAATGCTTGGACAATGGCTCTATCAGTTGTGTAATCAATTAATTATGGAGTGAAACACAAGTTAGAATCCTGAAAATCAAGATTATGCAGCATGTCTAAGAGATTTGAATTCTTGTTCATCATAGATATGACCTATAATTCAAGAATGAATGTCAAACTTCTTGTCTTCGAAACTTCCAGCTCAAGCATGACGTCCTCAACTTATTGGACATTTTTTAAAGCTTGAAACATCTTCTACAACCTTTATGTTGACAATTTTGACAAAATCCTCTTGGAGCTTTATGAAAATTGGCCAAGAAGTTAGGTAAAAAATCTGCCTAAACTAGGTCAAATTTTCACTAAGTGTTTTAGAAAAAGTGCATGACTTTATGGGCTTATAACTCAAAAACTAAGCATTTTTTGGATATGAGTCCTGTAATACAAAGTTGTAGATCTCATAAAGATCTACAAATTTCATGTTGAAAGTTTCTTTTGAATCATCTTGCATCTTGGTGAAAAATTAGCATGAAGTAGTGAAATTATCATATATAAAAATACTTAGAAAATATTTCTAAGTCTTGAAAAGTTTGACTTTTCAAATTGACTTTTGACTTTCTTGACTTCTTTATGATAAAGCTTCATATTTTTGAATGTCTTGATGAATTGTGATCTTTCAAAACAAACCTTGATCAAAAAGTGAAAGTTTGACTTTTTGTGCATCAGTTAACTTTTCATCAGTTGACCCAAAATTCAACTATCAATCCATTGATTTTGAAAGATGATTTGAGCCATGAGATTAGGTCAACATGTTATATTAGAATCCTTGAGCTTGTGCTTCAAGCCATTGGATCATGTATTAGGTCAAAAGTCAATGATCAGTTAATTACAGTCAAAACCCTAATTTTGACCATTTTGCCCTTTTGGTAATTTGAACATTTTTCTTGAGGAATTGTGATCCAAATTTGATAAATTGATGAATATGACTTAAAAATGTTGATGTGGACCAAAAATCTTGAAGTTTGACAGTAGTTTGACCATAATTGACTTTTTACCCAATACAATTGATTTTCAATCATGTAGTCAATTGACTGAGAAAATTTGCGATTCAAGACTTAAAACTTGATATGAGCATTCTTGGAGGTCTATAATGATTCATGAAGGTAATTTGGGGAATTAGAAGTCCAATTTCCCTTGTAAAAATCAAAACCCTAATTTGAGGCATCCGTGTTTAAGAGATGGTTTGACCTAGTCAACACTTGTGCAAATTTGAGCTTTTGGAGATCTTGTGAGAAATGTCTTGAGAAATAGGAGGGAAAATTTTAGGGTACAACAGCTGCCCTTGTTCGATCTTCTTAAACCTGGAGAGTTAGATTGGCGGGTCCGCTATTCGTAACTTGAAGGTGGAACATGATTGAACACTAGAGTGCCTAGAAATTTGCACTCACACGAAATAATCACGTTGGTTGATTGTGTTGGGAATGTGCTTAAAGATGCCATTTGGAGAGTGATGGAACGTTGTCGTAGATGGGCTTATAGATTCCATTCAAAGCGACTATTAATTGGAAGAAGTATCTGTTGTACCCCAATTTTTGCCCCTAAGATCCCTTCACCATACCATGTTGATTCCATCACAACAAGATCACATTAGGATTCTTAGTTCCCCTACCTATATTTAGATTTGCTCTTTGAGGAATCACCAAGCACCTTGACTTGTGTTCTTTTGTGATGATGCATATTTTTTGTCTTGATTTCTTCTTTTAATTAATAAAATGCAATGTTGGTTTGTCTTGCTTGTTATCCATGTAGGTAAAGGCAATAAGATTCAGCAAGTTGATCCATGGGTTCATGAGTTTATTTCCATTCCCTAGTTAATAAAGCTTGAGAAGTTCAATCCTAACCATTGAAATTGTTTTGGAGTAAATGGAATGGAAAGCTTATTTTGGTTCACCACATTTCAAGATTATCAAATTTGATCCAAAAAGTACAAGGGGTCGATTGAAAAAATAGTCATGTTTGGACAAGACTTTGTTCCATTTGGTCACAAGTGCATATTTCTCTCAATTCTCAAGATATGGAAGTGGTTATGGTTGCTATGAGTTCTAATTATCATCCTCAACAACTTATATTTACAAGGCATTTGTGTTGGTACAAGAAGTTTGTTCAAAATTGTCAAAATTCCTCAAGGCATGTTTCTTAATCTAGGAGCTAGGGTTTTAAACTTCAAAGGAGTATATCTTTCTCATCTCTTTGTATTTTTGAGTGATTCCAAATACATCATTCTCTTCAAAGGTTTATTAACAAATCACTTCAAAATTTCCAAGGAGTTTTCATGTGGAAGAAACTTGATAAAGAAAAAAAGATTACAAGTCCTCCAGATACATCCCCAATTTTCCATGTGTGACTTCAAATGATCATAACTTGGTCAATTTTTATCACCTTGATCCCATTAATTTTCCATAATTATATTGAGGTTGTGAACTCTATGCCTTCTTTTATGTGAAAAGTGAGAAAATGGATGGAAATTGCCTTAAGGATACAAAAGATTATAGGTCATTTTATGAAATTTTTCCAACTTCAACAAGTCACAACTCTCTCAATTTTTGGAGATTTTGAATGGTTCAAATTTCAAAATGTCATTAAAGAGATTTACTTCATGCCATCTTTTTTATTCAAGATAAAATTCCAAGTGGAAGGTTATGGTTGCATGCAAGACATTATAAGTCATTTTTGAAGAAAATTTGAAATATTTCTAAGTATGGAAAGTCAACAATTTTTTCCAACTTTGACTCGTTATAACTTTCATCTCAAGCATCCATTTTCTCCATTCTTTTCACATTTCAAAGCTTGTAACCTCATATTTATAAAGCATCAATAATCATGCCTTAAGACCCCTTGAGCTGAGAATGCCATTGGTCAGAAGTTGGCAATTTGAAACTGAATTTTTCACCAAGTCAGAAGTTTGAAATCCTTGATTTGGCTTCTAAACACTTTGTTTCTGCGCACTTTTGCTTCTAAACATGTTTAATGAAGTTCCAGAAGTGATTAGCATAGCAAAACGCGCATTTTGGATGAGTTTTAATCAAATTAGAAGTCACACTTTTCTTGTTTGCAACTTCACACGATTTCCCTCCAAACTTCATCATTTCACACACTTGGACATTCCATTTGATTCACTATAAATAGAGGGTTATTCCCCATTCATTTCCTCAAGCTTGGATAGCCAGAATCACCCTGCCAAACTTATTCCATAACTCTAAAATTCAGCAACTTCAAAATCCATATACAAGCCTTTTTTAATCCAATTTTTTCATCAATTCACCTTCCTTGATCTTCCCTGAAGCTAACCATATAATTACATTCAAGAATCGTGCCCTATATTGCTCCATAGAAGTCCAGTTTCAGAGCTCTGCAACTCAACTTCAATAGGTAGATTCCTCCATCAATTCTTCAAAACTTTGAAATCATTGTGATGTTCTCGTTGCCCTGGTTCTAGTCGCAACACTTGCTTTTTACTGGAAACACGTTTTGACCATGAAATTTCAAATCCCTTTTCAAAACTTTCCTTCCAAATTGCTTGAGCTACAGTTTATATAAATTTGGCGCGAGGGTATGGTTGTCTTCGTCTTGAAGAGACGAAGCGAATGGCATAAGTCTGAGCTTATGATTTTACAATTTGAGAGACTTGCAATTCACGTTGGCTGGAGGTTGAAGATGACCAACATGTCATCTTCCAACCAATGATGGCGTGCCACTTGGTTTTTTTTAAATCTGATTTTATTTTTGATTATATGCTTTATTCACTAATGACCATGATATGTACAGTGCGCCAGATCCCTATGATTTTGATTACTAACGCGTTTTGACTCTCATCCAATGGTCCACATATTATTGACTTTTATTTTCTTTTCTGATTTTTATATTTAATTGTTTTTAACTTCAAAAAATCATAGAAAATTCATTTTAAGTCCAAAAAATCTGAAAAAAATTATGAAAAATATTTTTGATTATTCTCTTTCTGTTTTTTATTTTTTTTAAATTTATTTTTTTTGTTTTGGTATTTTTTATAAATTTTTACTTAATTTGAATTGTTTTAAATGTTTAAAAATGCTTTTATGCATTTTTAAATTCTGAAAAAATTATGGAATGATCCAATGATATTGTGACAAATATTGGTGACCTCACTTATTTTTTTATTTCTGAGTTTGGTATTTTTTTTAATCATTTTTGGTCTATTTTACTCATTTCTTTTAATTTTAAAAATAGTTTCTGACTTTAAAAAATTATCAAAAAAGTTATAAAATCATTTGTGTCATTTTCTGACTTTTCTATGATCTTACTTTTTATTTTTTTATAAATTTGAACATAGTTGATATTTTTCTCTTTTATTTTTATTTTAAAACATTTTTATTTTAAATCTTTTTTTTATATATTAAATGTAATATTATTTTGTAACTATTTTCTGGCTGATCTTGGGTTAAATCTTTGTTCATGACGTTATTAACATCATTGGATCCATAGTGTTGAGTCTAAGTCCACAAAAATGGATGAATGATTTTAATAATAGTTTGATTAAATTTAATTCAAAAGTGGTTTGTATATTCTCTCCCACCCCTCTTCATCTCATCCCTTTCTTATTGCACTAAGTGTTATTGGAGCATGATCTCTATACCACGTCTCAAAACAAATGGTGCATAGATTGCTATTGACCGACCTCAAAATATGTGCGACTTCTATATAAGTCCACTTACGATTGCTTAACATAGCGCTAAATTTTGTCCCGATGCGAATAAATGATCATTCGTGGCCCAAACTTATGTTTGCAAGCCCAAGTATGTTAATTTGATCTCTTTGATCCAATAACCTTGAGATTCATTGTGTAGAGGCTTTGGTTCTACCAATCCTCTAATGGATCTACAACACCTTTGGTCAACGCGGACCACTTAAACATCGTTGATCATTAAATTGTACTCATGAGGATTCCAAATGGATGATATACTTGATAAAAAGCAAATGTAACTTGTTGTGTGGAGGCTTTGGTTCTACCAATCCTCTAATGAGTTCCAAATGTAAGTTTCAAGATGATCATCCAACTGACCACTAATCACTAATAATTGACTTTATCCTTTATTTTTATTATATGCCTCTTTATTTTTATGCACTATTTACTTTTAGAATTTACATTTCATGCCATTTTTATCTTTTCTCATTTGAGTATTTACTTTCTTCTCATTTTTATTTTTTTTTACTCACTTGAGCTTTACTTTTATTTTTCAAAACACCTAATAATAAACATAAACCCTAAAAATCTTTAATGATACTTGGATTATTTGGTTACTATCCTTGGCATTATGGAGTATTGGACTTTTTGGACTTAGGATTAGAAACCTTAGCCTATGATTGGAGACTTTGTGACCTTTATGATTATTTTGTCTGGAGCTCTCGAGGTTTACCTCAAGGCATTGGGTTGTTTGCTTTTTTTGTGTGCAGGTTTTTGTGATTACACTCTTTGTTTGTAATCTGGAATTCACCCGTATACAGTTGTTACTCTGCCCAATTTTTGTGAAGACTTTATACACTTGAAGTTTGGTTCTTTCAAGAAGTCTAGTATCATTGCTTGTTTGGTTTCAATCTAAAGAATGGGAATTCTATCTTGGCTCATAGTGTCAAGTATTGGCTTCTTGTTGGTTAGATGGTTCCTATCCCTAACTTTTACCTTATGCTTTAGGATAGTCTCTTCTTCTCCTCCCATCTTCTTTAATTTCAAAAATCTTCTCCCTCCTTTTGAAAACACTTCTTGCTTTTAAACTTGAACCACTTTCATAATAAACTTGGACCTAGGTCCATGCATTTTCAAAAAATTTTCATAAATAAACTTCAATCAACTTAATAATACTTTGAAATTTTTTGTGAGAAGACTAAAATTCAATCAATCTCATTTCAAACCATTTTTCCACTTTGGCTTTCATCTTTAAACTTTTCTCAAAAAGATTATAATCTTGTCAATCTTTGTAGTGATGCAAACCACTATACTTCTACAATATGTAGTGAAGATATATATTTTCCACTTGGATGTTGAGTGAAGCATTGTTTGAAGGGGTGAAAAACACAAGAAGGGGGGGTTGAATTGTAAAACTGAAATCTTAAAGCAATTGACAAGATATTTTTATCCTGGTTCGTTTGATCTCAAACTACTCCAGTCCACCCGTCAAGGTGATTTCGCCTCTCTCCAACGAGGTCTTAATTCACTATATTCAACTGAATATTACAGACTGCTTTAACAACTGCTAAAGCCTTCTTGATTCAAACCACAATCCGGTTTGTCAAGGCAACACTTTCTTACAAAGGTATAAAACAATGTCTGTGAATGTTTTCTACAAAACTTTATCACAACTGTGATGTATACACAAAATGAAGCTTAGAAACTAGATTGCTAAACACTAATGGAGTATCAGAGTTTGTGGTTTAGCAAAACTGGTAGATGAAGATTATTGTTCAGCTTTGTGCGTGTAGAGATTTGGAGAGCATTAGCCATTATAATCTTCGAAGCCTTGTTTATATAGCACTTGAGAAGATGAACGTTGAATGCAATATTCATGTTTCAATGCTAATAACAAGCTTTCCTTTTTGAGCAGATCTTGTCTGGAATGAAGCCGTTGGAATTAATTAGCGTTCAATGCACAGTACCGTTGCTTCTTCAATGCACGTTCTGGCTTGGCTCATTCTGATTCTGCTTCGCTGCTGATGAACTATTGTGTTTCTGTATCAGAGTGTTTACGCGCAGTTCTGTTCATCAAGCTTCAGCATGTGCGTGAGTTGATCATCTGATCTTGACGTTCTGATTCAGCAACTTCTGATGCTGGTGTATGAAATCAAATTCTGATGCTGAAGAAGTGATCTTGCTTATTTTAATCAGCGTATCTGCAAGTCAGAGCATAGTAATTTTAGGTAGCATATAGTTCAAACATGAAACATATAAATACTATATCTTTTCACTTTGTTATCATCAAAACTTAAATATAGGGTAGTAGATTCAAACATTGTTCTAACAATCTCCCCCTTTTTGATGATGACAAAAACTAGATATTTTAAATGAAAAATAACGTGAAAAGGTATCTGGGAAATGTTTCAGAGTTAAGAAGTAAGGAGAGATCAGAGTTAAGAGATACTCCCCCTGAGTTGATTACTTCCCTTTGATATACGTGTTCTTCAGGATCAGATCTTTTTCTTTCTTTGAACATCAGATTATAAGAGTCTTTGACTTATCAGAGAGCAGAGCTTCAGAGCTTTTCCTGTCAGAGCTTTGCTTTGGATCAGAGTATTAGTTCGATCAGAACTTCATATTTGATCAGAGCAACATTGATCAGAGCTTCTACATTTTGATTAGAGCTTCTAGTCTTCATAGAGTTCAGGAGCTTCCTTGTGCCTGTAGACTTAAAACAAAACAGAAAAACATTTCAAGTAATAGAGTTAGAATGTTTGAGAATTTCTGTCTAGTTAGCCGTTATTGATTTTAAATATCATTCTTGTTCTCCCCCTTTTTGTCAGCAATCAAAAAGTGTTGGTGATGTGCTAAAACAATTTAGATCAGAAAAACAAATTATATTAAAATAGTTCAGAGCAAAAGGGCATTACAAAAACATAGTCAAAACAAGACATCAGAACATAGTTAAAATGATTATGCATGTAAAAGATTTAAGGTTGAGGGGGCATGCGTGAGAACAGGCTCTCCAGCATCGCTTGAATCTTTTCAGAAGTTTCATTCTGCTTCTGAACCATGTTGACAACAATGTCAATTTTGCTGTCCTGTACATCCATTCTTGCTTTCATCTTCTGATCATTGTCGTCCATCCGCTGTTGGAGACGCAAGTCATTCAGCCTTAGTTCTTCCAGAGCCTGCCTGTCCAAGGCAGCTTGAGAAGTATCAGAAGGAGGAAGCTTCTCAGAACTTTCAGCGACATCTTCTGCTGGATTTTCTTCAGCCTGAATGGTCTTGTCTTCTTCTGATGGTTGCACCTTTGCAGCTTGCTCTTTCTCATACCAAGATTCACTGTCAAGAGGGAGCACAACTTCTTGAGGCAGCTGACTTTCAACTTCCTTCAGCAGCTTGCTGAAGTTCTGTTGAGCCTGCTCATAGTTGACATCCTGCAACTTGAGGGCTTCAGCACGTACCCATAGTCTGAACTGTGACCAGAGCTGATCAGAAGCAGCTGGGTCAATCATCCCAGGACAGACTTGCTTCAAAGAAGCAATCCATTGCAGCATACCTGTTTCAAAATTCAAAATACCAGAGCCAACATCTGGTTGCTTTGGTTTGGGGATGGCAATTTTGTGTCTTAGATCAGCAAGACGTTCAAGACTGGTTAAGTCAATGAAGATCCTGCTGGGGTTTTCAGAGGTTTGCTGAGATGTTGTTGGTTTTGGAGGAGGGGTATCAGAATCAGATATTTCGATTGGAGTGGTAGGAGTTTTTGGAGGTGTCGATTCTAATGAGGATGGCAACTGGGGCCTGAAAACAGTGGTTCCACATGGCAACTGGATTGCCAACGGTGATGGTTGAGGTGAGTGAGGGTCAGAATGATGAGGAGAAGGGGTTTTGGAATGGTGAAACTCTGTTTGTGGTGAAGGTGGATTATTTTCTGGTTGAGGAGGTGGAATCTCTGATTGCTCAGGGATCAGAGGTTCTTCTGTGAGAGGTTGTTGTTGTTGTGGTTCTGATTCTGGTTGTTGTTGTTGTTGTTCTGGAGGAGGAATATTTGGTGGTTCAGAATTTGGTTGAGCAGAAGCATGTTCACGCTCAATATCAGCTAGCACTCGATCAAGTGCTGGTGTTGTTGAAACAGTTGGTTGTTTGGGAATTTTAGTTCTGGTTCTTCTGAGTAGTAATGCCTCAGAGGGGTCTTCTGGTATGGTTTCATCAATGGTAGGGATTGGGATTGATATTCTGTGAGAGGTTTGAGGAGGGGCAGCAGATGTTGGAATAGTAGATGAAATTAAAACAGGGGCAGCAGATGAAATACCTCTTTTCTTTGGAGTCTGCTGAGACGATCCTTCTGCTGGTGCTTTCCTCTTCTTTGTCTTCTTCTGAGTCACTTCAGGTTGGGGTTGACTCAGATCTTTGATCTTCAGCTTTGAACCTGTATCTTCTTCCTCGTATGAATCTGGATACTTGAGAAACATCTCTGGTTTGGATTCCATTTCAGAAAATACCGGAAAATCACTCAGAGGCACTCTTCTGCTGGAGATGTCAGCAGTTGAAGTAGCTCTGGGTTCCTTCTTAATATTTTCTATCAGCTTCATCTTTTTCAGGTTCTTAGCGTTCAGCAGTTTTCCAACAGTTGGTTCAATAGTGCTCAGCACTTGAGCTTCGCTCAGATACTCTATCAGCTTATTCTCTGTCAGAATATCTGATATAAGCCTTCCAAACGGTATCCAGTCCCTTTTGGTCCTTTCTTCTTCTCTTGTTTCTTTGACACTGGTCTTGAGATGGTTGAACAGGAAGTGTGCCAGATTGATCTTTACCCTCTGATCAATAAAGTATATCAGAAACTGCTGATCCACGTTTATATAATCAGGAGAACTTGTTGGTTTCCTGTGATTGAAGCAGCCCAGAACAATCTTGGCCCATACTCTGCAGTGGTCCTCAGATCCTTAATTTTGCTGCTGGGCAATCCAAGAGTGAAAATTCTGTTGGCTACCACACCTACATCAGGGCATCTTTCAGCCATGTCCACACAACGGACTCCACCACCACTTTGACCGATTAACTTAGCAATGAGGTCTTCAGAAATCACTATCTTCTTTCCCATGACAGAAGAGATGACTAGATGTTTAGAAATCTTGGCGTGAATCCAAAATTCCTTGACAAGCGCTGGGAATGTTGGTCCAACCAACCTATCGAAATACCTCTCCCACTTTTGAGCCCTAATTTCTTCAGTTAGGTCAAATCCATTTTCCTTCAAACTTTCAAAGTCGATGATTAACTCAGAGAGAACTTCAAGGTTCTTTACCGGTGTGAGAAGAGTTCTGAGGGGCACCTGATATTGTTCAGAGGTTTCTTTCTTCTGATTGCCTGCAGAAATGCTGGAGGATGCCATTGTTCACACTAAAAAAGCTTTGAGAATGATTTGAGAGAAAAAGGTTTGTAGGAGATAAACTCAGAAATATGCAGAAAATACTTGAATGATTATGAGAAAGCGTAAAGAATAAGAATGAAGGATTAATGTGCTTAAATAGAGTTTTCAAAAATTATTTTGAAAAATTAAACGTTTTTAAGAGAGAGAAAAAAATAATGATTGCCATTTAACAAGCGTGATTACTTTTCATTAAATGCTTGCTGATTTTGGGGGATTTGAGAAAGATACTTAAAAACGGTTACCAGACATGTGTCTCAATGCACCCAATCAGCGCTTTGCCTTCTCAGAAGCGTGCACGCGTTCTGCTTCAGAGATTTGCTGATGATTGGATGACACTTGTTTGATGTAGTGATCAGCACGTCTGTCTTTGAGATTAGACTCTCAGATCTTTAGACTTGCATCTGATACAATCTGCATGTTCTATCTTTCTGAAAGGAGATTGATCAGAAGTTCACAGTAAAATAATTACATTCTGAAGATAAATATATGGAATTAAAACATTTTCATTCTGGGCATACTTTCATGCTGAGATGTTTCAGAATGAAATTGAACCTATCTTCTGAAAGGGGTTTAGTAAAGATATCAGCCCATTGATGGTCTGTATCTATAAATTTTAAGTTTAAAATACCTTTCTGAATATAGTCCCTAATGAAATGATGCTTTATTTCTATATGCTTAGCTCTAGAATGTAAAATAGGATTCTTACTTAAGCAAATAGCAGAAGTATTATCACAAAGAATAGGAATGTTACTCTCAAAAATCTGGAAGTCTTCAAGCTGACTTTTCATCCAGAGCATTTGTGTGCTACATCCTGCTGCTGCTATGTACTCAGCTTCTGCTGTTGACAGAGCAATTGTTGACTGCCTTTTGCTGGACCACGAGATCAGATTTTCTCCCAGAAACTGGCAGCTTCCAGAAGTACTTTTACGTTCCACTCTGTCTCCAGCAAAATCAGCATCACAGTAGCCTACTAAGCTGTAATCACTAGATTTTCTATAAAACAAACCCAGATTAGTAGTACCTTTCAGATACTTGAAAATTCGCTTAACAGCTGTTAAGTGAGATTCTCTAGGATCTGATTGGAATCTAGCACAGATACAAACGCTGAATAATATGTCAGGTCTTGAAGCTGTCAGATAAAGGAGAGAACCAATCATACCTCTGTAGACTTTCTGTTCTACACTTTTGCTTACCTCTTCTCTTTCCAGAATGCACGTGGGATGCATTGGAATCTTTGATGGCTTACATTCTGAGAGGTCAAATTTCTTCAGAAGATCTATGATGTATTTGCTCTGATGAATGTAAGTTCCTTCTGGAGTTTGATTGATCTGAATTCCTAGAAAGAATTTCAGTTCCCCCATGAGGCTCATCTCAAATTCTGCCTGCATACACTTAGCAAATTTTCTTCCAAGAGAAGGATTAGTAGAACCAAAAATGATATCATCAACATAAATTTGACAGACTAAAATGTCACTCTTAACTGTTTTACAGAATAGAGTAGTGTCCACTTTCCCTCTGGTGAATTCATTTTCAAGCAGAAAGTTACTTAGCCTTTCATACCAAGCTCTGGGAGCTTGTTTCAGACCATACAGTGACTTCTTTATGTTAGAACAATGTTTGAATCTAGTACCCTATATTTAAGTTTTGATGATAACAAAGTGAAAAGATATAGCAGTTAAATATTTTATGATTGAATTATATGCTGCCTAAAATTACTATGCTCTGACTTGCAGATATGCTGATTAAAATAAGCAAGATCACGTTTTCAGCATCAGAATATGAGTTTGCACATCAGCATCAGAAGTTGCTGAATCAGAACGTCAAGATCAGATGATCAACGCTTGCACATGCTGAAGCTTGATGAACAGAACTGCGCGTAAAACACTCTGATACAGAAACAAATTAGTTCATCAGCAGCGAAGCAAAATCAGAATGAGCCAAGCCAGATCGTGCATTGAAGAAGCAACGGTACTGTGCATTGAAAGCTAATCAATACCAACGGCATCATTCTAGACAAGATCTGCTCAAAAAGGAAAGCTTGTTAATAGCATTGAATCAAGAATATTTGCTTCAACGTTCATCTTCTCAAGTGCTATATAAACCAAGCTTTGAAGATTATCACGGCTAATGCTTCCAAACTCTCTACACGCACAAAGCTGAACAATAATCTTCACTCTACAAGTCTTGCTAAACCAACAAACTCTGATACTTTATTAGCGTTTAGCATCCTAGTATTCTAAGCTTCATTTGTGTAAACATCACAGTTGTGATATAGTTTTTGTAGAAACATTCACACACATTTGATTATATCTTTGTAAGAAAGTGTTGCCTTGACAAACCGGATTGTGGTTTGAATCAAGAAGGTTTTAGCAGTTGCTAAAGCAGATTTGTATTCAGTTGAATATAGTGAATTAAGACCTCGTTGGAGAGAGGCGAAATCACCTTGAACGGGTGGACTGGAGTAGTTTGAGATCAAACGAACCAGGATAAAAATACCTTGTCATTTGCTTTAAGTTTCCAGTTTTACAATTCAACCCCCCTTTCTTGTGTTTTTCACCCCTTCAATTGGCATCAGAGCGCCTGGTTCTGAGCTAAAACACTTAACCGTGTCAGTAAAAGATCCAGCGTCAGAAAAACACTATGGCAGGAAACAACTCTCATTTCAGCAATGACACCAATGAGGACAGAGACAGATTCAGCGGCAAACCTCCAGTCTTTGATGGAGAAAACTTTGACTATTGGAAAGACAGAATTGAAAGCTTCTTTCTAGCACATGATGCTGATCTGTGGGATATGGTGACAGATGGATACACGCACCCTGTTAATGCAACTGGTCAGAAGATTGATAGAAAATCAATGACTGATCAACAAAAGCGTGACTTCAAGAATCACCATAAGGCCAGAACCATCCTTCTCAGTGCCATCTCCTATACTGAGTATGAGAAGATCTCCAACAGAGACACAGCTAAGAACATCTTTGATTCTCTCAGAATGACGCATGAGGGGAACGTTCAAGTCAAGGAAACAAAGGCTCTGGCGCTCATTCAGAAGTATGAGGCGTTTAAAATGGAAGAATCTGAATCCATTGAAACTATGTTCTCTAGATTCCAGATTCTGGTAGCTGGTCTCAAAGTTCTGGACAAGGGATACTCTACTGCTGACCATGTCAAGAAGATAATCAGAAGTTTACCCAAGCAGTGGAGGCCTATGGTTACTGCTCTGAAGCTGGCGAAAGATCTCAACAAAATCACTCTGGAGGAACTTATAAGCTCCCTCAGAAGTCATGAGATAGAGCTGGAAGCTGACGAGCCTCAGAAGCAAGGTAAGCCTATAGCTTTGAAATCTAACAGAAAATCTGAATCTAAAGTTTTGCAGGCAGTTGAAGAAACATCTGATGGATCCTCATCAGAAGAAGACGAGCTTTCTCTTCTCTCCAGAAGAGTAAATCAACTGTGGAAGCAAAGACAAAAGAAGTTCAGGAATCCCAGAAGATCTGATCAGAACGAGTCTTCTTCCAGATACAGAAGAACAGATTCTTCCTCTGGATACAGAAGATCTGAAGGCTCCTCAGGTAGCAAGAAGCCAAATACAAAAGACATCATCTGCTACGAGTGCAATGAGCAAGGTCACTACAAGAGTGACTGTCCAAAGCTTCAGAGGGAAAAGCCAAAAAGGAAGTTTGGAAGAGAGAAGAAGAAAAGTCTCATGGCCACATGGGATGACTCTGACTCGTCTGAAGCTGACTCAGAATCAGATGATGAAAGGGCGAACATAGCGCTTATGGCTAACATTCCAGATGACAGTGAAGCTTCTGACTCAGACTCAGAATCAGACACAGAAGAGGTATTCCCTAACTTCGCTGTTAATTTTACAAAGGCTGAACTTGCTGAAAGCCTCAATGAAATTCTGGAACGTTATCAGCAGATTAGAGCTAAATTCAGAGACCTGAAAAGGACTCTTGAATCTGACTCTAATAAGTCTGAGAGTCTCAAATTGGAAAACTCTGAGCTGAGAGATAAAATTTTAAAATTAGAAAACTCTTTACAAAACTCTCAGAAGGTACCAATTTCTGAAACTCCCAGCAACGCTGATGAGATCATCAAGGAGTATGATCATAGTTTCCAGAAGTTCCTTGCTAAAAGCATAGATAGAAGCAGAATGGCTTCAATGATCTATGGAGTTAGCGGAAACGGCAGGAAAGGAATAGGATACCTAGGTAAGGTTCCTACACCTAAAAATGTCATGGATTTAGTTATTAAACACACTCCTCTAAATTCACACTTTGTGTATGGTCACACACATGACATCAAATATACTAGTAGTAATCACTTTGTGAAACCAAAATTCAACCAGAGTTTTGGTAAAACTAACAAATCAGGACCCAAGAAGATCTGGGTACCTAAGGATAAAATAATACATGTTGCAGATATCTTTAGCAGCAAGTCAGAAACACCAGTCATGGTACCTGGACTCTGGCTGCTCACGTCACATGACGGGAAGAAGGCATATGTTCCAAAGCCTGGAACTTAAGCCTGGAGGCCACGTTGGTTTTGGAGGCAATCAGAGGGGAAAGATAATTGGCTCTGGAACTGTAGGTAACGGAAATCTTCCCTCTATTAATAATGTTCTGCTTGTTGATGGATTGATGCATAACCTGTTATCCATAAGTCAATTAAGTGATAACGGTTATGATATAATCTTTAATCAAAAATCATGTAAAGCTGTTAGTCAGAAAGATGGGACTATCCTATTTAATGGTAAGAGGAAAAACAACATTTACAAAATCAAACTTTCTGAACTTAAGAGTCAGAACGTAAAATGTCTTCTGTCTGTTAACAACGAGCAATGGATCTGGCACAGAAGATTGGGACATGTTAGTATGAGAAGAATATCTCAGATTAACAAACTCAATCTGGTCAGAGGTCTTCCAAATTTGAAGTTCAATTCAGATGCTCTGTGTGAAGCATGTCAGAAAGGCAAATTTGCAAAACCCTCTTTTAAATCCAAAAATGTTGTTTCTACCTCTAAGCCATTAGAACTTCTGCACATTGACTTATTTGGACCAGTTAAAACTGCTTCTGTCAGTGGCAAGAAGTATGGGTTAGTAATCGTAGATGACTATAGCAGATGGACATGGGTAAAGTTCTTAAGACACAAGGACGAGTCACACTCTGTGTTTGTTACCTTCTGTAACCAAGTTCAGAATGAAAAAGATCTTAGAATCGTTAAAGTCAGAAGTGATCATGGTGGAGAATTTGAAAATAAAGATTTTGAGTCATTCTTTAATGACAAAGGCATTCTGCATGATTTCTCTTGTCCTAGAACTCCCCAACAAAATGGAGTTGTAGAACGAAAGAACAGAACATTGCAAGAAATGGCCAGAACCATGATCAACGAGACAAACGTTGCTAAGACTTTCTGGGCAGAGGCAATAAACACAGCGTGCTACATTCAGAATAGAATCTCAATAAGACCTATTCTGGAAAAGACTCCATATGAATTGTGGAAGAACAGAAAGCCCAACATTTCGTATTTTCATCCATTTGGATGTACATGCTATATGTTAAATACTAAGAATTATTTGAACAAGTTTGATTCTAAGACACAGAAGTGTATTATGTTAGGATACTCTGAACGCTCAAGAGGGTACAGAGTATACAATACAGAAACACAGATTGTGGAAGAATCAATCAGTGTTCGTTTTGATGATAAGCTTGACTCTGAAAAGTCAAAGCAGAATGAAAATCTTGCAGGTACAGAAATTGAATTTGCAGGTTCTGAAGACAAGTCATCAGAAGCTCTCAACACAGACATTCCTTCAACGTCTGAAAGAAGCAATGCTAGAAATCCTACAACTGCTGCTGATCAACCTCAGAAGAGATTACCCAGAAGCAGTGTGGATCACCCAGAAGAAACTATTCTAGGAAGAAAGGAAGATCCAATCAGAACAAGAGCAAGCTTCAGAAACTCTGAAGAAACTCTGATGGGACTTGTGTCTCTGATTGAACCTTCTTCTATTGATGAAGCACTTCTGGACAATGACTGGATTCTGGCAATGCAAGAAGAGCTGAATCAATTCACCAAAAACGACGTATGGGATCTCGTTCCAAGACCAAAAGGATTCAACGTCATTGGAACAAGATGGGTGTTCAGAAACAAGCTTAATGAACAAGGTGAAGTCGTCAGAAACAAGGCACGACTGGTTGCACAAGGTTATAGTCAGCAAGAGGGGATAGACTATACAGAAACCTTTGCCCCAGTCGCCAGGTTAGAATCTATCAGACTTTTAATCTCATTTGCTGTTAATAGAGGCATCACTCTGTATCAGATGGATGTCAAAAGTGCATTCTTAAATGGTTATATAGAAGAAGAAGTGTATGTTCACCAACCCCCAGGTTTTGAAAATACAAAACATCCAGAACATGTTTTCAAACTGAAAAAGTCACTGTATGGTCTGAAACAAGCTCCCAGAGCTTGGTATGAAAGGCTAAGTAACTTTCTGCTTGAAAATGAGTTCACCAGAGGGAAAGTGGACACCACTCTATTCTGTAAAACAGTTAAGAGTGACATTTTAGTCTGTCAAATTTATGTTGATGATATAATCTTTGGATCTACTAATCCTTCTCTTGGAAGAAAATTTGCTAAGTGTATGCAGGCAGAATTTGAGATGAGCCTCATGGGGGAACTGAAGTTCTTTCTAGGAATTCAGATCAATCAAACTCCAGAGGGAACTTACATTCATCAGAGCAAATACATCAGAGATCTTCTGAAGAAATTTGACCTCTCAGAATGTAAGCCATCAAAGATTCCAATGCATCCCACGTGCATTCTGGAAAGAGAAGAGGTAAGCAAAAGCGTAGAACAGAAAGTCTACAGAGGTATGATTGGCTCTCTCCTTTATCTGACTGCTTCAAGACCTGATATTTTATTCAGCGTATGTATTTGTGCTAGATTCCAATCAGATCCTAGAGAATCTCACTTAACAGCTGTTAAGCGAATTTTCAAGTATCTGAAAGGTACTACTAATCTGGGTTTGTTTTATAGAAAATCTAGTGATTACAGTTTAGTAGGCTACTGCGACGCTGATTTTGCTGGAGACAGAGTGGAACGAAAGAGTACTTCTGGAAGCTGCCAGTTTCTGGGAGAAAATCTGATCTCGTGGTCCAGCAAAAGGCAATCAACTATTGCTCTGTCAACAGCAGAAGCTGAGTACATAGCAGCAGCTGGATGTAGCACACAGATGCTCTGGATGAAAAGTCAGCTTGAAGACTTCCAGATTTTTGAGAGTAACATTCCTATTCTTTGTGATAATACTTCTGCTATTTGCTTAAGTAAGAATCCTATTTTACATTCTAGAGCTAAGCATATAGAAATAAAACATCATTTCATTAGGGACTATATTCAGAAAGGTATTTTAAACTTGAAATTTATAGATACAGACCATCAATGGGCTGATATCTTTACAAAACCCCTTTCAGAAGATATGTTTAATTTCATTCTGAAACATCTCAGCATGAAAGTATGCCCAGAATGAAAATGCTTTAATTCCATATTCTTATCCTTCAGAATGTATTTATATTACTGTGAACTTCTGATCAATCTTCTTTCAGAAAGTTAGGACATGCAGATTGTATCAGAGGCAAGTCTAAAGATCTGAGAGTCTAATCTCAAATACAGACGTGCTGATCACTACATCAAACAAGTGTCATCCAATCATCAGCAAATCCCTGAAGCAGAACGCGTGCATGTTTCTGAGAAGGCAAAGCGCTGATTGGGTGCATTGAGACACATGTCTGGTAACCGTTTTTAAGTATCTTTCTCAAATCCCCCAAAATCAGCAAGCATTTAATGCAAAAGTAATCACGCTTGTTAATGGCAATCATTATTTTTTTTCTCTCTCTTAAAAACGTTTTATTTTTCAAAATAATTTTTGAAAATGCTATTTAAGCACATTACTCTTCATTCTTAATCTTTACGCTTTCTCATAATCTCTTAAGAATTTTTCTGCATATTTCTGAGTTTACCATCTTCAAACCCTTTTCTCTCAAATCACTCTCAAACCTTTTTGTGTGAGAACAATGGCATCCTCCAGCATTTCTGCAGGAAATCAGAAGAAAGAAACCTCTGAGCAATATCAAGCGCCTACAAGAACTCTTCTCACACCGGTCAAGAATCTTGAGGTTCTCTCTGAATTAATCATCGATTTCGAAAGTTTGAAGGATAATGAATTTGACCTAACTGCTGAAGTCAAAGCTCAAAAGTGGGAGAGGTACTTTGATAGATTGGTTGGACCAACCTTCCCAGAGCTTGTCAAAGAATTTTGGATTCATGCCAAGATTGATAAACATCTAGTCGTCTCTTCTGTTATGGGAAAGAAGATAATAATCTCTGAAGACCTCATTGCTAGGTTAATAGGTCAAAGTGGTGGTGGAGTCCGCTGTGTGGACATGGCTGATAGGTGTCCTGATATAGGTGTGGTAGCAAACTGCATCTTCACTCTTGGTTTTCCCAGCAGCAAAATCAAGGATCTGAAGGATCACTGCAGAGTGTGGGCCAAGATTGTTCTAGGCTGTTTCAATCACAGGAAGCCAACAAGCTCTCCTGACTATATAAACGTGGATCAGCAATTTCTGATCTACTTTATTGATCAGAGGGTGAAGATCAATTTGGCACACTTCCTGTTCAATCATCTGAAGACTAGTGTGAAAGAGACTAGAGAAGAAGAAAGGACCAAAAGGGACTGGATACCATTTGGGAGGCTCATATCAGATATTCTGACAGAGAATAAGCTGATAGATTATCTGAGCGAAGCTAAAGTACTGGGCAATTTTGAACCAACTGTTGGAAAACCACTGAATGCTAAGAATCTGAAAAAGATGAAGCTGATAGACAATATCAGGAAGGAACCCAGAGCTTCTTCAACTGCTGATATCTCCAGAAGAAGAGTGCCTCTGAGTGATTTCCCAAGATTTTCTGAAATGGAATCCCATCCTGATATGTTTGCCAAGTATCCAGATTCTCACAAGGAAGAAGTTGCAGGTTCCAAGCTGAAGATCAAAGATCTGAGTCAAGTTCAACCTGAAGTGATTCAGAAGAAGTCAAAGAAGAGGAAAGCAGAAGGATCATCTCACCAGACTCCAAAGAAACGAGGTAATTCATCTGCTGCTCCTATTTCAATTTCCTCTACTATTCCAACATCTGTTGCTCCTCCTCCAACCTCTCACAGAATTTCCATTCCAATCCCCACTATTGATGAAACCATACCAGAAGACCCTTCTGAGGCCTTACAACTCAGAAGAACCAGAATTAAAATTCCCATTAAAATTCCCAAACAACAACCAACTGTTTCAACAACACCAGCACTTGATAGAGTGCTAGCTGACATTGAGCGAGAACATGCTTCTGTTCAACCTCACTCTGAACCACCAAATATTCCTCCTCCACAACCTGAACCAGAAATTCAACCAGAACCAGAAATACAACCACAACCAGAACCACAACCAGAACCAGAACAAGAACCAGAACCACAATCTCAACAACCTATCACAGAAGAACCTCTGATCCCTGAGCAATCAGAAGTTCCACCTCCTCAACCAGAAAATAATCCTCCCTCACCTCAAACAGAGTTTCATCGCTATGAAACCCCATCTCCTCATCATTCTGATCCCCACTCACCTCAACCTTCACCGCTGGCAATACAGTTGCCATGTGGAACCACCATTATCAGACCCCAGTTACCATCATCAGAGGAATCAACACCTCCAAAAACTCCAACCACTCCAATAGACATATCCTCTGACTCTGATAACCATCCACCAAAACAAACAGCACCTCAGCACACCTCTGAAAGCCAATCATCTGAAAACCCCAGCAGAACATTCATTGACTTAACAAGTCTTGAACGTCTTGCTGATTTAAGACACAAATTGGCCATTCCCAAACCAAAGCAACTAGATGTTGGCTCTGGTATTTTGGACTTTGAAACAGGTATGCTGCAGTGGATTGCTTCTCTGAAGCAAGTCTGTCCCGGGATGATCGACCCAGCTGCTTCTGATCAGCTCTGGTCACAGTTCAGAGTATGGGTTCGTTCTGAAGCACTCAAGCTGCAGGACGTCAACTATGAGCAGGCTCAACAGAACTTTAGCAAGCTGCTGAAGGAAGTTGAGAGTCAGCTGCCTCAAGAAGTTGTGCTCCCTCTGGACTCTGAATCGTGGTCTGAGAAAGAGCAAGCTGCACAGGTGCAACCTTCAGAAGAAGACAAGACTCTTCAGGAAGAGAATCCAGCATAAGATGTAGCTGAAAGTTCTGAGAAGCCTCCTCCTGCTGAAAGTTCTCAAGCTGCCTTGGACAGGCAGGCTCTGGAAGAATTAAGGCTGAATGACTTGCGTCTACAGCAGCGGATGGATGAGAATAATCAGAAGATGGAAGCAAGAATGAATGTCCAGGACAGCAAGATTGATACTGTTGTCACCATGGTTCAGAAGCAGAATGCAACTTCTGAAAAGATTCAGGCAATGCTGGAAAGCCTGTTCTCACGCATGCCCCCACAACCTTGAAATCTTTTATGCATAACATTCTCTATATTTTTCTTCATTTTCTGATGTACTTTTGACTATGTTTTGACTATGTTTGTGTAATGCTCTTGTGATCTGAACTATTTTTAATATAATATGTTTTTCTGATCCAAATTGTTTTAGCACATCACTAACACTTTTTGATTGCTGACAAAAAGGGGGAGAACAAGAATGATATTTAAAATCAATAACGGCTAACTAGACAGAAACTCTCAAACATTCTAACTCTATTACTTGAAATGTTTTTCTGTTTTGTTGTTAAGTCTACAGGCACAAGGAAGCGCTGAACACTATGAAGACTAAGAACTAGAAGCTCATGTTGCTCTGATCAAATATGAAGTTCTGATATATGAAGATCTGATCGACCTAACACTCTGATCCGAAGCAAAGCTCTGACAGGAAAAGCTCTGAAGCTCTGCTTTCTGATAAGTCAAAGACTTATAATCTGATGCTCAAAGATAGAAAAAGATCTGACTCTGAAGAACTCACATATCAAAGGGAAGTAACAAACTCAGGGGGAGTATCTCTTAACTCTAACTTCTCCGTACTTCTTATTCTGATACATAGATCTGATAACTTTTCACGTTATTTTTCATTTAAAATATCTAGTTTTTGTCATCATCAAAAAGGGGGAGATTGTTAGAACAATGTTTGAATCTAGTACCCTATATTTAAGTTTTGATGATAACAAAGTGAAAAGATATAGCAGTTAAATATTTTATGATTGAATTATATGCTGCCTAAAATTACTATGCTCTGACTTGCAGATATGCTGATTAAAATAAGCAAGATCACGTTTTCAGCATCAGAATATGAGTTTGCACATCAGCATCAGAAGTTGCTGAATCAGAACGTCAAGATCAGATGATCAACGCTTGCACATGCTGAAGCTTGATGAACAGAACTGCGCGTAAAACACTCTGATACAGAAACAAATTAGTTCATCAGCAGCGAAGCAGAATCAGAATGAGCCAAGCCAGATCGTGCATTGAAGAAGCAACGGTACTGTGCATTGAAAGCTAATCAATACCAACGGCATCATTCTAGACAAGATCTGCTCAAAAAGGAAAGCTTGTTAATAGCATTGAATCAAGAATATTTGCTTCAACGTTCATCTTCTCAAGTGCTATATAAACCAAGCTTTGAAGATTATCACGGCTAATGCTTCCAAACTCTCTACACGCACAAAGTTGAACAATAATCTTCACTCTACAAGTCTTGCTAAACCAACAAACTCTGATACTTTATTAGCGTTTAGCATCCTAGTATTCTAAGCTTCATTTGTGTAAACATCACAGTTGTGATATAGTTTTTGTAGAAACATTCACACACATTTGATTATATCTTTGTAAGAAAGTGTTGCCTTGACAAACCGGATTGTGGTTTGAATCAAGAAGGTTTTAGCAGTTGCTAAAGCAGATTTGTATTCAGTTGAATATAGTGAATTAAGACCTCGTTGGAGAGAGGCGAAATCACCTTGAACGGGTGGACTGGAGTAGTTTGAGATCAAACGAACCAGGATAAAAATACCTTGTCATTTGCTTTAAGTTTCCAGTTTTACAATTCAACCCCCCCTTCTTGTGTTTTTCACCCCTTCACTTTAGTTTGAAAACATGTTCTGGATGTTTTGTATTTTCAAAACCTGGGGGTTGGTGAACATAAACTTCTTCTTCTATATAACCATTTAAGAATGCACTTTTGACATCCATCTGATACAGAGTGATGCCTCTATTAACAGCAAATGAGATTAAAAGTCTGATAGATTCTAACCTGGCGACTGGGGCAAAGGTTTCTGTATAGTCTATCCCCTCTTGCTGACTATAACCTTGTGCAACCAGTCGTGCCTTGTTTCTGATGACTTCACCTTGTTCATTTAGCTTGTTTCTGAACACCCATCTTGTTCCAATGACGTTGAATCCTTTTGGTCTGGGAACGAGATCCTATACGTCGTTTCTGGTGAATTGATTCAGCTCTTCTTGCATTGCCAGAATCCAGTCATTATCCAGAAGTGCTTCATCAATAGAAGAAGGTTCAATCAGAGACACAAGTCCCATAAGAGTTTCTTCAGAGTTTCTGAAGCTTGCTCTTGTTCTGATTGGATCTTCCTTTCTTCCTAGGATAGTCTCTTCTGGGTGATCCAAACTGCTTCTGGGTAATCTCTTCTGAGGTTGATCAGCAGCAGTTGTAGGATTTCTAGCATTGCTCCTTTCAGACGTTGAAGGAATGTCTGTGTTGAGAGCTTCTGATAACTTGTCTTCAGAACCTGCAAATTCAATTTCTATACCTGCAAAAATTTCATTCTGCTTTGACTTTTCAGAGTCAAGCTTATCATCAAAACGAACACTGATTGATTCTTCCACAATCTGTGTTTCTGTATTGTATACTCTGTACCCTCTTGAGCGTTCAGAGTATCCTAACATAATACACTTCTGTGCCTTAGAATCAAACTTGTTCAAATAATTCTTTGTATTCAATATAAAGCAAGTACATCCAAATGGATGAAAATATGAAATGTTGGGCTTTCTGTTCTTCCACAATTCATATGGAGTCTTTTCCAGAATAGGTCTTATTGAGATTCTATTCTGAATGTAGCACGCTGTGTTTATTGCCTCTGCCCAGAAAGTCTTAGCAACGTTTGTCTCATTGATCATGGTTCTGGCCATTTCTTGCAATGTTCTGTTCTTTCGTTCTACAACTCCATTTTGTTGGGGAGTTCTAGGACAAGAGAAATCATGCAGAATGCCTTTGTCATTAAAGAATGACTCAAAATCTTTATTTTCAAATTCTTCACCATGATCACTTCTGACTTTAACGATTCTAAGATCTTTTTCATTCTGAACTTGGTTACAGAAGGTAACAAACACAGAGTGTGACTCGTCCTTGTGTCTTAAGAACTTTACCCATGTCCATCTGCTATAGTCATCTACGATTACTAACCCATACTTCTTACCACTGACTGAAGCAGTTTTAACTGGTCCAAATAAGTCAATGTGCAGAAGTTCTAATGCCTTAGAGGTAGAAACAACATTTTTGGATTTAAAAGAAGGTTTTGCAAATTTGCCTTTCTGACATGCTTCACACAGAGCATCTGAATTGAACTTCAAATTAGGAAGTCCTCTGACCAGATTGAGTTTGTTAATTTGAGATATTCTTCTCATACTAACATGCCCCAATCTTCTGTGCCAGATCCACTGCTCGTTGTTAACAGACAGAAGACATTTTACGTTCTGACTCTTTAGTTCAGAAAGTTTGATTTTGTAAATGTTGTTTTTCCTCTTTCCATTAAACAGGATAGTCCCATCTTTCTGACTAACAGCTTTACATGATTTTTGATTAAAGATTATATCATAACCGTTATCACTTAATTGACTTATGGATAACAGATTATGCATCAATCCATCTACTAGCAGAACATTATTAATAGAGGGAAGATTTCCGTTACCTACAGTTCCAGAGCCAATAATCTTTCCCCTCTGATTGCCTCCAAAGCCAACGTGGCCTCCAGGCTTAAGTTCCAGGCTTTGGAACATATGCCTTCTTCCCGTCATGTGTCGTGAGCAGCCAGAGTCCAGGTACCATGACTGGTGTTTCTGACTTGCTGCTAAAGATATCTGCAACATGTATTATTTTATCCTTAGGTACCCAGATTTTCTTGGGTCCTGACTTGTTAGTTTTACCAAAACTCTGGTTGAATTTTGGTTTCACAGAGTGCTTACTGCTAGTATATTTGATATCATGTGTGTGACCATACACAAAGTGTGAATTTAGAGGAGTGTGTTTAATGGTTAAATCCATGACATTTTTAGGTGTAGGAACCTTACCTAGGTATCCTATTCCTTTCCTGCCGTTTCTGCTAACTCCATAGATCATTGAAGCCATTCTGCTTCTATTTATGCTTTTAGCAAGGAACTTCTGGAAACTGTGATCATACTCCTTGATGATCTCATCAGCGTTGCTGGGAGTTTCAGAAATTGGTTCCTTCTGAGAGTTTTGTAAAGAGTTTTCTAATTTTGAAATTTTATCTCTCAGCTCAGAGTTTTCCAATTTGAGACTCTCAGACTTATTAGAGTCAGATTCAAGATTCCTTTTCAAGTCTCTGAATTTAGCTCTAATCTGCTGATAACGTTCCAGAATTTCATTGAGGCTTTCAGCAAGTTCAGCCTTTGTAAAATTAACAGCGAAGTTAGGGAATACCTCTTCTGTGTCTGATTCTGAGTCTGATTCAGAAGCTTCACTATCATCTGGAATGTTAGCCATGAGCGCCATGTTTGCCCTTTCATCATCTGATTCTGAGTCAGCTTCAGACGAGTCAGAGTCATCCCATGTGGCCATGAGACTTTTCTTCTTCTCTCTTCCAAACTTCTTTTTGGGCTTTTCCCTCTGAAGCTTTGGGCAGTCACTCTTGTAGTGTCCTTGCTCATTGCACTCGTAGCAGATGATGTCTTTTGTGTTTGGCTTCTTGCTACTGGAGGAGCCTTCAGATCTTCTGTATCCAGAGGAAGAATCTGTCCTTCTGTATCTGGAAGAAGACTCGTTCTGATCAGATCTTCTGGGATTCCTGAACTTCCTTTGTCTTTGCTTCCACAGTTGATTTACTCTTATGGAGAGAAGGGAAAGTTCGTCTTCTTCTGATGAGGATCCATCAGATGTTTCTTCAACTGCCTGCAAAACTTTAGACTCAGATTTTCTGTTAGATTTTAAAGCTAAAGGCTTACCTTGCTTCTGAGGCTTGTCAGCTTCTAGCTCTATCTCATGACTTCTGAGGGAGCTTATAAGTTCCTCCAGAGTGATTTTGTTGAGATCTTTCGCTAGCTTCAGAGCAGTAACCATAGGCCTCCACTGCTTGGGTAAACTTCTGATTATCTTCTTGACATGGTCAGCAGTAGAGTATCCTTTGTCCAGAACTTTGAGACCAGCTACCAGAATCTGGAATCTAGAGAACATAGTTTCAATGGATTCAGATTCTTCCATTTTGAACGCCTCATACTTCTGAATGAGCGCCAGAGCTTTTGTTTCTTTGACTTGAACGTTGCCCTCATGCGTCATTCTGAGAGAATCAAAGATGTTCTTAGCTGTGTCTCTGTTGGAGATCTTTTCATACTCAGTATAGGAGATGGCACTGAGGAGGATGGTTCTGGCCTTATGGTGATTCTTGAAGTCACGCTTTTGTTGATCAGTCATTGATTTTCTATCAATCTTCTGACCAGTTGCATTCACAGGGTGCGTGTATCCATCTGTCACCATATCCCACAGATCAGCATCATGTGCTAGAAAGAAGCTTTCAATTCTGTCTTTCCAGTAATCAAAGTTTTCTCCATCAAAGACTGGAGGTTTGCCACTGAATCTGTCTCTGTCCTCGTTATTGTCATTGCTGAAGTGAGAATTGTTTCCTGCCATTGTGTTTTTCTGACGCTGGATCTTGTACTGACACGGTTAAGTGTTTTAGCTCAGAACCAGGCGCTCTGATGCCAATTGAAGGGGTGAAAAACACAAGAAGGGGGGGTTGAATTGTAAAACTGAAATCTTAAAGCAATTGACAAGATATTTTTATCCGGGTTCGTTTGATCTCAAACTACTCCAGTCCACCCGTCAAGGTGATTTCTCCTCTCTCCAACGAGGTCTTAATTCACTATATTCAACTGAATATTACAGACTGCTTTAACAACTGCTAAAGCCTTCTTGATTCAAACCACAATCCGGTTTGTCAAGGCAACACTTTCTTACAAAGGTATAAAACAATGTGTGTGAATGTTTTCTACAAAACTTTATCACAACTGTGATGTATACACAAAATGAAGCTTAGAAACTAGATTGCTAAACACTAATGGAGTATCAGAGTTTGTGGTTTAGCAAAACTGGTAGATGAAGATTATTGTTCAGCTTTGTGCGTGTAGAGATTTGGAGAGCATTAGCCATTATAATCTTCGAAGCCTTGTTTATATAGCACTTGAGAAGATGAACGTTGAATGCAATATTCTTGTTTCAATGCTAATAACAAGCTTT
Organism: Vicia faba; assembly: GCA_948472305.1. Lineage (NCBI taxonomy): Eukaryota > Viridiplantae > Streptophyta > Magnoliopsida > Fabales > Fabaceae > Vicia > Vicia faba. The sequence goes on along the minus strand of OX451739.1, from coordinate 1,551,463,646 downwards.
CCTTTTTGAGCAGATCTTGTCTGGAATGAAGCCGTTGGAATTAATTAGCGTTCAATGCACAGTACCGTTGCTTCTTCAATGCACGTTCTGGCTTGGCTCATTCTGATTCTGCTTCGCTGCTGATGAACTATTGTGTTTCTGTATCATAGTGTTTACGCGCAGTTCTGTTCATCAAGCTTCAGCATGTGCGTGAGTTGATCATCTGATCTTGACGTTCTGATTCAGCAACTTCTGATGCTGGTGTATGAAATCAAATTCTGATGCTGAAGAAGTGATCTTGCTTATTTTAATCAGCGTATCTGCAAGTCAGAGCATAGTAATTTTAGGTAGCATATAGTTCAAACATGAAACATATAAATACTATATCTTTTCACTTTGTTATCATCAAAACTTAAATATAGGGTAGTAGATTCAAACATTGTTCTAACATTGTTGATTTTAAAATCCAAGCCATATCCTCCACTTTGAGATGATGCAAATTCTCCTTTCTCATAATTGTGGGTAGTAAGTATGTTTTCCACACAGACAATGACAATGGTGTCTTATCTCATAAAATTAACCAACACAGATGTGTTTTTTTTTTAATTTTTAAAGAGGAACTACGTGTACCCTGATCCCCTATTGCATAAAAAGGTGGTACGTAGGAACTAAAGGTTCGCAACCGCAGCGGGTGCAAAAAAAATCATAAAAAATACATTTCTTTTCTCACCTCCACCATATATTTTACATACAACACTTTTTATAGCCAAAATATACAAATTTTACAAAGAGGTTCCTGTGGAGTACCGTAGATGTTTAGGGTGATAATACCTTCCCTTTTCATAACCAACCCCCTTACCTTGAATCTTTCCCCCCTCTTTTGGGTTATTCACTCTTTTCCCATTCCTTTAGAAACAATAAAGCGCAGTGGCGATTTTTATTTTGATCTGTATAAATATATTCTATCCAATAGCTTAGTCTTAAACATTTCTACCGCTAAATAAAAATGGCGACATCACTTGGGAAATATTGAACTCTTGCTGGTCCATCCCTTAGTGAGTTGAGCCTATCTTTGTCTATATTTGTATATGTGCTATTGTTCTTTATGTGTTATATGTTGTATATATGTTTGCCTGGATTTTCTTGGTTTTCAGGGTGCTTGGTGATTACTTATAAGTATTATACACGGACTTGGACAAACTCTACGATAAGACGAGCGGTATAGTCATGTTAACTTTGAGGTAGTAATGCTAAAAAAGGAGGCATGAGATCCCCCACTCAGTGGAGGCCCCTTTGACTGTAGTGTCGTTTACCGAGTAATCGGGAAGATGTATTGCTTTCAACCTGGGAGCCTGCTGAAATTGAGGACTGTAGAATACCAAACCAATCTTGGCCTTTTAGGTGTAGTGCAGAAGCTATGACAGAGTAATCCGGAAATAGTTGTCACGCGATACTACGCTCGGACGAGTTTTTCTTAAGAATATTACTAGTTACCAAGTTAATCGGGAAGCTGGTAATATCCGAAGGAAGGATGTAGACTCTGGGTAGTACCTTCGACCTCATGCCCGTGACGTTGAACTTACTATATGTGTGATCTTGTGTGTGATTGTTGCACCATGCATCCATGCACTCATAAGCATCTTTGGAAGAGATCTTATTTCAAGGGATTTAAAATTTGACCATTTGTGAATATCTTAGGTACTTTTTAACCATGGATTATGGAAAGAGAAAGATCGGGAAGTACAGTTTCAAGGATCCCAAGATAGATGAGTTGATCAGTCTAATTCCTGAGACCGAGTGTTCTCCAGACTTTCGGAAGAAGTCTGGATCCATCATTCCTCTCATGAAGCTGAAGATGAAGGAGGGTATTCTCTCGACCTTGGTCCAGTTCTATGATCCAATGTATCATTGCTTTACTTTTCCCGACTATCAGTTGATGCCTACACTGGAGGAGTATTCTTATCTATTGGATTTACCTGTTACCGATTGTGTTCCTTTTACTGGTTTGGAGGGTGAGCCAAAACCACATGAGATTGCTGCTTTGATTCATCTAGGGAAGTCTGAGGTGGAAGCTCATATGACTACTAAAGGATGGATTAGAGGATTACCAGCTCAGTTCTTATTGGAGAAAGCTCGTTACTTTTCCAGGATGAAGAGTACAGTCTCTTTTGTGGCCATCTTTGCTCTACTTGCTTACGGGTTGTTCTTATTTCCTAATGTGGACCAGTTTGTTGACGTTCATGCTATCAGGATCTTCATGATTGGAAACCCAGTTCCTACATTGTTGGGTGATACTTATTACTCTATTCATCTTCAGAGTTCTTATCATGGGGGTATGATTATCTGTTGCACGCCCCTGTTGTACCGATGGTTTATCTCTCATATGCCTCAGTCTGATGCTTTTTGGGATGTCAAGAACGAAACTCGTTGGGCTCCTAAGATCATGGCACTTACTCACTCGGATATTGATTGGTATCATCGAGCTTACTAGGATATAAAGATTATTGACAGTTGTGGTGGTTTCCCCAATGTACCTCTTTTTGGTACAAAGGGAGGAATTAACTATAACCATGTTCTTGCGCGACGACAACTTGGTTATCTGATGAGGGATAAACCAAATAGTATTCATTTGAGTAGTTTCTTTCTGAAGGAAGGAGAAGACCATAGGGAAGCTAGGGAGCATATTATGAAGGCCTGGCGTTACATTCATAAGAAGAGTAGGAAGGATTTAGGACCTAGGGGTGTTGTTTCTTTGGAGCCATATCTTCAGTGGGTCCAAACGAGAGCTATTCGGTTGAAGATGCCATATTCCCGGGAAACACCTATGCATGATCTATTTGTGAAGACCACTCCTCCCTTATTATATGATCTAGAAGAGCTGCAACTTTCTTTGGTCAGGATGCAACAGGAAAAGGATGCTTGGAAGAACAAGTTCCAAACTTTAGAGATTTCTTATAGATAAGACTTGAAGGAGAAAGACAACTTGATTGAGATCCTTGAGAGTCGAGCGGTTAAGACTATGGAGAGGCAAGGAGATTTATTTTCTCCTAAGCCTCAATCAGATGTTGATTACTCACTTCCTAATTCAGGTGATTAGAAGGAAGTTGCCACCAGATATACGGAAGAAAACCAGAGGTTGAAGGCTCATATTGTCAGGCTCACGGGGAAGCACCAGCGTATATAGTGATCTCCATCACTTTTACTTCTTAGGGTTTTAGATTTTATTTTCATCTTGTACTTGGGATCATTGAAACTTGTAATCCATTTTGGAGTTGTTATAATGGAATTTTCAGTATTTTCAAATGCGTTATTACTTTGATATTTGCAATATGTCCATATATTTTAAATCCCTTGAAATGTTAAATAAAATAAAATCATGTGCATTACATATCATGCATCATATTGCACATATTTCTTGCATTTTTATGCATATCCAGGTGTCTTACCAAGCTTCTTTACTTCGTTCAGCAAGCTGACTCACCACTACAACACTCGGGCTAATTTCAGAAAAAAGATGGACAACCTAGAACAAGAGAATCGCGAGCTGCGCGAGGAGGTTTCTGCTTTGAAGGCCGGCATAGCCAATCTGACTGCTCTGATGGAATCTCTAGTGGCTGCTCAGAATTAGCCAATAAGTGTCCAACCTCAACCAACAAGGGCAACTACTGAAGCTCCGACTGTTCGCGTATCTGCTACTCCAGCTGTTATTTAAAACCGTATGCCTCAAGGTTATCCATGGGGAATGCCAGAGAATTTTGCACCTGAAGGTTTCAATCTTGGTCCTCAAGATACTCCAATTGTTCAGACTATTGTCACTCTGGCACCTCCTATTGTACATGCTGCTCCTGCTGCGCCTCTTTCGTTGAATATGGTTTCGTTTGTTAATGATGATGCGTATCATCCTTTCCCTCCATCGAGTGAAGACTTGGGTCTTTATGACATAATGGATGATTATCAAGAGCAGTTTGACAAGATGAAAATAAAGATGAAGGCCCTCAGGGGAAAGATCTATTTGGGCAGAATGTGAATGAGTTATGCTTGGTCCCAAATGTTAAGATACCTGATAAGTTTAAGGTCCTGGAGTTTTAGAAGTACAAGGGCAACACTTACCCTCGTGCTCATCTGATGATGTACGTAAGGAGAATGTCTACCCATACTGATGATCAACGGCTGCTGATTCACTCTTTTCAGGATAGTTTGACCGGTGTTGCGCTGAAGTGGTATATGAGTTTGGACAATGTTAACATCCATACTTTCAATGATTTGGGAGAAGCGTTCATCAAATAATACAAGTACAACATGTACATGGCGCCTGACTGTGATCAACTCAGGGCCATGGTTCAGAAAGACAGGGAATCATTCAAAGAATATGCTAGAGATGGCCTGAGGTAGCCGCTCAAGTGATTCCTCCCATGGAAGAGAAGGAGATGACTAAGATTTTCATGAAAACGCTGGGTGCTTTCTACTACGAGAAGATGGTAGCAAGTGTGCCAAGTGACTTTACTGAAATGGTAGGAATGGGTATCCGCTTAGAAGAGGCTATAAGAGAGGGTCGTTTAACGAAGAGTGAAAGTTCTGGAGGTATGAAGAAACCATCTTATAGGTTTACCAAGAAGAAGAAAGGGGATGCAAATGTTTTTATGCAAGCGCGGAAGGTTAATACTCCTTGAAGGAATTATCAGCGTCATCAACAAGTCGCCTCATATACTCCAATTGTGGGTGCAGCTCCAACTACCGTTGCTTATCAGAAACCATCCCAGCAGGGGGATCAAGGTTATAATCAGAGAAGGGAGAGTTATGACCCTATTCCTATGAGCTATACAGAGTTACTACTGGCATTGATTCAAAAGAAGCTGGTTCATACTCGACCATCTCTCGCTGTACCATCACCATTGCCTTGATATTACAAGGCAGACTAAACATGTGCTTTTCATCAGGGAGCACCAGGGCATAATGTTGAGAATTGTTATCCTTTAAAGACTGAGGTACAAAAATTAGTGAAGCCTGGTATTCTATCTTTCAAGGATGTGGGCCCTAATGTGAAAGACAATCCTTTACCCAAGCATGGAGGAATAAACGCTGTGAATATGGTGGCCGGTTGTCCAGGCGACTTCCAGATTTTTGATATTAATCTGATTAGAGGAGATTTGGTGAAAATGCATGCAGACCTTTGTGAATTTAGCTACTATATGCATGACCATTCCGGTTGTGCTATTTGCAGTACAAACATACAAGGTTGCGATAAGATAAAGGTTGATTTACTAGAGATGATGGATGAGGACCTCATCCACATAACCAGGCCTAGGGCAGAGTATGAAGAGGAGGGGAATATGGTTTTTGGATGTCCTGGAGAATTCAAAAATTTTGATGTAGAGTATATGAATGAGGACCTTGTGCAATTGCATGCTACTTTCTGCCATATGGCTGGTCAGGTAGAACACTAGTATGGTTCTTGCCGAATTTTCTGTCGGGACTCCCGAGGATGTTCAATCGTGAAGAAAGGTGTCCAGTTGTTGTTAGATAATGGAACTATCAAGGTTACAGGTCAAAGGGATGATTACCATGAAGTTGATTTGATTGAGTTTTTCTTGATGTAAGAAGATTCGGATGAAGAGTATGCCTCTGCAGATGAGTATTTCTCCTCAGATGAGGATTTATTTTCCAAAAATGACTCAATAATGACTGATTGTGTTGAAGAAGGGGTAAACGTCATTGTACCTTGTTTTGGGGCACTTGCCCATCTTGAAGTTGAATATCATGGAAAGCCAGCTATTACCCCATTGGTGATTAGTTTGCCAGGTCCTATCCCCTACAAGTCAGATAAGGTTGTTCCCTACAAATACAACGCTACAATCTTAGAGGATGGGGTGGAAGTCCCCATCCAGCCAATGCCTGATGTCGGAAATATTGCTGAAAATAGCAGGGTGACCCGTAGCGGTCATGTGTTTGCACCAGTTGTTCGAGGAGATGTTAGTGCTAGAAATAAAATTGCTGAGAATGTTGAACCCAAGAAGGCTACCGGTGAGACTAGTGGGGCTACGTTAGAGAAAGAAATGGATGATATTTTAAAGATAATCAAGATGAGCGACTACAAAATCATAGATCAGCTACTGCAGACTCCTTCAAAAATGTCTATCTTGGCATTATTGATGAACTCCTCTGCTCACAGAGAATACTTGATGAGGGTATAAGACCAAGATTTTGTGGAGAGTGATATGCCCATAGACCAATTCAGCAGCGTAATAGGGAACATTACGTCATGTAACAATTTGAGTTTCTGTGATGATGAATTACCAGAGGAAGGAACGAATCACAACCTGGCCCTCCACACCTCTATGAATTGCAAAAATGATTCACTTTCCAATGTGCTGATTGATAACGGATCCGCTTTGAACGTTATACCGAGGAGTACTCTTATAATGTTGAAATATCAAGGAACGCCTATGCACCCAAGTGGCATCATTGTGAAAGCTTTTGATGGATCAAGGAAATTTGTTATTGGTGAAATGGACTTGCCTATTCATATAAGACCACATTTGTTTCAAATAACTTTCCAGTTCGTGGATATTGTACCCGCTTATAGCTGTTTGCTAGGAAGGCCGTGGATTCATGAGGCAGGGGCTGTCACTTCGACTTTACACCAGAAACTGAAGTTTGTACGTGAAGGGAAAGTAGTGATCATAAATAGGGAACAAGCATTATTGATATCTCATTTGTCATCTTTCAACACCGTGGAGGCAGATGAAGTTGCTGTCAGAATTCATTTCCAAGCCTTATCCATTGACAACATAAGAGGAAATGAGAATTCCAAGGTTTCGCTTAAGGATGCGTAACAAGTTGTGCGAAAGGGTCATAACGAGGTATGGGGACAGATTGTGGATCCACCTGTGAACAAGAAAAGAGTCGGCGTGGGGTTCTCTTTTAAAAATGACAAAGGTAAGAGCATGAAGCCGAAGTCTGGTGCAGGCAAGTATCAAGACATCTTCCGTAGTGGAGGTTATCGTCATCCAGTTGTTTTCGGGATTAATGCCATTATAGAAGATGAAGTAGGGCAGGAAATGCCGAATTATGTGACGCACGGAGTTAGGGTTCAAAATTGGATCACCATTGATGTTCCCTCTTGCAGACATGTTTCAAAGTAATTTGTTTTGTTAATCTTTTTTAAAATCTTTCACTTTGCCTAAGGTGGAAGTATTAATGTTGTGGGCTTATCTGTTTACTATGACTTTTAAAATCAATAATAAAAGTTGTCTTTGTTTCCTAAATTATGTCTTTATTTTCTGATTTTTCTTGGAAAATGGAAATCAGAAAAAAAAGAAGAAAAAAAAACCTTTCAAAATAAATAAATAACTGAAATTCGATCTACATGATCACTTGTTATATGTGTCAGTTTCTAAAAGCAACCATAAATCGTATGTGCAGATTAATTAAAAAACTCGTTAAATATAATGACCTTGCACCCTCTCCCAACTTTGAATGTCCTGTATATGGGGCTGAAGAAGAAGATTATGATGAGATTCCAGAAGAGGTCTTACGGTTTCTTGAGCACGAGGAAAATACCATTCATCCATATAAAGAGCCATTGGAAGTGATCAATTTGGGTTTAGAAGAAGATCCGAAGGAAGTCAAGATTGGAGCATTGCTGCATCCTGATGTGAAGAGCAGGTTGATTGAGTTGTTGAAAGAGTATGTGGATATTTTTGCTTGGTCTTATCAAGATATGCCTGGTCTAGATACAGATATTATAGAGCACCATTTTCTGTTGAAGCCCGAGTGTCCACCAATTAAACAAATGTTGAGAAGAACTCACCCATATATGGTAGTGAAGATCAAAGAGGAGGTTCTAAAGCAGATTAATGATGGTTTTCTTGTGATGTCAGTGTATCCTTAACGGATTGCCAATGTTGTCCCAATACCGAAAAAAGACGGAAAAGTTCGCATGTGCGTAGATTACAGAGATCTAAATAAAGCTAGTCCAAAAGATGATTTTCCATTGCCACACATTGATATGTTAGTGGATAGCACAACAAAATTCAAAGTATTCTCGTTCATGGACGGATTTTCCGGTTATAATCAAATAATAATGGCCCCAGAGGACATGGAAAAAACAACGTTTATCACACCCTGGGGAACATTCTATTACAGAGTGATGCCCTTCGGGTTGAAGAAAGCTGGGGCAACGTACCAGAGGGCTATGACAAACCTATTCCATGATCTGATGCACAAGGAAATTGAAGTATATGTTGATGATATGATTTCCAAATCCTAGACTGAAGAAGGGCATGTAGAAGATTTGTTGAAGTTGTTTCAGCGTTTGAGGAAGTATCGTCTCCGCTTGAATCCAAATAAATGCACTTTCGGTGTTCGATCAGGGAAATTGTTGGGTTTCATTGTTAACCAGAAAGGAATTTAAGTTGACCCTGATAAAGTCAAAGAAATTCAAGAGATGCCAGTGCTAAGAACTAAAAATCAAGTCAGAGGGTTCCTTGGGCATTTGAGTTATATTTCCATATTCATCTCCCACATGACTGCAACATGTGAACCGATCTTTAAGTTGTTAAAGAAAGATCAAGGTTGTGTATGGACGGATGACTGACAAAGGGCATTTGAAAGTATTAAAGAATATCTGCTTGAACCTCCTATCTTGCTTCCTCATGTCAAAGGAAGACCGTTGATTATGTATCTAACAGTTTTAGATAAATCTATGGGTTGTATTCTGGGACAACATGATGAAACAGGGAAGAAAGAGTTCGCCATTTATTATCTCAGTAAAAAGTTCATTAATTGTGAGTCGCGGTATTCCATGCTGGAAAAGAGATGTTGTGCTTTGGCCTGGGCGGCAAATAATTTGCGGCAGTATATGTTGAATCACACTACTTGGTTGATCTCCAAAATGGATCCAATCAAGTACATTTTTGAAAAGTCTGCTCTTACTGGGAGAATTGCCCGCTGGCAGATGTTGTTATCTGAATATGATATCGATAACCGCACTCAAAAAGCTATTAAAAGTAGTGTGTTGGCAGATTATCTTGCTCACCAACCAGTGGAGGACCATCAGTCTGTAGAATATGAATTCCTTGATGAGGATATGATGTTCCTAAAAGTAAAAGATTATGAGAAACCATTGCCTGAGGAAGGGCCTGATCCTGAATCTCGTTGGAGTTTGATATTTGATGGAGCTGTGAATGCTTATGGTAAAGGAATTGGTGCTGTGATTGTCACCCCACATGGATCTCACATTCCTTTTACCGCAAGGTTAACATTTGATTGTACTAATAATATGGAAGAATATGAGGCTTGCATCATGGGTCTCGAAGAAGCTATTGATCTCAGAATTAAAAATCTAGATGTGTATGGTGATTCAGCTTTGGTAATAAACCAGATTAAAGGGGAATGTGATACTTGTCACCACAGATTGATCCCTTACAAAGATTATGCTAGAAGGTTGTTACCCTTCTTTAATAAAGTTGAATTGCATCATATTCCAAGAGATGAAAATCAGATGGCGGATGCTCTGGCAACTTTGGCTTCTATGTACCAAGTAAATACTTGGAATGATATACCTCAAATTATGGTTTTTGCAACTGGATAGGCCCTCTCACGTGTTTACAACAGAAAAGGTAGCAGATGAAAAAACTTGGTATCATGACATCCAGCATTTTCTTCAGACTCAGGAATGCCCGATCGGTGCATCGAAGAAGGATAGAAATACATTGAGAAGATTGACTGGAAGTTTCTTCCTCAGTGAAAATATGTTATATAAAAGAAATCATGACATGGTCTTACTCAGATGCGTGGATAGACACGAAGCAGGCATGTTGATGCATGAGGTTCTTGAAGGTTCATTTGGAACTCATGCCAATAGACATTTGATGGCTAAAAAAATTCTAAGGGCAGATTACTATTGGCTGACAATGGAATATGATTGTTATAAATTATCAAAGAAGTGTCATAAATGTTAGATTTATGCAGATAAGGTCCATGTGCCTCTAGCACTTCTCAATGTGATTTCTTCCCTGTGGCCTTTCTCTATGTGGGGTATTGACATGGTTGGGATGATAAAACCTAAAGCTTCGAATGGACATCGTTTTATCTTGGTAGAAATTTATTACTTCACCAAGTGGGTGGAGGCTGCTTCATATGACAATGTTACTAAGCAGGTGGTTGGACGCTTCATTAAGAATAATCTTATATGTCGGTATGGTGTGCCGAGCAGAATTATCACCAACAATGGCTCGAATTTGAACAATAAAACGATGACAGAGCTGTGTGAAGCATTCAAGATTGTCCATCATAATTCCTCTCCATATAGGACAAAGATGAATGGGACTGTTGAAGCTGCTAATAAGAATATCAAGAAAATTATTCAGTAAATGGTTGTTACTTATAAGGATTGGCATGAAATGCTCCCTTTTGCTTTTCATGGATATCGAACATTTGTCCGCACTTTAATAGGAGCAACCCCATTCTCCCTGGTGTATGGAATGGAAGTTGTACTCCCAGTCGAGGTTGATATTCCCTCTTTGCGTGTGATAATGGAAACCAAGTTGACAGAGGCTGAATGGGTCCAAAACCGGTTTGACCAATTAAATCTGATTGAAGAGAAGAGGATGATAACTTTGTGTCATGGACAGTTATATCAGTAAAGAATGAAGAAAGCTTTTGATAAAAAGTTCAAACCTCGTGAATTCAGAGAAGGCGACCTCATGCTCAGGAAGATCATGTCTTTCAACACTGATTCTAGGGGCAAGTGGACTCCCAATTTTAAAGGCCCATATGTTGTAAAGAAAGCCTTCTCTAGAGGTGCATTAATTCTTGAAACTATGGATGACGAGGAGTTCCCACGTCCCATGAATGCTGATGCAGTCAAGATATACTTCGCCTAAAGAAATAAAATAACAGATCGCTAAGTTGAAAACTCGAAAGGGCGGCTTAGGCAAAAAAGAGCATCTCGGTAAGCCGAAAACCCGAAAGGGCGATCTAGGCAAAAGTTAGAGACATAAATAGAATAAATTTCCCGCTAAGTTGAAAACCCGGAAGGGAAGCTTAGGAAAAATTTAGGGACTTTCTTGGCAAGTAACTGCATCATGCAAGATCTAATCATTGAAGCAACAATCTTCTCAAATCCTCATCATACTTCAACGAAAGCTGGTGCTCAGGATTTCAAAAATTGTTAGAGGGGATAGTGGTCATTGTATCTCAATGTATATTTTCCATTATATATTACCATTTTCCAAACTTTGTAATCATCTATGGAGTCTCGCCATTCACAGACTACCATTCTATTAATAAATTTTGAGTTGTTACCCAATTCTTTGTGTTTCTTATTTTGTTTAGCTTGCAAAGACTCCGTTTATTATTGATAATAACTTTCAAAGCAAAAAGATTAAATACCAAAATCGATTTTTTCAAAAAAAGAATTCACAATTTACTTTTACTTTAGAATTTGTGATGCGAAAAAATAACAACAACAAAAATGGTGATCCCAAGAATGGACAAACTCTATTCATTTTAAGAAGTTTTCATTCCCCTCGAGAAAGTTTACTCAGGTTGATTCACCGTATTAGGTTCGAGACTCCAGTATCCTCGGTCAAGTTTGGATTCATTTCTCCTCCTTGTCTTAGTTTTCATGATGTAAGGTTTTAATCCGAGATTTCTCCAGTGAAGTTTTCATTCGGTCTAATGGAAGTTCTTTTTCTAGAGAAGACGGTACCATAATCACTCTTGAAGAATGCAGGTCCCAGGTTTCTCTAGTGAAGAACGTATTGTGGTTTTCCCTTTGAGGATGTGGTGTTAATCTCCCCATTGAAGTGGGCCTGAATTCCCCAATGAATGTTTTGATGATTTGGTGTCCATCTACTTTACTTGAGATTGGTTTTGCAATCCCTAGTAGAAGTGTTACTTTTGAAAACATTTGTTTCCCCGGTGAAGCCTGGAGAAGGATGTTCTATCCCTGTATCAGTACTTTTCTATCACTTTGTTTTGTTTACTTCCGGATTATGTTTCTCCCAAGTAAAGCTGAAGCAGGTAGTAGGTTATGTTTCCTCAGTTGGCGCTTACTTTTTCTTGAAATGATCATCTTGGATATGGTTTAGCCGAGTGTTGTTGGTGCCCGAGTTTGTTTTGACTGGTTACTCCAAGTGTTGTATATATGTTTTGTCAGCATACGTATGATAACACTCATACATTCATACATACATCATGCATAGCTAAAATTTGCAAATCATTACTCATTAACATTTTTTAGTTTTTTGTTGACATATCACCCTGTTTTATAGAGTTACATTGTCTTCTCTTCAATAGAGTGTTAGCCTTAAGCAGAAAGCATATATTCTTTCAATCTCCTCACTGAGTTATCCCTCGTGGAAGATTTTTTCTTTAGCCTTCTTGTACAGCTCCTAGTTTGAATGGATTTGGTTTTCCCTCTTGAGTTTATTTCTCAAAGGTTGTATTTTAGTTGAATGTTTCATTCCAGTTTATTTCTGGTTTGAATCTTTGGGTTTCCCAGCAATATTATTTACTCTGGATCTCTTAAAGCTTCAAGTTTTGGATCGTGCATTTATTTTGCCCAAGAAGACATTATCCCCTCAGTAGGAATATCATGGAGTTTCTCCAGGAAGTCATATTTCACTCCCCAGGAAGCCATACTATTCTACCCATAAAGTCATTTCCTTTTACAATCCTCCATGACAACAAGTGACAGGCCTCTTTATTTTAGAAACTTGTGCTTCCCTGTAAAAGTCGACGTAACTTTTTTTGCTATCTCCTCTATGAGGGGATAGTTTGCAGTCCATCATCGGTTTACGCCGGCAGATGGAAAGACTTTCAAAATTCGCAGAGACAGCTCGTTGTGAAATCTTGGCAGGTAGAAGTCCCTTTATTTGAGACAGCTTATATATTACCCTTTCCAGGAAAAATTCCTCGGTTAAAGAAGAAGTTGAGACCCGTTCTAGGCGAAACGCCAGAATTTTATGGAAACTTGTTATCTTTTTGCTACCATCAGTGAACATTGGTAGTTCATCGTCATTGAACATAGATGCTATGATATATTTTCTCTCTACCTTCAGTGAAAGTTGGTAGGTCACCATCAGTGAAATTTGGTGATTGTTATCTTTTTGCTACCCTCGGTGAACGTTGGTAGTTCATTGTCAGTGAACGGTGATGCTATGATATATTTTCTCTCTACCTTCAGTGAAAGTCGGTAGGTCACCATCAGTGAAAGTTGGTGATTGTTATCTTTTTGCTACCTTTAGTGAACGTTGGTAGTTCATTGTCAGTGAACGGAGATGCTATGGTATATTTTCTCTCTACCTTCAGTGAAAGTTGGTAGGTTACCATCAATGAAAGTTGGTGATTATTAATGTTGTACCCCAAAATTTTCCCTCTCATTTTATCAAGATTCTCCTTACAAGACTTCTTGGACTCAAGACCAGACTAGGGTTTGCTCAGCTCAAGACCTCTCCTTGCACTGATAACCTGAAATTAGAGTTTGAGTTTGCACTGGGATTTTTGGACTTCCAATGCCTCATGTGACTTTCATACTTCATGTTGGACTTCTAAGATTTCTCATACCAAGTTTCAAGCCTTGAATCAAATTTTTGCCCAGTCAATTGGACAGTTGTACTAAAGATCAACTGTATTGGGGAAAAAGTCAACCATGGCCAATTTACAGTCAAAACTCATAATTTTTTATCCACATCAACATTATAGACTCATATGAACCATTTGATCAAGTTTGGACCATAACTCCTCAAGAAATTTGATCAGATCATCAAAAGCGCAAAATGGTCAAAATTAGGGTTTTGACTGTAGAAGGGCAATTTCTGATTTTTCACCTAGCCAATGGCAAATTGGGTTCAATCAAGGTTTCAAGGACTCAATATCACCATATTGACCTAATCACAAGGTTCAAAAGATCTAAAATGCATTGGATTGACAGATGAATTTTTGTAGTCAACTGATCAAAAATCAACTGTACACTGAAAAGTCAAACTTTGACTTTTTGGTCAAAATCAAGTGCCAAGGGTCATATTTCATCAAGATGTGTCAAAACATGAAACTTTTTCACCAAGAAACTTGAATTTCAAAATTAGGGTTTAAATTGAAAAATTTTCATAACTTAGAAATTTTTCTAAGTGTTGAAAATTTCTTAATTTTTTCCAACTTTTCACCATTATGCAATTGGATTCAAAGAAAACTTCCAACATGAAAGTTGTATTCCTACACAAAGTCTACAACTTTTATTCACAAAGTTTTCCCAAAATATTCTTGGATCTCAAGTTATGATTTAGTGAATAGGGGTCCAAAAACTTTTTAACTTAGTGAAATTTTGCCCTAGTTTAGGCAGATTTTTGACCTAACTTCATGGCAACTTTTCACCTAGTTCCAAATGGAATCTCAAAATTAATTTCAAAGATGGATTGTAGAGCATGTTACATGATTTCCAAAATGTCCATGAACTCTCCAAGATCATTTATGGTTATGGAGAATCGAAGAAATGAAAATGGCAAATTATCACTTTTGTCCAAGGCATTTTTCACATTGGTTCAAGTTGCAAATCAGTTTGAATCATGCTTGTACTTGCATTACAGGTTCTAATTCTTTTTACACTCCAAAATTGAATGCAAATACATTGTACAATGGCTTTGTTCTGAGCTATGGAGCATTGCACAAGGAATTATTCCAAAAATGGCATAAAGGTTACAATGTTACTTTGGTAAAGTTTGCTTTTTGCAACTTTGTTTATCTTGAGCCATGGACCTAACCTCTTGCTGCAAAAAAGTCCACAAATATCAGGAAAAGTTCACCAACTATGTGCAGCTAAGGAGCTAGCCTGTACAGGCCTTGGGCTTTGTCATTTTCAAATTTTCTTCAAAAGCAAGTAAACTTGCAAAAGTCAGCACAACTCTTGTATCTGATAAAACCAAGCCTTGACATTATTTCAAACAAGTTCAGAATATTGTTGCAAGCCTAAACACGATTGCCCAACCTCTCAAACACCCTTAAACACATAAATCACCATTTCTACCCAAAACAGAGCCATCTCTGCAAATCATAAGCCATTTCCATATTGCCTCGTGCGTTTTGCTTTGAACCACTTCAAACACATTCCATACATTACACCTGAACTATCCAGACCCCTGTCCAACAACTGTGAGCTCATTTTCACACTTCACCATTTTCATTTTGAAGCTTTGCAGGTTTACTTCTACAGAGAGATTCAGGCAAGTTCAAGGCAAACTGAGCATTGGGAAAGGTTGAAGGAACTTCAAGCAAGCTCACACGACCTTCAGGCCTCACTAAAAGTTGCTACATTGCCCTATCCAAACTCAACTGAACAAGGTATTTGTCAAGTTTCTATCTCTCTATTTAGACATCCTTAGGCTTAGGTTTATGAAGCAAAAATGTAGTCTTTAATGTGCTTGAGCTGTACATATGCATAGCTTCCATTTATATTGACTGAGCTAGGAGTATTTGATAGTTGAAGTTGCTAAAAATTTTAGGTCAGAAATTAGGGGTGATAAATTTCATCTTGATCTTTGAGAGTTAGGTCATGTTTTTTATATCAATGGAATCGTGACTAAAAATGCTACAAGTTTCATGTTGCAAGATTTTATTTTTATGCACGTATGCAAGAGTTACAGTTTGAAGCAGGGCGCGCACGTTTTTTTGTCTGGAGGACAGGGATGAAGTGAGATTGGGCCTGGGCCTGGCTTTTCTGACTATTCACACCACCCTTTTACTTTCCGCACCCCCTTTTGCATTTTCTTTTTTTTTTATTTTATATTTTCTTGTATATTTTATAATTTCTGACTTTATTTTTTTTTCTAAACATTTAAAATCACAAAAAATATTTTCTTTATTTTTTGCATTTTATCATATTTTTTTATTTTATTTTTTTGCATAATAAATAAATTATTAGGTTAATATACTTTTATTTTCTTAAATAAACTTGTAAATAATATAAAAATATTATATATTTTTATTTTTATTATTTATACACTTAAAATAATATTTTTATACAATATTCAATTTTTTAAACATTTTTGTATATATTGTTATTATTTTTCTTAAACAAAAATGAACAAATAATATTAGAATATATTTTCTATTAAACAAAAACTAGGGTTTTTACCCTTTCAAAAATAATCATTTTATTTTCTTATTTTTAAGACTTGAATAAACTTATTTTCTCAAGCATAAAATAAATACAAAAACATTTTGCATACATACATTTAATTGCATATTTAAATAATTGTTTATTTATTTATTGTGCAATATTTCAATTTGGTTGTAATAATATTTTAGGGTTTATTTTTGTGCAATATCCCCCTATTCAAAACTTGTACCCCCCTTCCCATAATATTGTTGTAATAGTCTAGAATTAATTTACGCATTTATTGCTTTCATATACCATGATAGTAAATTAGGGTTTTGTATGCAAAGACCAAAAATCAAACAAACAACATGACCTAAATACAAGACAAAAATGCATGAAAATGACAACACCTTGCACACAAGCACCCCTAGGGTTTCATCCACTTTGTTGCCTTAAAACATGGCCATGGTATGCATGCTAGGTACCTTGGCAAAACAAAACAAAACAAAAGATCATAGTCCCTCGATGACGCTATCTTGGTTGCCTAAACAAAAATTATCTAGTCCCTAAAGCTTGCTAAGATGCTTGGCACTATTGCTATTATGATCATATGATGACCCACGCCCGTCCCGTTTAACATCCAAAGATAGGGTTGTTTACCATTGAAATGGTAAAACAACAATGTCAAAGGATTAAAAATGTGTAGGAAAGGCTTTTGAGTAGGTAGGTAAGCTTCTAGTTACTTGATCAATTTGCAAACCATCCTTGCTATTTTCAAACAAACACACACATTTCAAAACAATTTCCAAACAACTTTCAAACATTGAAACATTTTTCAAAAGACAAAACATCTTTGTATACATTCTTACAAACAAGAATCATTACAAAGATTGCCAAAACGATGGCCTCTTTTCAAAATACTTTCATAACCACACAAAGCACCATTTCAAACAATTGAAAAGCAAAGGCAAGTGATCTAAACAAGTAACTAAGATCCCATGGAAAACCATGGATGAAAAGGGTGATAACACCTTCCCTTTTCATAATCTACCCCCCGAACTCAAGAAAACATCTCAAATGTCTTTTCTGTGCTTTTTGACCTTTCCATTGGATAAAATAAAAATTCGGTGGCGACTCTTGTTAAACCGAAACATTTGCGAACACAAACGCAAAACCTCAAGTTAGTTCTCCCACCGTATCACAGAACTGGCGACTCTGCTAGGGAAAATTATAAAAGTGGGGTTACCTTAGGGTTTTAGATCACCTTTACATGCTTATCTTGCTTGACTTGTATGCTTTATATTTTGGTTCTATTGTTTGGGTTTGAATCCTCTACCCGAATTTGGGAAACATTCATAGGTAAATAGCAATACGTTGTGGAAACTGTGTGGGGTATACCGACACGGTCTAAACAATAGCTATGTTTGTGCGACATATTTATGGGTACCGGTAGCCTTTGAGTCAATCAAAGAGAATACGGGGCCGTTGAGTGATGTCATGAAGCACTAATGGACTTTTAGAACCTTTACTTGACCAAACTTGGCCTTTTAGGATGTAGTGAGATGACCGGATTTAGTGCAGTCCGAAGTTGGTAGATACTCGATACTACACTCCTTGAGGGTTGTTTTCTTGGAATATTTCGGTCGCCAGTAAAGTGGCTAAACTGAAACAATGAACACAGAAAATAATCCAGTGATATTGAGCTCCTTAGAACCTGGTTACTATTTACTAGGACAGGTTGAGCCAACTAAACTTCAAGAGGGTACTTACCTATGAAACCCCATGCAAGCCTAAACTAGGAACTTATGTGATTTGCTTGTACATATATACTTGTGCATAACATCATGGACATCATGAAGCGTCATATGCATCCACTAACCATTTCAAGGATTTTGGATCTTCATCTTTGTTCCTGTTTTGTAGGTAATGGATTCACTTCGCAGGAAAACTATCCAAGTCAAGCTTGTAAGAATTCCTCCTCAACTCAAGGAGCTAGCTTTAAGGATTCCTGAGAATTCTCCATTCACTGAGAGGCATGGTCGTCTTCTCAACTTAGTCAACACCAACACTGAGGAAGACATGGTGAAAGTTCTCTTCTAGTTCTTTGACCCCCTACACCACTGCGTCATATTTCCTGATTACCAACTTGTGCCTACTTTGGAGGAATTTTCTCGACTCTTGAGGATTCCTATTCTCCATCAACTACCTTTCAACGGTACGGAAAGAGATCCAAAGCCTGAAGATGTTGCTCAAGCCCTACACTTGCAACCATCTGATGTCATAGGTCATTGGGAAATCAGAAGTGGTGTCAAGGGTTTCTTGGCAAAGTTCCTGTTTGAGTAGGCCCAAGACTGTTGGAATTCTCTAGACCTGCAAGCATTTGAGGAGATTGTAGTTCTTCTCATCTATAGGCTGGTCTTGTTCCCAAACCCTGATCAGCTTATAGATGTGAATGCTGTCAAGATCTTCATATCTCGGAATCCTGTGCCTACTTTGCTTGGAGATATCCTACACTCTTTTCACACTCGAACAATGAGGAAAAGAGGTGTTATCATGTGTTGCACTCCTCTAATGGCAAGATGGTTTATTTCTCATCTTCCCCAATCAGTTTTGAAGAATGAGCAAGGTTTGAGGTGGTCACAACGATTGATGACTCTTACACATTCAGACATTCATTGGTGTTCTCGATCAAAAGAGAATGTTATCACCATTGACCGTTGTGGGGAATTCCCTAATGTCCCTCTACTTGGCATTAGGGGAGGAATTACCTGCAACCCTTTCTTGGCTCTGAGACAGTTATGGTATGCCCGAAGAGATGGCCCACATGACATGCTGATTTCAGATTTGGTTTTTGACTTCGACAACGACGATCAAGGACATCGAAAAAGGTTTATCCGAGCTTGGAGGATGCCCAACAAGGTGGACAGTAAGACCTTGGGACACAAGAATTACATCCCTCTTGAGCCTTACCTCAAGTGGTTATGAACCCGCGCCCAAAGTCTTATGATGCCTTACCCCTACATTCTCCCTGTGATTATTGAGCATGTTATGGAAGGAGAGGTTCCATACACCCTCCTACATCCTGACATGCCAACATCACTCGAAGATTTACAAAGGAGTTGGATACAACTCAAGGGAGAACGCGATACTTTTGAAGCCCAATTCTACACAAGAGAGAAGAAGGTTTTAGAACTCACTCGTCAAATTCACGAAGAGCATACTCTCAACACCTACATTGCACCAAAAAGGATGCGCAACGTCTTTTTACCTTAGAATTTTGTATTATTTTGCCCATGGGGCATTAATGTACTAACAAATTCTATCTTATTAATATGACGTGTGTTCCTTTTTTGTTTAAAAAAATTTTGAATTTCTGAATCCTTGAATGCATTACATGAATACATATCATTCATCATATGCATAAACAGGTCTTCACACCAAGTCTCCTCATCTCTCTGCTGTTTATTTCAGTAAGATGGATCTAGAACAAACGGTCAAAGACTTACAAGCGCAGAATTCACAATTTCAATAGCTACTTCTGACCTTAGCTAAGGGGCGGGAGGAGCTCAAGACTCTACTAGAAAAGGAAAAAGAGAAAAAGAAGAAGAAGAGAGCTGGTGTGGCTACCTTGGGCAGAAGATTTGAAGGTCAAGCTAGAAGGGTACTAGATTTTCCATCAACATCTGAAGAGGGGGAAGGAAAGGGTAAAGGAACTGCAGTTCCATCTGAATCTGAGGCTGAAGAGGAGGAGGATGAGGACTATCATGAACAGCAGTACCCTCCTGCAGATGACAAATACAAGAACTTGGAAGAACGTCTGGCAGCTATGGAAGTATAGAGAGTGCTTGGGCTGGACTTTGAAGAGCTAGGGTTGGTGTCTGGAATTGTAATCCCTCCTAAATTCAAAGTGCCATTGTTTGCTAAGGTACAATGGGTTGTCTTGCCAAAAGATGCACCTACAATCTTATGTCAGGAAAATTCATCCACATTCTTCTGACAAAGACCTGTGGGTCCACTTTTTCCAAGACAGCTTGTCAGGGACGCAGTTGGATTGGTTTTACCAGTTGGAGAGGTCTGATGTGCATAATTGGGAAGATTTGGCAGCCACATTCTACACAATATCAATACAATGCGGACTTAGCACCAACCCGTACTCAATTATAGAGTATGGGCATGGTCTCAAATGAAGGTTTCAAAGAGTATGCCCAGAAATGGAGAGACTTGGCAGGACGGGTACAACCACCTCTATCTGAGAGAGAACTAGTAGATATGTTCTTGGGAACACTGTCAGGCCCCTTTTTCAATCACCTAATTGGAAGTTCGTCTGCGGGGTTCACCGAGTTAATCCTAACTGGTGAGAGAGTTGAAGCCGGCATAAAGAGCGGGAAAATTCAAAAAGATGCATCTGCTTCCGCTACCATAAAAAAGACTTTTCCAGCAAAGAAGGAAGTATCAGTTGTTTATTCCCAAAGAGGTCAAGGAAGAGTTGAGCGCCGACCAGCGGTGGGGGCCGTAATGATTCAGAAGTCTGTAGTTGATCATCCCAGAAATAATCAACCCAGAACCAACCAAACAAGGGTGGAAAGGCCTGTACGAC
This sequence comes from Vicia faba, assembly GCA_948472305.1. Taxonomy (NCBI): domain Eukaryota; kingdom Viridiplantae; phylum Streptophyta; class Magnoliopsida; order Fabales; family Fabaceae; genus Vicia; species Vicia faba. The sequence continues at coordinate 1,551,442,971 of OX451739.1, read as the reverse complement.
AATTCAACCGGATAAACATGACTCCTGCTCAGGTTCTACCCCATCTCTTTAAGTTAAACCTTGCAAGTTTGAAAGAATCCCCAAAGAATCCGAATACTGCTTTTCCGTACTACCATTCGAACGCCAAGTGTGCTTATCATTCAGACAACCTGGGGCACGACACCAACAATTGTTGGGCCCTCAAGAATAAGATTCAAGATTTGATAGACGCTAAATAAGTTGAATTCGACGCCCCTGAAAAGCCGAATGTAATCTCTGCTCCAATGCCAAAGCATGGCCACAATGCCCATGCTGTTGAAGAAGATCTTTTTGTTGCTACTGTTGATGATTTGATAACTCCTCTACCGATAATCAAGTTGAATTTGCTGAAGGATGTGATTTTCCCGGGTTGTGAAGAAGATTGCTGCCTTTATTCATCCTTACCAACCGACTGTCCATTGTTGAAGTTAGGCATCCAACGCCTAATGGATAACCAGGAAATCCTTTTTGAAAAGACTCCTGTTACACCAACTCCTGTCAATGATGTTTCAATAATAACCATATCCGCCAATCTTTCCAAGGTCTCCAAAAGACCTGTTAAGATTACATCTGCTCCAAAGACTGTACCTTTGAAGATAACCATGCTCAGGCCCGTCCCGTACAAGTCCGACAGATCAGTACCGTGGAACTATGGTGGAGAAATCTACTACCACGGTATTAAACAAATTGAATCAACTGAAGAGAGTTCTGATGAAGATACTTCCGACATTGGAAACATTGTCGGAACGAGCAAAATCACGCGCAGTGGAAGAATTTTCTCTCCAGAGATTGCCCCTCCAAAGGCAATCTTTGGACCCTCAGCTGCTCCTAAGGTTACTCCTACACGGGTCAACATATCTGTGAGAACTCCAATTATTGAAGAAGTTGTAACTCCTGTGGTTGTCCCTGTTGCTGCTGATGATGATAAAGGGAAAAGGGATCCAAGAAGAGCCCGTCAGGACGAGGGCTCAGCCATTGGTCATCCCTGAGACCTCTCAAAAAGAAATGGAAGAGATTTTGAAAATAATCAAGAAAAGCGATTATGATGTTGTGGAACAACTGGGGAAAACCCCCTCAAAGATCTCTATGTTAGCCCTGCTGCTTTGTTCAGAAGCTCATGCTAAAGCTCTGATCATATTTTTGAAGACGGCCCACGTGCCACAGGAAACCTCTACGGATCAGTTCCAGGAATGTGTAGCTAGCTTAACAGCTGACAATGGTTTAGGATTCTCCGATGCTGATTTAACATCTAAAGGGAGAAAACATAATGACGCTTTGCATGTCTCGATGGAATGCAGAGGGACTACTCTAGCACACGTACTGGTAGACACTAGTTCATTGCTGAATGTCTTGCCAAAGAAAGCATTGGATAGAATGGAATGTGAAGGTTTAACCTTGAAGCCCAGCAACATCATTGTCAGAGCCTTTGATGGTTCTAAAAGGATGGTCCACGGGGAGGTGGACATCCCGATTAAAGTGGGAACTGAAACCTTCAACTCCATATTCTACGTGATAGACATCTGTCCTTCCTATTCTTGCTTGTTGGGAAGACCCTAGATTCACAATGCTGGAGCCGTCACTTCTACTCTGCATCAAATGATCAAGTACCCTGTCCAGGGGAAAATTATTACTGTTCATGGTGAAGAGGAATACATGATAAGCCATCTAAATTCTTTCCGCTATATAGAATTGGATGGCGAATTCATCGAAACCCCTTTTCAGCATTTTGAAGAGGTAGCTCAGGAGATTGCGACAACCAAGATAGTGGCTTTTGTACCCATGATTACCAGACCTCCGCCTCGTATGTCGTCTCTCAAAGATGCAAAGTCTGTGATTGAGGAAGGAGGAAGTACAATCTGGGGGAAGCTCCCAGACTTTCCTCACAAATCAGATAAATTCGGCTTGGGGTTCACTTCTTCTGCTCAAAAGGCTGTACGCTGCACCCGTGCTGGAGAGCCTCCAGTGAAGATCACCCATCATGGAGTCAATGCTTTGGAGGATAGTGAAGAGGAGAGCAACTTGGAGGACTGGATTTCCCTACTGTTGACGGAGGATTGTGCAACTGGGAAGCAAAAGACTTTGTTCCGATTACTTTCATAAATCAATAATTTATCTTTCAAACATTTCTGTTGGTTTGTAATAATTCTCAAAACAATTCGTACACTTTTAACCTTGTTCCTTACCCGAGGCATATAGGTCCATTTGTAAGGGTTTGATTTCTTCATCTTCATATGCCATTTTAATGAATCATGGACGTTTTCACATATAAACTTTTGTGTTCATTGTATTTCTTTTTTACATTTTATTTGTTTAAAGGCGGCTATCCCTTACACACACCCACACTCACAAATGCAAGTACCCTTCCATTCCGGATTCCATGGGTAACAATTCTGCTATGGCCTTCAGTGACTCTGAAGATCTGGTCTACCATGCCGAATACGAAGGTGAGGAAGATTGTGAGGTGCCGGGAGAATTGGCTAGACTGATACAACAGGAAGAAAGGGCTATTCTACCTCATGAGGAGCTGTTAGAGACAATCAACTTGGGTACCGAGGAAGACAGAAAAGAAGTCAGAGTAGGTGCCAACCTAGAGCCAAGTTTCAAAGAACGCCTAATTTAACTGTTACATGAATATGTTGAGATCTTCGCCTGGTCATATGAGGACATGCCGGGACTTAATACAGATATTGTGGTTCACCGTCTACCCACAAGAGAAGACTATCCACCAATTAAACAAAAAGTCCGCCGCATGAGGCCCGACATGTCAGAAAAGATCAAAGCAGAGGTTATGAAGCAGTTCAATGCTGGATTTCTTGCTGTTACTTCCTATCCACAATGGGTTGCTAACATTGTGTCGGTGCCTAAGAAGGACGGCAAAGTCAGAATGTGCATCGATAACAGAGACTTAAACAGGGCTAGCCCTAAAGATGATTTTCCACTACCGCACATTGACATCTTGGTTGACAATACAGCTCAGCACAAGGTATTTTCTTTCATGGATGGATTCTCAGGCTACAACCAGATCAAAATGGCCCCTGAGGACATGGAGAAAACTACTTTTGTTACACAGTGGGGTACGTTCTGTTACAAAGTGATGCCATTCGGACTGAAGAATTCTGGGGCAACCTATCAACGTGCCATGGTAGCCTTGTTTCATGATATGATACATCATGAGATAGAGGTCTACGTAGATGACATGATAGCCCGAACACAAACTGAATAAGAACACCTCGACCATCTGCGAAAGCTGTTTGTCAAGTTGAAGGAGTACAAGCTCAGACTGAACCCTAACAAGTGCACTTTCGGAGTCCGGTCTGGTAAACTCTTGGGTTTAATTGTCAGCAACAATGGCATCAAGGTTGATCCTGCCAAAGTCAAAGCTATACAAGAAATTCCTGCTCCTCGCACTGAGAAGGAGGTCAGAGGTTTCTTGGGACGCCTAAACTATATTGCTAGGTTCATTTCTCACCTAGCATCTACTTGTGAGCCAATCTTCAAGCTATTGAAGAATGATCAGGTAGTTAAATGGAATGATGACTGTCAAATTGCTTTCAATAAAATTAAGGAGTATTTGATAGAACCTCCTATCTTGATGCCATCCGTCGAAGGAAGACCGCTCATCATGTATCTGACCGTCCTAGAGAATTCAATGGGGTGCGTACTAGGCCAACATGACGAGTCTAGCTGAAAAGACCATGCCATTTATTACCTTAGCAAAAAGTTTACCGACTGTGAGACCTGATACTCACTGCTCGAGAAAACTTGTTGCGCTTTGGTATGGGTTGCTCGCCGGCTATGGCAGTATATGTTGACTCATACCACTCTGCTGATATCTAAGATGGATCCGATCAAGTACATCTTCGAGAAGCCTGCTTTGTCCGGAAGAATAGCTAGATGGTAGATGATCCTAAAGATCATGATATACAGTACATGGCCCAAAAATCTATAAAGGGGAGTGTGCTAGCTGACGATCTGGCTCATCAAGCTATCGAAGACTACCAATCCATGAAGTTTGACTTCCCCGATGAGGATATCATGACATTGGATAACATTGAAGAGAACAAACTATATGAAGGACCTGAACAAGGATCCCGATGGACCCTGTACTTTGATGGTGCCTCTAATGCACTTGGAAACGGTATCGGTGCGGTGCTGATCTCCCTAGAAGGTTGCCATACTCCTTTCACTGCCAGACTTTGCTTCAACTGCACCAACAACATGGTCGAGTATGAAGCTTGTATCTTTGGTCTCAAGGCTGCAATAGACATGGGAATTCAATCTTTGGTTATGTTTGGAGACTCAGCTTTGGTCATCAGTCAGATCAAAGGAGAATGGGACACTAAACATCCCAACCTCATCCCTTACAAAGAACATGTCTTGACATTGTTACCACATTTCGAGCAGATTACCTTTGAGCACTTCCCGCGAGAAGAAAATCAGATAGCAGATGCTCTAGCTACAATGTCATCCATGTTTAAACTTAACTGGGATAATGAGGCTCCCCAAATCACGATTGAACGGATGGATGAACCTGCACATTGTCACGAGATTAATACCGAAGAAGTAGTGGATCGACCTTGGTTTCATGAAGTCAAAAGGTATCTCGAGGCGCAAGAATATCCTAAAGGAGCTTCAGTCAATGACCAAAAGTTCTTGAGGAGATTCTCTGCCAAGTTCTTCCTGAGTAATGGTATCCTGTACAAGAGCAATCATGATTGCATTCTTCTTCATTGTGTGGACAAGATTGAAGCTGAGCAGATCATGGCTGAACTGCACAATGGTACCTTTGGCACTCACTCTAGCGGGCATACGATGGCTAAGAAGATTATACGGGCAGGCTATTACTGGTCTACCATGGAAGTTGACTACCATCAACATTCCAGGACTTGTCACAAATGTTAAATCTATGCGGACAAGGTACATATACCTCTAGTTCCTCTCAATGTCTTAACAACTCCTTGTCCATTCTCTATGTGGGGAATCAACATGATTGGAGAGATCAAGCCTACAGCATCCAATGGACACCGCTTTATTCTGGTGGCCATTGATTACTTCACCAAGTGGGTCGAAGCAGCTTCCTTCGCATCTGTCACAAAGAATGTTGTTGCCCACTTCATCAAGCAGAACCTCATTTACCGGTACGGCATCCCCGAAAGGATCATCACTGACAACGGTACAAACCTTAACAACACTATGATCACCGCCTTGTGCGAGCAGTTCCAGATTCAACATCACAATTCATCTCCCTATCGGCCAAAGATGAACGATGTTGTCGAAGCTGCAAACAAAAACATTAAGAAGATCATCCAAAAGATGACAGTCAACTACAAGGACTCGCACGAGATGTTACCGTTTGCTCTCCATGGGTACTGTACCACGGCGTGTACATCAACTGGGGCAACACCCTATTCTTTAGTATATGGCATGGAAGCTGTTTTACCTATCGAGGTTCAGATTCCTTCCTTGAGAATCATGAAGGATTCTGGTTTGAGTGAAGACGATTGGATTCAGACCCGGCTTGATCAACTTAACTTGATTGACGAAAATCAACTTACTGTTGTTTGCCACGGTCAGACGTATCAAAAACAGATGATCAAGGCTTTCAACAAGAAAGTCAGGCGCTAGACATATCAAGTCGGGGATCTTGTAATCAAGCGGATCATCTTACCACAAAGTGATCCCAGGGGCAAATGGACTCCTACTTACGAAGGACCATTTGTAATCAAGAATATCTTTTCTGGTGGGGCAATGATATTAACCACCATGGACGGCGATGAACTGTCGCACCCTGCGAACGCAGACATGGTCAAAAGATACTATGCATAAACGACCCGCTAGGTTGACACACCTAGGAAAAAAAGGGCATCCCGGTGAATCGAAAACCAGAAAGGGCGGTTCAGGAAAAAGTTAGGGATAAACAAAAAAATCTTACACCCGGCAAGTTGAAAACCCAAAAGGGTGACTTGGGAAAAAAAGGGTTTCCCGGTGGATCGAAAACCCAAAAAGGCGGTCTAGGAAAAAGTTAGGGAATTAAAGCGTATGACTATGTCTCGTAGGATCACTTTAAGGACAATCTCTTCACAGACAAGCTCCGGGCTTCTGATCAACTCAATCATCTTCGGACGAAGCAACGAATGGAAAAGATATTCAGAGTTACGAAGGCTATTGCAGAATGGGAACCCCATGGAATTTTTTACACATAGCCATCTTTCTTTGTATAAATTTTTCTCATTTTTATGACAACGTTCTCTTACTAGGATGTCTGTCTCCTTTGTACAAAATACTTACACAAAATTTAATACTAAGATACTTCAAAGTGCAAAAACCTATTTGCCTTTTCTTCTTTTTTACACTTGTGTTTTATTTGAAAACATCCAATGATTTATTAATGAGCATATGCATTTGAATATAATCACATGTTTACAAATAAACGAAATGGGAAAGAATAATTACTGATAGGTTAAAAGTATAGGAAAACTTCTTTAGGCTATTCCAAGAGAAATCCCCTGCAGTACATCATATAGATCCCCAGCGGAGCTAAAACCTTGAAATACATATTCCCCAACGGAGTTATAATTTCAAGTTCTTAATTCCCATCAGAGTTAAAATTTCAAACTCCCAATCCCCAGCGGAGCAAAAACTTTGAACCACAGACCCCCAGTGAAGATGAAACCTTCTTCCCAAGCAGAGTCAAATTTCCAACTATCAATTCACAGCGGGAACCATTCAGTTTTCCCCAATTTCCCCAGCAGGTTGTCTTGAAGCCTGGAAGTCAACCAAATAACAGTTAACTTTTGTCTTATCCCCAAACTAGGATAATTCCCCAATAGATTGGCATATAACCATAACTCCTGATCTCCCCAGTAGTATAGCTACTCCCCACAGAGTTTTCACAGCAGATTGAAGATCCTCATTCTCATTTCACCAATGAAGTCACCCAAGTTTTCATTACTCCTCAACTGAATGAAGATTCTCATTCTTAGTTCCTCGCAGAAGCCATCAGAGTCTTCCTTATTCTTCAGCAGATCAAGGTTTTCCTTTGTTTGATCCCCAATAGAGATCGTCAGAGTTTTCCTTATTCCCCAGTCGAGTAAGGATTCCCATTGTGTAATCCCCATCCATAATCATAAAAATTCGCAAGATTCCCCAAGTAGGTTTCTCAAGCAACACTTGGCATTATTCTCACAACAAAATGTTTATCATCCTCCAACTTCAAGGACAGGAAGGATCCCTACATCCCCAGAGAAGTCAGGATTTTTCTTAATCCCCAACGATCAAAGATTTTGAATCTCTAGCAGCGGTCAAGGATTTACCTTCCCCGGCAGCAGTCAAGAGTTTTGTTATCCCCAGCTGTCAAGGATTTATTTTCCTCAGCAATATAGCAAATCAGCTTACATGCGCATACATTACATTCATATATCATAAACATTGATAAAACACATTTATTGCATCATACATTTCATGCAACATAAATTTGTGTTTCAACTAACATTTTACCCTTTTCAGGATAAGATTAACAATTATCTTTAACAAATATTCAAAGATTTCAGATACAGTACGGATACACTCCAGACACGGAAGTCATTTTATTGCTCATTCCGAATTCAAGGTCAAGATACAGTTCAGATACGCTCTAGAAACGGAAGCCATTCTGGTATTCATTCAAACTTCACTATTCAGATTCTAGTACAGATACGCTCCAGACGCAGTTGCCATTCTGTCACTTATTCTAACTTTTTCCCCAGCCCAGAGACGCTCCAGACACGGATGCCATTCTGTCGCTTATTCAAAATTCAGATTCAGATACAATACAGATACACTCCAGACACGGAAGTCATTCTATTATTCATTCAAATTCAAATACAGTTACAACTCGGATACGCTCCAGACACAGACGCCATTCCATTGCTCATACAGACTCAGTCTCCAGATACAGTTCAGATACGTTCCAGACATGGATACCATTCTGATACTCATTCTTTTGACTTACAACTTGCAGTTCAACAAACATTCTTGGATGGCATCTTTAAGCCTATCTCCAACAAGATTTTATCACCTCTCCAAATGGCATCTTTAAGCTCATTCCCTCAACTACAATTTGATGACTGCAAATTTACGGGCACTCTAGTGTCCAATCATCTTTTACCTTCGAGTCACGAACGACAAAATTCGCCAATCTAACTCTTCAGGTTCAAGAATATTGAACAGGGGCAGCTGTTGTACCCCAAAATTTTCCCTCTCATTTTATCAAGATTCTCCTTACAAGACTTCTTGGACTCAAGACCAGACTAGGGTTTGCTCAACTCAAGACCTCTCCTTGCACTGATAACCTGAAATTAGGGTTTGAGTTTTCACTGGGATTTTTGGACTTCCAATGCCTCATGTGACTTTCATACTTCATGTTGGACCTCTAAGATTTCTCATACCAAGTTTCAAGCCTTGAATCAAATTTTTGCCCAGTCAATTGGACAATTGACCTAAAGATCAGTTATATTGGGGAAAAAGTCAACCATGGCCAATTTACAGTCAAAACTCATAATTTTTTATCCACATCAACATTATAGACTCATATGAACCATTTGATCAAGTTTGGACCACAACTCCTCAAGAAATTTGATCAGATCATCAAAAGGGCAAAATGGTCAAAATTAGGGTTTTGACTATAGAAGGTCAATTTCTGATGTTTCACCTAGCCAATGGGAAATTGAGTTCAAGCATGGTTTTAAGGACTCAATAGCACCATATTAACCTAAACACAAGGTTCAAAAGATCTCAAATGCATTGGATTGACAGATGAATATTTGCAGTCAACTGATCAAAAATCAACTATACAATAAAAAGTCAAACTTTGACTTTTTGGTCAAAATCAAGTTCCAAGGGTCATATTTCATAAATATGTGTCAAAAAATGAAACTTGTTCACCAAGAAACTTGAATTTCAAAATTAGGGTTTAAATTGAAAATTTTTCATAACTTAGAAATTTTCTAAGTGTTGAAAATTTCTTAATTTTTCCCAACTTTTTCACTATGATGCAATTGGATTCAAAGAAAACTTCCAACATGAAAGTTGTAGTCCTCAACAAACTCTACAACTTTTATTCACAAAGTTTTCCCAAAATATGCTTGGATATCAAGTTGTGATTTTGTGAATAGGGGTCCTAAAACTTTTTAACTTAATGAAATTTTGCCCTAGTTTAGGCAGATTTTTGACCTAACTTCATGGCAACTTTTCACCTAGTTCCAAATTGAATCTCAAAATTCATTTCAAATATGGATTGTAGAGCATGTTATAATCTTTCTAAAATGTCCAAGAACTCTCCAAGATCATTTACGGTTAGGGAGAATCGAAGAAATGAAAATGGAAAATTATCACTTTTGTCCAAGGCATTTTTCACATTGGTTCAAGTTGCAAATCAGTTTAATCATGCTTTTACTTGCATTCAAGGTTCTAATCCTTTTTAAACTCCAAAATTTAATGCAAATACATTGGACAATGGCTTTGTTCTGTGCTATGGAGCATTGCACAAGGAATTATTCCAAAAATGGCATAAAGGTTACAATGCTACTTTGATATAGTTTGCTTTTTGCAACTTTGTTTATCTTGAGCCAAGGACCTAACCTCTTGCTAAAAACAAAGTCCACAAATATCAAGCAAAGTTCACCAACTATGTGCAGCTAAGGAGCTAGCCTGTACAGGCCTTGGGCTTTGTCATTTTCAAATTTTCTTCAAAAGCAAGTAAACTTGCAAAAGTCAGCATAACTCTTGTATTTGATAAAACCAAGCCTTGACATCATTTCAAACAAATTCAGAATATTGTTGCAAGCCTAAACACGATTGCCCAACCTCTCAAACACCCTTAAACACAGAAATCACCATTTCTTCCAAAAACAGGGCCATCTCTGCAAATCACAAGCCATTTCCATATTGCCTCGTGCGTTTTGCTTTGAACCACTTCAAACACATTCCATACATTACACCTGAACTATCCAGACCCCTGTCCAGCAAATGTGACCTCATTTTCACACTTTACCATTTTCATTTTGAATCTTTGCAGGTTAAATTCTACAGAGAGATTCAGGAAAGTTCAAGGCAAGCTGAGCATTGGGAAAGGTTGAACGAACTTCAAGCAAGCTCACACGACCTTCAGGCCTCACTCAAAGTTGCTACATTGCCCTATCCAAACACAACTGAACAAGGTATTTGTCAAGTTTCTATATCTCTATTTAGACATCCTTAGGCTTAGGTTTGTGACGCAAAAATGTAGTCTTTAATGTGCTTGAGTTGTACATATGCATAGCTTCCATTTATATTGACTAAGCTAGGAGTATTTGATAGTTGAAGTTGCTGAAAATTTTAGGTAAGAAATTAGGGGTGATAAATTTCTTCTTGATCTTTGAGAGTTAGGTCATGTTTTTTATATCAATGGAATCGTGACTAAAAATGCTACAAGTTTCATGTTGCAAGATTTTATTTTTATGCACGTATGAAAGAGTTACAGTTTGAAGCAGGGCGCGCGCGTTTTTTTGTCTGGAGGACAGGGATGAAGTGAGATTGGGCCTGGGCCTGGCTTTTCTGACTATTCACACCACCATTTTACTTTCTGCACCCCCTTTTGCATTTTCGTATTTTTTTTTATATTTTCTTGTATATTTTATAATTTCTGACTTTATTTATTTTTTCTAAACATTTAAAATCACAAAAAATATTTTCTTTATTTTTTGCATTTTATCATTTTTTTTATTTTATTTTTTGGCATAATAAATAAATTATTAGGTTAATATACTTTTATTTTCTTAAATAAACTTGTAAATAATATAAAAATATTATATATTTTTATTTTTATTATTTATACACTTAAAATAATATTTTCATACAATATTCAATTTTTTAAAACATTTTTGTATATATTGTTATTATTTTTCTTAAACAAAAATGAACAAATAATATTAGAATATATTTTCTATTAAACAAAAACTAGGGTATTTACCCTTTCAAAAATAATCATTTTATTTTCTTATTTTTAAGACTTGAATAAACTTATCTTCTGATGCATAAAATCAATACAAAAACATTTTGCATACATACATTTAATTGCATATTTAAATAATTGTTTATTTATTTATTGTGCAATATTCCAATTTGGTTGTAATAATATTTTAGGGTTTATTTTTGTGCAATATCCCCCTATTCAAAACTTGTACCCCCCCTTCCCATAATATTGTTGTAATAGTCTACAATTACTTTACGCATTTATTTCTTTCATATACCATGATAGTAAATTAGGGTTTTGTATGCAAAGACCAAAAATTAAACAAATAGCATGACCTAAATACAAGACAAAAATGCATGAAAATGACAACACCTTGCACACAAGCACCCCTAGGGTTTCATCCACTTTGTTGTCTTAAAACATGGTCATGGTATGCATGCTAGGTATCTTGGCAAAACAAAAACAAAAAAGATCATAGTCCCTCAATGACGCTATCTTGGTTGCCTAAACAAAAATGATCTAGTCCCTAAAAATTGCTAAGATGCTTGGCACTATTGTTATCATGATCATACGATGACCCACGCCCGTCCCGTTTAACATCTAAAGATAGGGTTGTTTACCAATGCAATGGTAAAACAACAATGTCAAAGGGTTAAAAATGTGTAGGAAAGACTTTTGAGTAGGTAGATAAGCTTCTAGTTACTTGATCAATTTGCAAACCATCCTTGTTATTTTCAAACAAACACACACATTTCAAAACAATTTCCAAACAACTTTCAAACATTGAAACATTTTTCAAAAGACAAAACATCTTTGTATACATTCTTACAAACAAGAATCATTACAAAGATTACCAAAACGATGGCCTCTTTTCAAAATACTTTCAAAACCACACAAAGCACCATTTCAAACAATTGAAAAGCAAAAGCAAATGATCGAAACAAGTAACTAAGAGCCCATGGAAAACCATGGATGAAAAGGGTGCTAACACCTTCCCTTTTCATAATCTACCCCCCGAACTCAAGAAAACACCTCAAAGGTCTTTCCTGTGCTTTTTGACCTTTCCATTGGATAAAATAAAAAGTCGGTGGCGACTCTTGCTAAACCGAAACATTTGCAAACACAAACGCAAAACCTCAAGTCAGTTCTCCCACCGTATCATAGTTATCTTTTTCTACCTTCAGTGAATGTTGGTAGTTCATCCTCAGTGAACGGTGATGCTATGATATATTTTCTCTCTACCTTCAGTGAAAGTTGGTAGGTCACCATCAGTGAAAGTTGGTGATTATTATCTTTTGGCTACCCTCAGTGAACATTGGTAGTTCATCGTTAGTAAACGGCGATGCTCAAATATTTATTTTCCTTCTACCTTCAGTGAAAGTTGGTAGTTTATCGTCAGTGAACGTCGATGATTCTTTCTCGCTGCCTTCAGTGAATGTTAGTAGCTCACCTTCAGTGAAAGTCGGTGTTGTTATTTCTTTCCTCTTTCTACCTTCAGTGAATGTTGGTAGTTTCTCCTTCGGTAGAAGTTGGTGTATCCTTTGACCACTTTACCATCCTCTCTGATTCAGGTCTTTCGATCCACCAGTGATTTATTTTTCTTGGTCGGGTTTCTCTCTTATTTTTTTATTTTGTTACATCTCGAATGGTGTTTTGCATCTCTTTGGTCTTGTTCATATGCATTCATGCTCATAAACATTGTATGGCATCTTATGGCCAAAAATAGGGTTTGTTTTATATTTAAGTATCTTTGATCGCGTCGACACGAAGATTTTTAACCTTCGTATCTCCGGATAGAAGAAACTTAAATAAGGGCAGTTGTTGTACCCCAATTTTTCCCCCTAAGATCCCTTCATCATACCATGTTGATTCCATAACAACAAGATCACATTAGGATTCTTGGTTCCCCTCTGTTGTACCCCAAAATTTTCCCTCCCATATTCTTCAAGATTTATCAAGAATCATCTTCAATTGGTTCAAGATTGTTCAAGGGTTGCACAGTCCAAATGCCTCCTAAGCCAGTCAAAATTAGGGTTTTGTTTCTTTCAAGGAATCTGAGGTTTTAAATGGTCCAATCAAGTCCCATATACCTATACACATTCTCAAGCATCTACATGCCAAGTTTCAAGACTTACAATGCCAGTTTGCACAGTCAAAACCCCTATTTGATCCACAGTCAACTGTAGGGGTAAAATGGTCATTTTACAGTCAAAAGTCAGAATTTTTGGTCAACATCTTATTTTGAGCTCACAATCATCATTTGATCAAGTCTTGATCATGATTCCACAAGCATGGCTCAAAAATCATCAAGATGCAAGAAGTTACTATTTTTGGACAGTAGAAAAGTCAACTGTATCTTGACCATGGCATAACTTTTTCATGGTTCATCAGAAAAATTCCATCAAATGCTCATTTTAAAGGGGATGACATTTCCTACAACTCATATTCACGTTCCAAGTCCAAGAAATGCTCTCACAAAAAGTTATCAATTTCTACATTATAGGTCAATTTCAAAAGTCAACAAAAATGCACTTTAAGTCAAAGACCATAACTTGAGATTGGTAAATCCAAATGGAACGGGACAAAAGGCATTGGTTAGAGGACCTCAAGACCTTTCCAAAATGTCAAAGAACATGTTCATATAATCAAAATTGAGCAAGATATGCATTGGAGAAGTTGGGAAATTTTTGTGAATTTGCAAAAGTCAACTTTGCTCAAAACACTTTGTTTTTGCTAATGGGCCTCAAATTCCTTCTTGAAACTTTATTCAAAGCTTATGCACGACCCATTGAGATTATTTGAATTTATTTTCTTATTTTTTATTAATTAATTGGATTTTTAATTGATTTTAATTCATTTAATTAATTTAAAATGTAGGAAATATAAATATTTGATTTTTTTCAATCTTTTTGTGAAGCAAACAAGCTCTAGATATGCTGGCAATTCGTGTGCAAATCAAAGGGACAAAAATCTCCAAGTTTGGCATGTTTCTTCAATCAAAAAGATGTGATTGCAAATCAAATATTCAAACCATCATGCAATGGATTTTTTGTGCAAGATTTAACCTAATTCTCTTCTACTATATATACACAAGCTAAACCTAATGCCATGGACGTGAAATTGCTGCAAACAAAGCCATAACAACATTGAAAAAATTGAAGAAAAAGTCAAAATTGATTTCCACATTCCAACGTGATTCAAAGGTTTTTCTTGTTTCTAATACCTTGCAGGAACTCTCAGGGACCTTTTGCAATCAAAATCATACGCCAAAGCTCAAGAAATCATCATTCACAGACCCACGGTTTGCTTGACTTTTTCAGAATCGAAACTCATATTTCATGCATAATTAACATGTTCTAATCATTGTTTTGCATTACTTGAATCTATACAAAGCTAATGGTACAGGTTAATTGAATTATAGAGCCCTAAATCAAAAGATACCATTGAAGAAATCTAGGGTTCCTAAGCTTTGATTTTGGGGCTTTATTACCCAGGAAAAATTAGCACCTATAATGCCTATGGTTGAGATCGTTGCATCCAGACGAACAAAAAGCCGTGCTCGCGAAATATTTATAAAGCCTAGGGAGCTAATCGCTATTATTCCTCGTTCCATATTATGGGGGTTAAAAACCCCCGCTATTTGATTTGTTTTTTGCAGGTATACAGGAAGAAGATGAAGACGTGTTGGCTTTTGGTTGGACTATTCAAAAAATAGGCGCGCGTGTTTCTTGTTTTCCAGCATTTTGATTGTTTCTTAATAAAATAATTGTCACTTGTTTTACTAACGAATAACGCGTGCAGTTGGAGTGGTTAAGGCATTGGTGTATTGATCATTGGGACCTGGGTTCGAATCCCAGGTCCCCCAAATAATTGTTTGCTATTTTTCTTCACATGTTCACGTGCAGGCATCCTAAAAGCATTCTACCATGCTCTTCACTCATCCAAATGCCATGTGTCTACATGCACCAATCCAGTGGTCAGAGGTGAATGATCACCATGTTCCCAGTCAACCATGCGCCTAGACGATCCCAGAAGTCAAACAAGGCTTGAGCTTAATGGGCCAGTAGTTGCTTACAAACCTCCTAATGGGCCAGCACACCCCCCTGGTTTATTCTTTTTTTATTCTTTCTTTTTAATTATTTAATTACCATTATTATTATTTAATTAACTTAATTAACTATTTTCCTAATAAATTCTGAAAACTAATATTTTTATTATTATTTTTCAATTTCACTATTAATTATTTTTTGTAAATAAATTCTAAATATAATTAATTTAGTTAATTAGGTTTAATTTTGACTTTTTTCATAATAAATAAAATCAATTTAGAATTAGGGTTTTTCTTTTGATAACTTTTAATTTTTATTTTTATTTTTATTTTCATTAAGACCTAAAAACTAAAAAATACTTTTTTCTTGTAATTAATTAACTAATTAGTAAATTAGATTTAATATTAATTAATTGCAAAAAAGGACAAAATTCATTCTTTTCTCAAAAAAGGGTCAAAACCCTAAGGACGTCCCCGATTCAATTTTTTCTCGCGCATGTTTATTCTTGATTCCTATTTTGATCATATTTGTGTATCTGCTCCGAGGATGTAATAGATAATTAGGCCTTTTATCGCTTTCTTTATTTTCTCGCATTTACTTTTCAAGGGTTATGTTTTTGGCGATGTAAATACCCGACGCCTTGTAATAGCGTAGATTTACTTTCCGCAATTTATTTTCCGCACAATTATTAGCTGTTAACTATGCATGACAAGACTTGCCTGAAAAATAAAATCAACCCGTAGCTCACAATGATACATGTGCAAAGATAATATAAACTGAATCCTGACACACTCGCACATGCCACTCCTAGGGTACGCCTCACTTGGTTGCCTTGAGGTGGTCATTGAGTATAAGGTGTTTTAGAGGTCGCCCTCCTGTCTAAAGATCCAAGTTGCCTCGAAACGGTTGCCTCGGATAAAAAGGATCTAGGACATTAGGGTTACCGCTAAGGTGTCCTACTATTGCTTTGGTGACCACACATGTCCCTATAATCGAATTGACCCGAATAACTACAACGACAGTGCTACCTACTTCTTAATAGTGGGATAGTATTGTCTAAAGGACATTTACACAACTTAATTTCCTTAGAGTAGGTAGATTTCTCCTGGGTACTTGCTCTTTCAAAAACAAAACAAACTTTTCGCACCTACACTTTCAAAAAGTTTTCAAACAAATACTTCATACACTCTTGAGGACAGATACAAGAGTTACCTAGAAGTTTTCAAAGCAAACTTTTTCAAAACCCACAAACACAAGAAAAGCAAACAATTTTTTTGAAAACATAGTGAGCAAGTACCTAAGAGCCCGTGGATAACCACAGATAGAAAGGGTGCTAACACCTTCCCTTTCTATAATCTACCTCCCGAACCGAGAAACATCTCGAAAAGGAATTTTGCTGTTCTTTTGTCCTTTCCTTGTTGGAGAACATAAAAGACGGTGGCGACTCTTGCTTACCGCGACATTTCGCGAACCAGCATTTCAAAACAGTCAGTTCTATTTCCACCGATCACAGAACTGGCGACTCTGCTGGGGAGACTTAATAAGTGAGGTGTACCTTAGGATTAGATCATTCTATGTTTTCAATTGTATGCTTTGTTTGCTTTTATATTGTGGGTTTGCATCGGAGTTTCATAGATCCTAACCCGGATCTGGGGAATACCCTTTTAGGTAGCAAAAGCTGCGAGGGACCTGTCCGGCGTAGACCGACACGGGTGAAGCAGTAGCTACGTTGGTGTGACACCTTGGTCTGTACCGATATCCCTTGTGTTGGAACGAGGAGAATATGGGTCTTCTGAGGAGTCATTAAGCACCAACCGACCTTAGAACCCTAAATTGACCCAACTTGGCCATAGAACAGTAGCAGTATGCTACACTCATTGAGGCTAAACTCTCGCGATGGTTCTGACCGCAAGAAAAGATTGCGAAGCTGGAGTTATGACCGATTGAGGGTAGTCAGTGATATTGAGATCCTCTAGAACCCGGTTACTATTTTCTAGGACAGGTCTTAACCAACTGAAACTGAAAGAGGGTAGTACCTAAACTTCATGCCAGCCTGAAATCTAAGGGCTCTTTTGTGTGACTTGTGTGCTTTCAAACTTGAACTACTTGCACATTCTTGTTATCTGACACATGAGTTCCTTGTAGGTTTTGTTTATAGTCCTTAATCTGGACTTATTATAGGGCTTACTTACACCTCACACCTTTGCATCCACGTACATAACATCATACGCATCATAACATCATACCATAGTATTTCCTAACCCATTTCAAGGATCTCGAGGGTTTGTGATTCAGGTCATGATGAACCAACTGTCTAGCAAGGGGCAAAGGGGATTTATTTTCCCCTAGCCAAGGCTGTTGGAGATCAAAACATGATACCTTGAGTCAGGGGCTATGACCCACTCGATATGGTGAGCCTTGACTCTTGAAGAAGGACTCTCAACAACATGAAGTTCCTTCCATCAAGCTACAAAATTCAAATTCTAACTATTTTCTTGTTTACCCCTCGAGATCCTTGAAAACATAAATCATACGCATTCCATTCATCATATGCATAACAGGTACCCCTTTTACAGGTCACTTATCTTCTTCGCTGTTTATTTCAGCAATCACCATGTCTTCTGAACCTTCCGCTGAACAAGCTATCAAGGCCCTCCAGGCCCAAAATGCCCAGTTCCAAGAGTTGGTTATGAGCCTAGCCCAGGGTCAACAGGATTTGAAGACTCTGATTCTGAAAGAGAGGAACAAGAAGAAGAAGAGGACTGTTTTATTCAACACTAGATGCAGATCTGGGAATGGATTACAGAATGAGGCTGAGCTGACTACCTCATCTATAGGCAAGGACAGTCCCCAAGAGAGAAGGGTTCCTAGTCCCGTGGTCTCCAACAACGAGATGAATTATAATGATGAACAGTATCCTCCTGCTGAGGATAAGTACAAACAACTGAAAGACCGCTTGAGCACCATGGAGATACAGAATGTGCCCGGGTTGGACTTTGGAGACCTAGGCTTATCCTCTGGGGTGGTGATCCCACACAAGTTCAAGGCACCTGTTTTTGCAAAGTACGATGGAGCTTCCTGTCCTAAGTTGCACCTCCGATCGTATGTAAGGAAGATCCAACCTTACACAGCTGACAAGAATTTATGGATCCATTTCTTCCAGGATAGTCTTTCAGGGACTCAACTCGAATGGTTCTATCAGCTGGATGGAGCCAGCATTCATAACTGGGAGGATTTGGCTACTGCGTTTTATAAGCAGTATCGGTATAATTCTGACCTCGCTCCTACGCGTACCCCACTCCAAGGTATGTCACTAGGGACGGGTGAAGGATTTAAAGAATATTCCCAAAAGTGGAGAGACCTTGCTGGAAGGGTGCAACCACCTCTAACTGACCGTGAGCTCGTTGATATGTTCTTGGGGACCCTGTCTGGTCCTTTCTTCAACCATCTGATTGGGAATTCTTCTGCTGGGTTTACATATCTGATCTTGACTGGTGAGAGGATAGAAGCTGGTATCAAGTCTGGGAAGATACAGAAAGGTGACTCCTCGAACACTGAGAAGAAAACATTCAAGAAAGAATCTAGTGTTGTCTATGGTTCAAGAGGGCAGAATAGGTCCGAACACCGCCAAGCTGTCAACGCGGTGGTTATTTCAAAACTGGCCAGTGCTCCTCAACATCACAACTAACAAAAGGAAGAGAGAGCTAGAAGGCAATTCACTCCCCTCAGCATGACCTTGTCCCAGATATTGCCACAGTTTCTGAAGACCAATTTGGTAACTCTAAGGGACCCTCCTAAGAATCCCAACAAGACACCTTCAAGGTATAACCCCAACGCCCGCTGCGCCTATCATTCTGACAGCCCGGGGCATGCTACAGATGATTATTGGACTTTGAGGAACAAGGTTCATGACCTAATTGATGCAAAGGAGGTCGAGTTCGAAGCGCCCGAGACTCCCAATGTGATCACTGCTCCCTTGCCAAAACATGGCTAGGATTCAAGAAACTTTTGTTCATTCGAATGTTCAAGTTGTATTTTTCTTTGCTTATTCAAACAATTATCATGTCAAACTCTCTTATTTCATTAATGCATTACACGTGTCTGTTTTGAAGTAATTGTGTTCACTATGCTTAAAACTGCTTTCATTTTTTTGATGTTCAACTCTCGATTAAAAAATTCTAAGCCTTTTGAGGGAGGATGACGAAAACGATACCATGATATTTACAGTATGCTTATAGACAAACCCCGCTGATGAGGTACAGGCATTGTTTCAAATCCTAAACAGTGGAGTTATAAGGAAGATAATCCCTCGTCAACCCCTTTGAGCCAAAGAAGTTGGAGTTTTTCTTTTCAAAAATTAAAACCCTTAATCATAACCTGGGGCAGGGTAGTTCTCTCAGTTGATCCAAGTGCATAATAAATAGCGTCAAAGGAGTCCTTCCGAAACAAAAGACAGTGATGGTTCCCTATAATCATAAGGACGGGCAGTCATTATTTCTCAAAATAAAAGCCCAGTAAGTCAAAACCTATGAAGGAGACTTATAAAACTGGGGCATCCCGCTGACTGTAATCACAAAAGAAACAGTTCAGGCAAAAAAGATAGGGATAATGAAATCAAAAAGAAAAGAGGTCCTACAAACCCTCAACAAAAAAAGAACTGACTGACTGCCAGTATCCGAACCATCACTGGAATATCAGAGCAAAGACTCAAACAAGGTCTAACGCACGATTAGCTGAGTTTAGAATAGAAGAATATCACGAAGAGCGGGTGGGTACAAATAAAATTTGAGCCTTTATCCTTTGTTTCTTAAACCGTGAACCAGGCCATGTTATAACCCTTAAAAGTCCTAGCTGAAGCACGTGTTAGTTCGAAAGCATGTTGTTACAAAGGTATCCTGACTCCTGTAGGGCTCATTGTAAAATCTTGAGTTGACATCACATTTTATAAAAATTCGCTTGTTTTATCGAAAACTGCATTTTCAAAAACTTCAAGACAGACATAAGCTTTGCATTCTTGAAATAATATTGTTTGCATATGACTATTTGTTCAACAGCAGAGAAATTCGCACGAAGAATATCTAGTGAACAAGAATCTTCTCAAAGATCACCTCAAGTGGAAAAACACTTCCAACCAAGGGGCAAACGTGATCATTGTCCATCATCTGGGACAGTTAAGTCAAGATTCAAAGAATCTCTCAAAAATGCCAAATAGCCAGGGGCAGATCTCCACCTGAGTCACTTGGGGCATTGGACATGAATTCCAAGCAACGAATCTTGCATGATCAAAACGAAGATCTTCTGGTAGTATGGTAACACGACACTACCGATAGTGACAATTCCCTACATTCTGAGAGCACAGACATAGTCGAAAAAATACTACGCATAATCAAAGACCCGCTAGGTCGACTGGCCTAGGCAAAAATAAGAGCTTGCTGGCGAACCAAAAGGGTTCGGACAAAATAAGGGATGAAAATGAAAAATCTGTACACCCGGCAAGTCGAAAACCTGAAAAGGCGGCTTGGGCAAAAATGGGTATCCCGGTGGACTGAAAACCCGAAAGGGCGGTCCAGGCAAAAATTAGGGATCAAAGTGTACGACTATGTCCTGACATCTCGTCAATTGCCTACCAGAAGAAGATTTGTCAATCGTCAGTTATCAAGACCTCCACAGGTACCTTCTCCCACATAAGCTGGGGCAATAAGAATTGTTTGAACTGTACCAGCTGCTTTACTCACCAGGTACAAAGGTAGATTCAGCTGAAGAACTTGACCAAGATACCTTCACTCCCCGTAGAGTAAGACAAGATTCAGCAATACTCTCCCCAAGCAGAGTTGGTCTCCCATCAGCCCTAAAAAGGCACGGTATCTCCAGCAAGTCAGCAATACTCTCCCCCGAGCAGAGTTAGGCTACTGTCAGCCCTAAGGAAGTTGGGTATCCCCAGAAGATCTCAATATTCCCTAGCAGAGTATACAGATATTTCTCAACAAGCATCCCTGGCAGTCTTGATATTCCTCGACAGAGATATAAGAATGTTCCCCGACGGAATACAGACATCCCAGTGGAGCCATTTCCCCAGTGTAGTCAAAAGTTTCCCCAGGAGAGTTGAATCAATCTCCCCAGTGGATCCTGGAAGCTCGTCCTCTGCAAAGTACAAATATCTCTCCTCAGCCATATTCAAAGGATCATTCCCCACCAGAGTCTAACTGGGTTATCCTCAGATAATTACAACGGAAAGATCGTCCTCTGCGAAGTTCTTCCTATCCCCAGTGGAGTTCATCAAATCCCCAACAAAGCTTATCAACGGAATCCCCAGCGGAGTTATCATCAAATTCTCAACGAAGTATCTCTCCCCACAGAGTAATCCCCCGCAGAATAATCTCTTCACCAGGTTTATTCCCCAAAGGAGTCATCTTCTCCTACCGGTTTATTCTTGCAATCATCTTCGTTCATCATCCCCAACGGAAACGAAGAACTCTACTCTTCAACATCAGCCCAGGATTCAACGAACTTCCCGGCATTCGTCAAGGATTTATTTTCCCAGATGAAAATACATTCATAAACATCACATTGTCATACATCATGATACATGCATCATATCATACAATCTCATTTATGTTGAGAACATCATTGCTTGATCCATATCATGCATTGCACATGAATGACCTTTACCTTTCAGGAAAGATGCAGTTAAACTCTAAATCAAGTCAAAGAAGACAAATCGGTTCCTAAAGATTTTTCTGATGCAAACCTGTCAACGAAGACAAACCTTCAATAAAGACAATCTGTCAATAAAGACAACCCGTCAATAAAGACAATCCGTCGTTGAAGACAACCCGTCATTGAAGACAACCCGTCATTGAAGACAACCTGTCAATAAAGACAACCCGTCATTGAAGACAACCCGCCATTAAAGACAACCTGTCAATAAAGACAACCCGTCATTAAAGACAACATGTCAATAAAGACAACCCGTCATTGAAGACAACCTGCCAATAAAGACAACCCGTCATTGAAGACAACCCATCATTGAAGACAACCCGTCAGTAAAGACAATCTGTCAATGAAGACAATCCATTAATAAAGACAACCCATCCATGAAAACAACCCATTAAAAGAGACAACTCGTCAAAGAAGACAAAACCTCCCCTGGTTCAGTTAAATCAATTCCTAGAGATTTTTCTGAGATAACCTGTCAGTAGAGACAACCCATAAACCTTTTGAAGTTCCATATTCGATACCTGTATCTAGCCAGGGCATATCTGTGAGCGATTGATTGTAGATCTATACCTGTATCTAGCCAGGAAAGTTATCTACATGAAGAGTTTGAAGACCAATACCTGTATCTAGCCAGGAAACCATCTTTCATTCTCAGGTCAGAGGTCTACACCTGTATCCATCCAGGAAAGCTATCTCGACCAACCTTTTAAAGTTCCAGATTCGATACCTGTATCTAGCCAGGGCATATCTGTGAGCGATTGCTTGTAGATTCGATACCTGTATGTAGCCAGGAAAGTTATCTACATGAAGAGTTTGAAGATCAACACCTGTAACAGGCTAGGAAATTATCTTTCTTTCTCAGGTACGCAAATTCTCGCTAAGGAATCTCTTACGCGATCGACACCCCTGGATGGCATCTTTAAGCCCATCTCCACAACTATCCATTACATTTCCAAATGGCATCTATAAGTCCATTCCCGACAAGAGTCTGTCACATCTCCAGATGGAATCTATAGGCCCATCCTCCTATTCATTATCTCTCCAAATGGCATCTGTAAGCCCATTCCCGCCATCACATTGCTGATACCACACTATGCGAGTGCAAATTTCTGGGCACACTAGTGTTCAATCATCTTCCACCTTCGGATAACGAAAGGCACGCAAGCCAATCTACATCCTCGGGTTTAAGAATATTGAACAGGGGCAACTGTTGTACCCCAAAATTTGCCCTCCCATATTCTTCAAGATTTATCAAGAATCATCTTCAATTGGTTCAAGATTGTTCAAGGGTTGCACAGTCCAAATGCCTCCTAAGCCAGTCAAAATTAGGGTTTTGTTTCTTTCAAGGAATCTGAGGTTTTCAATGGTCCAATCAAGTCCCATAGGCCTATACACATTCTCAAGCATCTACATGCCAAGTTTCAAGACTTACAATGCCAGTTTGCACAGTCAAAAGCCCTATTTGATCCATAGTCAACTATAGGGGTAAATTGGTCATTTTACAGTCAAAAGTCAGAATTTTTGGTCAACATCTTATTTTGAGCTCACAATCATCATTTGATCAAGTCTTGATCATGATTCCACAAGCATGGCTCAAAAATCATCAAGGTGCAAGAAGTTACTATTTTTGGACAGCAGAAAAGTCAACTGTATCTTGACCAAGGCATAACTTTTTCATGGTTCATCATAAAAATTCCATCCAATGTTCATTTTGAAGGGGATGACATTTCCTACAATTAATCTTCACGTTCCAAGTCCAAGAAATTCTCTCACAAAAAGTTATCAATTTCTACATTATAGGTCAATTTCAAAAGTCAACAAAAATGCACTTTAAGTCAAAGACCATAACTTGAGATTGGTAAATCAAAATGGCATGGGACCAAAGTCATTTGTTAGAGGACTTCAAGACCTTTCCAAAATGTCCAAGAACATGTTCATATGATCAAAATTGAGCAAGATATGCATTGGAGAAGTTGGGAAATTTTTGTGAATTTGCAAAAGTAAACTTTGCTCAAAACACTTTGTTTTTGCTAATGGGCCTCAAATTCCTTCTTGAAACTTTATTCAAAGCTTATGCACGACCCATTGAGATTATTTGAATTTATTTTCTTATTTTTTATTAATTAATTGGATTTTTAATTGATTTTAATTCATTTAATTAATTTAAAATGTAGGAAATACAAAGCTTTGATTTTTTTCAATCTTTTTGTGAAGCAAACAAGCTCAAGATATGCTGGAAATTCGTGTGCAATTCAAAGGGACAAAAATCTCCAAGTTTGGCAAGTTTCTTCAATAAAAAAGATTCAAAAAGATGTGATTGCAAATCAAATATTCAAATCATCATGCAATGGATTTTTTGTGCAAGATTTAACCTAATTCTCTTCTACTATATATACACAAGATAAACCTAATGCCATGGACGTGAAATTGCTGCATACAAAGCCATAACAACATTGAAAAAATTGAAGAAAAAGTCAAAACTGATTTCCATATTCCAACGTGATTCAAAGGCTTTTCTTGTTTCTAATACCTTGCAGGAACTCTCAGGGACCTTTTGCAATCAAAATCATACGCCAAAGCTCAAGAAATCATCATTCACAGACCCACGGTTTGCTTGACTTTTTCAGAATCGAAACTCATATTTCATGCATAATTAACATGTTCTAATCATTGTTTTGCATTGCTTGAATCTATACAAAGCTAATGGTACAGGTTAATTGAATTATAGAGCCCTAAATCAAAAGATACCATTGAAGAAATCTAGGGTTCCTAAGCTTTGATTTTGGGGCTTTATTACCCAGGAAAAATTAGCACCTATAATGCCTATGGTTGAGATCGTTGCGTCCAGACGAACATAAAGCTGTGCTCGCGAAATACCTATATAGCCTAGGGAGCTAATCGCTATTATTCCTCGTTCCATATTGTGGGGGTTAAAAACCCCCGCTATTTGATTTGTTTTTTGCAGGTATACAGGAAGAAGATGAAGACGTGTTGGCTTTTGGTTGGACTATTCAAAAAATAGGCGCGCGTGTTTCTTGTTTTCCAGCATTTTGATTGTTTCTTAATAAAATAATTGTCACTTGTTTTACTAACGAATAACACATGCAGTTGGAGTGGTTAAGGCATTGGTGTATTGATCATTGGGACCTGGGTTCGAATCCTAGGTCCCCCAAATAATTGTTTGCTATTTTTCTTCACATGTTCACGTGCAGGCATCCTAAAAGCATTCTACCATGCTCTTCACTCATCCAAACGCCATGTGTCTACATGCACAAATCCAGTGGTCAAAGGTGAATGATCACCATGTTCCCAGTCAACCATGCGCATAGACGATCCCAGAAGTCAAACAAGGCTTGAGCTTAATGGGCCAGCAGTTGCTTACAAACCTCCTAATGGGCCAGCACACCCCCCTGGTTTATTCTTTTTTATTCTTTCTTTTTAATTATTTAATTATCATTATTATTATTTAATTAACTTAATTAACTATCTTCCTAATAAATTCTGAAAACTAATAATTTTATTATTATTTATCAATTTCACTATTAATTATTTTTTGTAAATAAATTCTAAATATAATTAATTTAGTTAATTAGGTTTAATTTTGACTTTTTTCATAATAAATAAAATCAATTTAGAATTAGGGTTTTTCTTTTGATAACTTTTAATTTTTTTATTTTTTTTATTTTCATTAAGACCTAAAAACTAAAAAATACTTTTTCTTGTAATTAATTAACTAATTAGTAAATTAGATTTAATATTAATTAATTGCAAAAAAGGACAAAATTCATTCTTTTCTCAAAAAAGGGTCAAAACCCTAAGGACGTCCCTGATTCAATTTTTCCTCGCGCATGTTTATTCTTGATTCCTATTTTGATCATATTTGTGTATCTGCTCCGAGGATGTAATAGATAATTAGGCCTTTTATCGCTTTCTTTATTTTCTCGCATTTCCTTTTCAAGGGTTATGTTTTTGGAGATGTAAATACCCGACGCCTTGTAATAGCGTAGATTCACTTTCTGCAATTTATTTTCCGCACAATTATTAGCGGTTAACTATGCATGACAAGACTTGCCTGAAAAATAAAATCAACTCGTAGCTCACAATGATACATGTGCAAAGATAATATAAACTGAATCCTGACACACTCGCACATGCCACTCCTAGGGTACGCCTCACTTGGTTGCTTCGAGGTGGTCATTGAGTATAGGGTGTTTTAGAGGTCGCCCTCCTGTCTAAAGATCCAAGTCTCCTCGAAACGGTTGCCTCGGATAAAAAGGATCTAGGACATTAGGGTTACCGCTAAGGTGTCCTACTATTTCTTTGGTGACCACACATGTCCCTATAATCGAATTGACCCGATTAACTCCAACGATGGTGCTACCTACTTCTCAATAGTGGGATAGTACTGTCTAAAGGACATTTACACAGCTTAATTTCCTTAGAGTAGGTAGATTTCTCCTGGGTACTTGCTCTTTCAAAAACAAAACAAACTTTTCGCACCTACACTTTCAAAAAGTTTTCAAACAAATACTTCATACACTCTTGAGGACAGATACAAGAGTTACCTAGAAGTTTTCAAAGCAAACTTTTTCAAAACCCACAAACACAAGAAAAGCAAACAATTTTTTTGAAAACATAGTGAGCAAGTACCTAAGAGCCCGTGGATAACCACGGATAGAAAGGGTGCTAACACCTTCCCTTTCTATAATCTACCTCCCAAACCGAGAAACATCTCGAAAAGGAATTTTGCTGTGCTTTTGTCCTTTCCTTGTTGGAGAACATAAAAGACGGTGTCGACTCTTGCTTACCGCGACATTTCGCGAACCAGCATTTCAAAACAGTCAGTTCTATTTCCACCGATCACACCCTCCCTATATTTAGCGTTTCTCTTTGAGGAATCACCAAGCACCTTGACTTATGTTCTTTTGTGATCATGAATATTTTTTGTCTTGATTTCTTCTTTTAATTAATAAAATGCAATGTTGGTTTGTCTTGCTTGTTATCCATGTAGGTAAAGGCAATAAGATTCAGCAAGTTGCTCCATGGGTTCATGAGTTTATTTCCATGCCCTAGTTAATAAAGCTTGAGAAGTTAAAGCCTCACCATTGAAGTTGTTTTGGAGGAAATGGCATGTAAAGCTTATTTTTGTTCACCACATTTCAAGATTATCAAATTTGATCCAAAAAGTACAAGGGGTTGATTGAAAAAATAGTCATGTTTGGACAAGACTTTGTTCCATTTGGTCACAAGTGCATATTTCTATCAATTATCAAGATAAGGAAGTGGTTATGGTTGCTATTAGTTCTCATTATCATCCTCAACAGCTTATATTTACAAGGCATTTGTGTTGATACAAGAAGTTTTTTCAAAATTGTCAAAATTCCTCAAGGCATGTTTCTTAATCTAAGAGCTAGGGTTTTGAACTTTAAAGGAGTATATCTTGCTCATATCTTGGTATTTTTGAGTGATTCCAAAGACATCATTCTCTTCAAAAGGTTATTAACAAATCACTTCAAAAGTTCCAAGGAGTTTTCATGTGAAAGAAACTTGATAAAGAAAAACAAAGATTACAAGTCCTCCAGATGCATCCCCAATTTTCCATGTGTGACTTCAAATGATAATAACTTGGTCAATTTTTATCACCTTGAGCCCATTATTTTTCCACAATAATCTTGAGGATGTGAAATTTATGCCTTCTTTTATGTGCAAAGTGATAAAATGGATGGACATTTCCTTAAGGATACAAAATATTATAAGTCATTTTATGAAATTTTTCCAACTTCAAGAAGTCATAACTCTCTCAATTTTTGGATATTTTGAATGGTTCAAGTTTCAAAATGTCATTAAAGAGATCTACTTCATGCCATCTTTTTTTGTCAAGAGCAAATTCCAAGTGGAAGGCTATGTTTGGATGCAAGACATTATAAGTCATTTTTGAAGAAAAATTTGAAATATTTCTAAGTATGGAAAGTCAACATTTTTTCCAACTTTGACTCGTTATAACTTTCATCTTAAGCATCCATTTGTCTCCATTCTTTTCACATTGAAAATCTTGTAACCTCATCTTTCTAAAGCATCAAGAATCATGCCCTAAGACCCCTTGAGCTGAGAATGCCATTGGTCAGAAGTTGGCAATTTGAAACTGAATTTTTCACCAAGTCAGAAGTTTGAAATCCTTGATTTGGCTTTTAAACACTCTGTTCCTGCGCGTTTTTGCTTCTAAACATGTTTAATGAAGTTCTATAAGTTATTAGCATAGCAAAACGCGCGTTTTTGATGAGTTTTGATCAAATTAGAATTCACACTTTTCTTGTTTGCAACTTCACACGATTTCCCTCCAAACTTCATCATTTCACACGCTTGGATATTCTATTTGATTCCCTATATATAGAGGGTCATTCCCCATTCATTTCCTCAAGCTTGGATATCCAGAATCACCCTGCCAAACTTATTCCATAACTCAAAATTCAGCAACTTCGAAATCCATATACAAGCCTTTTTCAATCCAATTTTTCCATCAATTCACCTTCCTTGATCTTCCTTGAAGCTAACCATATAATTACATTCAAGAATCGTGCTCTTTATTGCTCCATAGAAGTCCAGTTTTAGACCTCTGCAACCAAACTTCAATAGGTAGATTCCTCCATCAATTCTTCAAAACTTTGATATCATTGTGATGTTCTCATTGCCCTGGTTCTAGTCGCAACACTTGCTTTTTACTGGAAACACGTTTTGACCATGAAATTTCAAATCCCTTTTCAAAACTTTTCTTCCAAATTGCTTGAGCTACAATTTATATAAATTTGGTGCGAGGGTGTGGTTGTCTTCGTCTTGAAGAGACGAAGCGAATGACATAGGTCTGAGCTTCTGATTTTACAGTTTGAGAGACCTACAATTCACGTTGGCTGGAGGTTGAAGATGACCAACGTGTCATCTTCCAACCAATGATGGCGTGCCACTTGTTTTTTTTTTAAATCTGATTTTATTTTTGATTCTATGCTTTATTCACTAATGACCATGATATGCACAGTGTGCCAGATCCCTTAGATTTGATTACTAACGCGTTTTGACTCTCATCCAATGGTCCACATATTTTTTACTTTTATTTTCTTTTCTGATTTGTATATTTAATTGTTTTAAACTTCAAAAAATCATAGAAAATTTATTTAAAGTCCAAAAAATCTGAAAAATTTATGAAAAATATTTTTGATTATTCTCTTTCTAATTTTTTTATTTTTTTACAATTTAATTTTGTGTTTTGGTATTTTTTATAAATTTTCAATTTATTTTAATTGTTTTAAATGTTTAAAAATACTTTTATGCATTTTTAAATTCTGAAAAAATTATGGAATGATCCAATGATATTGTGACAAATATTGGTGACCTCACTTATTTTTTTATTTCTTATTTTGGTATATTTTATCATTTTTGGTCTATTTTACTCATTTCTTTTAATTTTAAAAATAGTTTCTGACTTTAAAAAATTACCAAAAAAGTTATAAAATCATTTGAGTCCTTTTCTAACTTTTCTATGGTCTTACTTTTTATTTTGATAAATTTGAACATAGTTGATATTTTTCTCTTTTATTTCTATTTTAAAACATTTTTATTTTAAACCTTTTTTTATATATTAAATGTAATATTATTTTGTGACTATTTTCTGGTTGATCCTGTGTTAAATCTTTGATCATGAACTTTATTAACATCATTGGATCCATAGTGTTAAGTCTAACTCCACAAAAATGGATGAATGATTTTAATAATAGTTTGATTAAATTTAATTCAAAAGTGGTTTGTATATTCTCTCCCACCCCTCTTCATCTCATCTCTTTCTTATTGCACTAAGTGTTATTGGAGCATGATCTCTATATCATGTCTCAAAACAAATGGTGCATAGATTTCTATTGACCGGCCTCAAAATAGGTGCGACTTTTATGTAAGTCCACTTAGGATTGCTTAACATAGCACTAAATTTTGTCCCGATTTGAATAAATGATCATTCGTGGCCCAAACATATGTTTGCAAGCCCAAGTATGTTAATTTGATCTCTTTGATCTAATAACCTTGAGATTCATTATGTAGAGGCTTTGGTTCTACCAATCCTCTAATGGATTTACAACACCTTTGGTCAATGCGAATCACTTAAACATCGTTGATCATTAAATGGTACTCATGAGGATTCCAAATGGATGATATACTTGACAAAAAGCAAATGCAACTTGTTGTGTGGAGGCTTTGGTTCTACCAGTCCTCTAATGAGTTCTAAATGCAAGTTTCAAGATGATCATCCAACTAACCACTAATCACTAATAATTGACTTTATCCTTTATTTTTATTATATTCCCCTTTATTTTTATGCACTATTTACTTTTAGCATTTACATTTCATGCCATTTTCATCTTTGCTCATTTGAGTATTTACTTTCTTGTCATTTTTATTTTTTTTGCTCACTTGAGCTTTACTTTTCTTTTTCAAAACACCTAATAATCAACATAAACCCTAAAAATCTATAATGATACTTGGACTATTTGGTTACTATCCTTAGGATTAGAAACCTTAGCCTATGATTGGAGACCTTGTGACCTTATCTGATTATTTTGTCTTGAGCTCTTGAGGTTTATCTCAAGGCATTGGGTTGTTTGCTTTTTTTGTATGTAGGTTATTTGGATTACACTCTTTGTTTGTAATATGGAATTCACCCGTATATAGCTGTTACTCTGCCCAATTTTTGTGAAGACTTAATACACTTGAACTTTGGTTCTTTCAAGACGTCTAGTATTATTGCTTGTTTGGTTTCAATACAAAGAATGGGAGTTCTATCTTGGCTCATAGTGTCAAGTATTGGCTTCTTGTTGGTTAGATGGTTCTTATCCCTAACTTTTACCTTATGCTTTAGGATAGTCTCTTCTTCTCCTCCCATCTTCTTTAATTTCAAAAATCTTCTCCCTCCTTTTGAAAACTCTTCTTGCTTTTAAACTTGAACCACTTTCATAATAAACTTTGACCTAGGTCCATGCATTTTCAAAACATTTTCATAAATAAAATTTAATCAACTTAATAATACTTTGAAATTTTTTGTGATAAGACTAAAAGTCAATCAATCTCATTTCAAACCATTTTGCCACTTTGGCTTTCATGTTTAAACTTTTCACAAAAGGATTAGACTCTTTTCAATCTTTGAAGTGATGCAAACCACTATACTTCTACAATATATAGTGAAGAGAGATATTTTCCACTTGGGTGTTGAGTGAGGCATTGTTAATTTTAAAATCCAAGTCATATCCTCCACTTTGAGATGATGCAAGTTCTCCTTTCTCATAATTGTGGGTGGTAAGTATGTTTTCCACACGGACAATGACAATGATGTCTTATCTCATAAAATTAACCAACAGACTTGTGTTTTTCTTAAAAATATTTATAGAGGAACTACGTGTACCCTGATCCCCTATTGCACGAGAAGGTGGTACGTAGGCACTAAAGAATTGCAACCGCGGCGGGTCAAAAAAAATCATAAAAAATATATTTCTTTTCTCACCTCCACCATCTATTTTACATACAACATTTTTTATAGCCAAAATATATAGATTTTTCAAAGAGGTTCATGTGGAGTACCGTAGATGTTTAGGGTGCTAATACCTTCCCTTTTCATAACCAACCCCCTTACCTTGAATCTTTCCCCTCTCTTTTGGGTTATTCTCTCTTTTCCCATTCCTTTGGAAACAATAAAGCACGGTGGCAATTTTTATTCTGATCTGTATAAGTCTAGTCAATCCAATTGCTTAGTCTTAAACATTTCTACTGCTACAGTATCAAAATAAATCTTTGACCGATTTATACTGAAATGAGCAGAGGTCTTGAGTAATATTTATCTGGATAACGAATCAGTGTAAATCTTCAGAGCGTTTTAACTGAACCAGAGAAAGTGTCTGCTGGAATGGAATCAAGATAAATCATTGGTTGGTTTAAACTGAATCAGCAGAGGTCTTGAATAATCTTTAACTGGATAGAGAATCAGTATAAATCTTCAAAGCAATTTAACTGAACTAGAGAAAGTGTATATCGGTATGGAATCAGGATAAATCATTGGTTTATTTAAACTGAACCAACAGAGGTCTTGAATAATCTTTAACTTGATAACAAATCAGTATAAATCTTCGAAGCGATTTAACTGAACCAGAGAAAGTGTCTACCGGAACGAAATCAAGATAAATCATTGGTTGATTTAAACTGAACCAGCAGAGGTCTTGAATAATCTTTAACTGGGTAGCAAATCGGTATAAATCTTCAGAGCAATTTAAATGAACCAAATAAAGTGTCTACCGGAACGGAATTAGGATAAATCATTGGTTGATTTAAACTGAACCAGCAGAGGTCTTGAATAATCTTTAACTGGATAATGAATCAATATAAATCTTCGAAGTGATTTAACGGAACCATAGAAAGTGTCTATCGGAACAGAATCGAAATAAATCATTAGTTGATTTAAACTGAACTAGCAGAGGTCTTGAATAATCTTTAACTGGATAACGAATCAGTATAATATTCTGAGCGATTTAACTGAACCAAAGAAAATGTCTACTGGAACGAAATTAGGATAAATCATTGGTTGATTTAAATTGAACCAGTAGATAAGATGTTTGTTGCTGATGGTATTTGTCTGGTGACTGATCTTTCCTGAAAAGGTAGAGAATTAGTTGTAATGCAATGTCATGATGCATGCATTGCATAATGATGTTCTCAAACTAAATGAGATTTGTACTATATGCATTTTGTATGCATATGTCATGATATATGAACATGAAAAGTTATTTGAAGTGTATCTTTGTCTGGGAAAATAAATCCTTGACAACTACTATGGAGTTTTTTAGGAAGCTAGATCCTAGACTACTGCTGGAGATGAAGAGTATGTATCTCTTCAACCTTGTTTAGAATGTTTCCGCTGGGAATTCCTGTTTGTTGTTAGAGGAAGCTCTACAGGGGTTATTGATTTCTGTTTGGGGATAGAATGTTGGGAACCTTGGTTATCCATTGTTCTACTGATGAATTTAATTCTCATATACCCTGACTGGGAATAAAAGAGACGATTAGACTTCTGATTTTCTGGGAAGGATGAAGTTAAATGGTATCTGGTCGAGTTCCAGGTCTTGCAGCAACTTTCTGGTGATAATATCAACTCTGTTGGGGACAAAGGGTGTTGTCCATTGATTTGTAATATTCCGAGAAGAAAACTCAAGTGGGGAGGTTGTAGTCTGTTGGGGAAATAAATTCTATCGAGGAAGGTATTCTGAACACCTTATTGGGGAAATAAATTCATCAGGAAGAATTACTTGGTCGGGGAAGAGAATTTCCAGGAAATATGCTGATTGGAACTCTGGATGTATGAATTCACTCCGTGGGGATAATCTTGTTGAAGTAAGTTTGTGGGGGATACCCCAAATCCTTGAGTAAATGCTTTTTATTGTTCTTGTGCATACATTTATTAACATTTAATCATGTTCATATGCATATGTTCATTCAATTTTAGTCATTGGACGTTTTTTCAATCAAACAAAAAAAATAAAAAGTTTGCACTTCGAAATATATTTGTATTGATAATCTGTCTATAAACAGCCGTTTTTTGTACAGGGAGACGGAAATCCTAGTAAGAGGAAGTCGTCGAAATATGAAAATAATACAAAGCGAAAACAAAAATTATATAGCCATGTGGAAGTGATTTCATTGGGTTCCAACTCCGTTATTACCCTTATGTCGTCGAACACCATCTCTTGTTGTTGAAAGAAGTTTATAGAATTGATCTCGTACCATTTGGACTTTTGACCTTGGTAAATAAGTTGGCTGTAGTGATTCAACGAGACATAGTTGTACGCTTTAATCCTTAATATTTGCCTGGACCGCCCTTTCGGGTTTTTAGTCCACCAGGATACCCCTTTTTGCCCAAGCCTCCCTTTCAGGTTTTCGACTTTCTGGGTGTACAATCTTTTGTATATATCCCTAATTTTTGCCCGAACCCTTTTGATTTGTCGGGATGTCCTTGTTTTTGCCTAGGTATGTCAACCTAGCGGGTCATTCTTTATGCATAGTATTTTTGGACTATGTCCGTGTTCACAAGTTACAAGAAATCTTTTTTGTCCATAATGGTTAGCATCATAGCTCTGCCAGAGAATACTTTATTGACAACAAACGGCCCTTCGTAAGTGGGAGTCCATTTGCCCATGGGATCGCCTTATGGTAAAATGATGTGCTTTATTACCAAGTCACCAGCCTGGTATACTCGAGGTTTGATCTTCTTGTTGAAAGCCTTGATCATATGCTTTTGATACATTTGACCACGACAGACAGCAGCCAGCCTCTTCTTATCAATTAAATTGACCTGATCCAATCTTGTTTGAACCCATTCATCTTCGCCTAATCCCGCTTCTTTCATGATCCTCAGAGAAGGAATTTGAACTTCGAGAGGTAGAACGGCTTCCATGCCATAGACTAAAGAGAAATGGGTTTCCCCTGTTGATCTTTGAGCCAAAGTATGGTAGCCATGAAGAGAAAATGGCAGCATCTCATGCCAGTATTTATAGGTTACCACCATCTTTTTCAAAATCTTCTTTATGTTTTTATTGGTGGCTTCTACTGCACCATTCATCTTAGGTCTGTAAGGAGAAGAGTTATGATTCTTGATTTTGAACTGCGTATAGAGTTCGGTAATCATGGTATTATTGAGGTTGGTTCCTTTGTCAGTAATGATCCTTTCAGGGATTCCATACCAGCATATGAGGTTATGCTTGATGAATCGGGCTACAACATTCTTAGTGACTGAGGAAAATGAAGCAGCTTCGACCCATTTGGTGAAGTAATCAATGGCGACGAGGATGAAAAGACGTCCATTAGAGGCAGTGGGTTTGATCTCTCCAATCATGTCAATTCCCCCACATTGCAAACGGCCATGGAGCAGTGATGAAGTTCAAGGTTATTGGAAGGACATGAACCTTGTCAGCAAAGATCTGACACTTATGACAAGTGCTCGAATGGTGGTGACAATCAGTTTCCATAGTCGACCAATAGTAACCATCCCTCGGAATTTTCTTTTCCATATTATGTCCACTAGAATGAGTTCCAAAGATACAGTCATGCATGTTCTCCATAATTTTCTCTGCCTTCTTCTTTTCCACACAACGGAGCAGAGTAGAATCATGGTTGTGCTTGTACAAAATCCCATTGCTTAGGAAGAATTTGGCTTAGAACCTTCGCAGGAATTTCTTGTTGTTGATTAAGGCTCCCACCGGATATTCTTGTGCTTCAAGGTACCTCATCACTTCATGATACCAAGGCTTCTCTTCATCAGTGCCAATTTCATAACAGTGTGCAGGTTCGTTAAATCTTTCGATAGTAATTCTTGGAGCTTCGTTGTTCCAATTGACCTTGAACATAGACGACATAGTTGCTAAGGCATCTACCAACTAATTTTATTCCCTTAGAAAGTGTTCAAAAGTTACTTTTTCAAAGTATGGGATCAAGGTTAGCACAAGCTCTTTGTAGGGGATCAGATTTGGATGCTTAGTATCCCACTCTCCTTTAACTTGACCGATTACCAGAGCTGAGTCTCCATATACATTCAAAATCTGATTCTTAAGTCAATGGCAGCCTTTAGACCCAAGATACACACTTCATACTCGGCCATGTTGTTTGTAAAGTCGAAGCACATTATGGCAGTGAAAGGTGTACGGATACCTTCAGGAGAAATAATCACAATACCAATTCCATTACCCAATGCATTGGAAGCTCCATCAAAAACCATAGTCCATAAGGATCCTTGTTCAGGTCTGTCATACGGTCCAGGCTTTTCACAGTCATTTTCAGCATGATATTCTCGTCCGGTAATTCAAAGTTCATGGATCCGTAGTCCTCAATAGCTTGATAGGCCAAATGATCTGCCAATACACTTCCCTTTATTTCTTTTTGTGTAGTATACCGGATATTGTATTCGTCCGGACAGAGCTGGCTTCTCGAAGATATATTTGATGGGATCCATCTTAGAAATTAATAAAGTGGTGTGAGTCAACATATACTGTCTTAGCCGGAGAGCAGCCCATGCCAAAGCGCAGTATGTTTTCTCGAGTAGTGAATATCTGGTTTCACAATCGGTAAACTTTTTTCTAAGGTAGTATATTACATGCTCATTTCGTACAGACTCGTCATGTTGGCCCAACACACACCCTATTGAATTCTCTAATACAGTCAAGTACATAATCAGAGGTCTTCCTTCAACTGGAGGCATCAGGATTGGAGGTTCTTGTAGATACTCCTTGATCTTGTTAAAATCTGCTTGGCAATCGTTATTCCATCTAACTACTTGATCTTTCTTCAACAGTTTGAAGATTGGCTCACAAGTAGCAGTTAAGTGAGATATGAATCGGGAAATATAGTTGAGTCAACCTAAGAAACCTATGACCTCCTTCTCAGTACAGGGAGCTGGCATTTCCTAGATGGCTTTGACTTTTACGGGTTCGACTTCAATACCTTTTCCACTGATTACGAAGCCTAGGAGTTTTCCAGACCTTACTCCGAAGGTGCACTTGTTGGGATTCAGCCTCAACTTATATTTCTTCAACCTCTCAAATAGCTTGTGAAGATGATCAAGGTGTTCTTCCTTATTTTGTGATCTTGCAATCATATCATCAACATAGACTTCTATTTCATGATGAATCATATCATAAAATAAAGCTACCATTGCCCATTGATAGGTTGTGCCTGCATTCTTCAAACCGAAAGGCATGACCTTATAACATAAGGTTCCCCACTGTGTAATAAAAGTGGTTTTCTCCATATCTTCGGGTGCCATTTTCATTTGGTTGTAACCGGAGAATCCATCCATGAAGGAGAAAACTTTGTGTTGAGCAGTATTGTCGACCAAAACATCAATATGAGGTAATGAGAAATCATCTTTTGGGCTTTCCCTATTCAAATACCTGTAGTCTACGCACATATGGACTTTAGCATCTTTCTTCGGTACTGGAACGACATTTGCCACCCATTGAGGGTATGACGTCACTACCAAGAAACCTGCATCGAACTGTTTCATTACCTCAGCTTTTATTTTCTCGGACATATCTGGCCGCATGCGACGAACCTTTTGCTTGACCTATGGACAATCTTCCTTCATTGGAAGACGATGAACTATTATATCAGTAACAAGCCCTGACATATCTTCATATGACCAAGCAAACACTTCGACATAGTCATGTAACATATGGACCAATCTTCTCTTGACACAATCTTTCAAGTTGGCGTCGATCTTGACTTCCTTCTTGTCTGCCTCAGTACCTAGATTTATCACTTCAACTGACTCCTCGTGTGGTTGAATGGCCTTTTCCTCTTGTAACAGAAGTCTAGCGAGTTCCCCCGGTATTTCGCAATCTTCATCACCTTCGTCTTAGGCTTGATAGATTGGATTTTCAAAGTCATATATGGCAATAGCATAGTCGTTGTCAATGAGATTCGGAGTGGATGTGGATATGAAAATGTGTGTGTGTGTGTGTGTGTGCATGTAAGG
This sequence comes from Vicia faba, assembly GCA_948472305.1. NCBI lineage: Eukaryota > Viridiplantae > Streptophyta > Magnoliopsida > Fabales > Fabaceae > Vicia > Vicia faba. Next base: position 1,551,405,653 of record OX451739.1, on the reverse strand, counting down.
TCACACAACTATGTTTTTGAAAATGCAATAAAGTAAAGAAAGGCAAAGAGCACAAAATTTGAATGCAAAATAGTCCAATGTTTTTCATTAAAATGACCATATGGCATATGAAAATGACAAACCCTTAACAAATGGACCACTGCGCCCTGGGCAAGGCACATGGCTTAAAGTCATTGTTTTAATGGAAATTACAGACAATGTTCTTAAAGTAATAAAAATAGTAAATAGCAATTACTCCTGGATGTAGGAGATTGGAATGCAATCCTTGGTCTTCCAGTTGTTGAGTCTTTCATCAGCAGTCAGGTAGATCCAGTCATCAAAGTTACTATCAACATTAAAGGCTTCAAGGGCATTAACCTCATGGTTAGTAATGCGGAGAGGTGGTTTCCCTGCACGATCATGTCGAACCTCCTTTTGAGATTTGGAAGTGAAGCCCAATCCAAATTTGTCTCACTTGAAAGGGAAATCAGGAAGTTGTCTCCAAATGGTGCAACCTCCTTCTTCTACAACAGCACGAGCATCTTTGAGAGAAGCCATCCTTGGTATATTTTTGCATCTTCGGGAATGTCAGGAGTGGCTTTGGCAACAACAACCATGTGAGAGACCACTTCAAAGGATTGACAAGGAGTTTCAATGAACTGTCCATCCATTTCAACATACTTAAATGAATTTAGATGACTGATCATAAACTCTTCTTCTCCACATACAGTGACAATTTCCCCTTGATCGGATACTTCAGCTTTTGATGTAGTGTGGAAGTCACCGCGCCTGCCCCATTTATCCATGGGCGTCCAAGCAGGAACGAATAAGCAGGACGAATATCCATCACATAGAATGTTGAGTTGAAGACTTGAGACCCAACCTTGATCGGGAGATCAACCTCTCCATGGACCCTCCTCATAGAACCATCGAAATATCTTACTACAATGTCGCTAGGTTTCAACACCAGTCCATCACAGTCTAGTATATCCAAAGCTCCTTTAGGTAAGACATTAAGAGAAGATCCAGTATCCACTAGTACATGTGCCATGGTAGTGCCCTTGCATTCTTTGGAGACGTGGAGAGCTTTGTTGTGATTCTTCCCCATCGGGGTCAGACCTGCATCAGATAACCCTAAACCATTATCGGAAGTCAAGCTTGCTACACAATTTTCAAATTGGTCAATCGTAGTTTCTTGTGGGACATGTGCATTTTTCAGGAACTTTATCAGTGCTTGGGCATGCGCCTCAGAACATAGCAACAAAGACAACATAGAAATCTTCGAGGGTGTTTTCCTCAACTGTTCCACTATCTTGTAATCACTTTTTATGATGATTTTTATAATATCCTCCATCTCTTGGGTAGATGGGTCCTCAATGGTGATATCTTTTGTTGGCGCCCCCGTCAAGGAAGGCTCAGACATTTTTTCCTTCCCTCAAGTATCAGCAACATGTTTAACAACAATAATACGAATGGGTGTAGTAGTATTTGTCGGAGGTGAAATTTCAGGAGAGAAGATCCTCCCCGTCCTAGTAACTTTACTTGATCCTGCAATGTTTGTAATGTCAGCAGTTTCATCTTCATCAATCCATGAATCTTATTTAATACCATGGTATTACACTTCCGCCCCATAATTCCAGGGCACAACCTTAACAGAGGAGTAGGGGACTGGCCCTAGTGTGGTGATAATTAGTGGAGTTATTCTTGGTTCAATGGGAATTCTAATAGGAGCTTTTCAGGTGATCCTAATAGGTTTGTTTGAGATAGTAACGATGGACACGTCTTTAAATTCTTGAGATACAACTTCGGTTAAACTTTTCACAAAAGGAGTCCTTTAAAATAGAATCTCATGGCTATCCATCAGGTGTTGGACACCTTGAAGCTACCTGCAGAAAACACAGAGCCGCCACCGAACTTTATTTATCCTGAAGGAAGGGGAAATATCGATAAAACCACAAGGGAATGGATAAGATGGTCTTGCGACCAAGAGAAAGGGTAAGGGAGTCGGTTATGCGGGGGGGAAGGTATTAGCACCCCTCACATCTGTTGTACTCAATGGGATCCATTTGTTTGTTTGTCTTAAAGGGTGTATTTATCTACAACTATGTTTTGTGTGCAGGTTATGGTGATTACATACTTTGTTTGTGATCTGGAATTCACCCGTATACAACCGTTACTCTGCCCAATTTTTGCGAAGACTTAAAACACTTGAAGTTTGGTTCTCTCAAGAGGTCTAGTATCTTTGCTTGCTTGGTTTCAATCCGAAGAATGGGAATTCTATATTGAATCATAATGTCAAGTATTGGCTTCTTGTTGGTTAGATGGTTCTTATCCCTAGATTTTACCTTATGCCTTAGGATAGTCTCTTCATCTCCTCCAATCTTCTTTAATTTCAAAAATATTCTCCCTCCTTTTAAAAACTCTTCTTATTTCTAAACTTGAAACACTTTCATAATAAACTTGGGCTTAGGTCCATGCATTTTCAAAACATTTTCATAAATAAATTTCAATCAATTTAATAATACCTTGACATTTTTGTGAGAAGACTAAAAGTCAATCAATCTCATTTCAAACCATTTTTGCCACTTTGGCTTTTTATTTTAAAATTTTTCTTAAAAGATTAGACTCTTGTCAATCCTTGTAGTGATGCAGACAACTATACTTCTACAATATGTAGTAAAGAGAGATATTTTCCACTTGGGTGTTGAGTGAGGCATTGTTGATTTTAAAATCCAAGTCATATCCTCCACTTTGAGATGATGCAAATTCCCCTTTCGCATGATTGTGGGTAGTAAGTATGTTTTCCACACTGACAATGATGATGATGTATTATCTCATAAAATTAACCAACACACTTGTGTTTCAAATTTTTAAAAGAGGAACTACGTGTACCTTGATCCCCTATTGCACGAAAGGTGGTACATAGGCACTAAAGGTTCACAACCGCGGAGGGTGCAAAAATCATAAAAATATTTCTTTTCTCACCTCCACCATCCATTTTATATACGACACATTTTTATAGCCAAAATATACAGATTTTTCAAAGAGGTTCCTGCGGAGTACCATAGATGTTTAGGGTGCTAATACCTTCCCTTTGCATAACCAACCCCCTTACCTTGAATCTTTCCACCTCTTTTGGGTTATTCGCTCTTTTCCCATTCCATTGGAAACAATAAAGTGCGGTGGCGATTTTTATTTTGATTTGTATAAGTCTAGTCAATCCAATGGCTTAGTCTTGAACATTTCTACCGCTATAGAAAAATGGCGACTTCACTGGGGACAGATTGACTTTTTGTTGGTCCATCCCTAAGTGGGTTGAGCCTATCTTTGTTTATATCTGTATATGTGTTATTGTGTTTATGTGTTATATTTTGTATATATGTTTGTCTGGATTTTCCTGGTTTACAGGGTGCTTGGTGATTACTCATAAGTCCTATACCCGGACTTGGGCAAACCTTAAGATAGGACGGGCGGTATAGTCATGTTAACTTTGAGGGAGTAATCCCAAAAAAGGAGGCATGAGATCCCCCACTCAGTGGATGCCCCTTTGATTGTAGTGTCATTTACCGAGTAATCGGGAAGACGTACTACTTTCGACCTGGGAGCCTGCTGAAGCTGAGGACCGTAGATTATCTAACCCATCTTGGCCTTTTAGGTGTAGTGCGGAAGCTATGACGGAGTAATCTGGAAATAGTTGTCACGTGATACTACACTCGGACGAGTCTTTCTTGAGAATATTACTAACTACCGAGTTAATCGAGAAGTTGGTAATATCCGAAGGAAGGATGTAGACTCTGGGAACCTCTTAGAACCTTGTTCGGCAGGTGATAACTTTTTTAGACCAATAACTTATGGGTAGTACCTTCGACCTCATGCTCGTGACGTTGAACCTATGAACCCTATATGTGTGATCTTGTGTGTGATTGTTGCATCATGCATCCATGCACTCATAAGCATCTTTTGAAGAAAACAATATTTCAAGGGATTTAAAGGTTGACTATTTATGAATATCTCAGGTACTTTTAAACCATGGAATCTGGAAAGAGAAAGAGCGGGAAACACAGTTTAAAGGATCCTAAGATAGATGAGTTGATCAGTCTAATTCCCGAGATCGAGTGTTCTGCAGACTTTCGGAAGAAGTATGGATCCATTATTCCTCTCATGAAGCTGAAGATGAAGGAGGGTATTATCTCAACTTTGGTCCAGTTCTATGATCCAGTGTATCACTGCTTTACTTTTCCCGAATATCAGTTGATGCCAACACTGGAAGAGTATTCCTATCTATTGGATTTACCTGTTACCGATCGTGTCCCTTTTATTGGTTTGGAGGGTGAGCCAAAACCACATGAGATTGCTACTTTGATTCATCTGGGGAAGTCTGAGGTGGAAGCCCATATGACTACAAAAGGAGGGATTAGAGGATTACCAGCTCAGTTCTTATTGGAGAAAGCTCGTTACTTTTCCAGGATGAAGAGTACGGTTGCTTTTGAGGCCATCTTTGCTTAACTCTCCTATGGATTATTCTTATTCCCTAATGTGGACAAGTTTGTCGACATTAACGCTATCAGGATTTTCATGATTGGAAACCCGGTTCCTACACTGTTGGGTGATGCTTATTACTCTATTCATCTTCGGAGTTCCTATCATAGGGGAATAATTATATGTTGCACGCCTTTGTTGTATCGGTGGTTCATCTCTCATATGCCTCAGTCTGATGCTTTTTGGAATGTCAAGAAGGAACCCCGTTGGGCTCCTAAGATCATGACACTTACTCACTCAGATATTGATTGGTATCATCGAGCTTACCAGGATGTGGAGGTTATTGATAGTTGTGGTAGTTTCCCCAATGTGCCTCTTCTTGGTACAAAGGGAGGAATTAACTATAACCCTGTTCTTGCACAGCGACAGCTTGGTTACCCGATGAGGGATAAACCGAATACTATTCATTTGAGTAGTTTCTTTCTGAAGGAAGGAGAAGACCACAAGGAAGCTAGGGAGCAGATTGCAAAGGCCTGGCGTCACATTCATAAGAAGAGTAGGAAGGATTTGGGACCTAGAGGTGTTGTTTCTTTGGAGCCATATCTTCAGTGGGTCCGATCGAGAGCCATTCAGTTGAAGATGCCGTATACTCGGGAGGCACCCTTACCTGATTTGTTTGCGAAGACCACTTCTCCCTTATTAGATGATCTAGAAGAGCTGTAACTTGCTTTGGTTAGGATACAACAGGAAAGGGATGCTTGGAAGAACAAGTTCCAGACTTTAGAGAGTTGCTACAGAGTAGACCTGAAGGAGAAAGATGATTTGATCGAGATCCTTGAGAGTCGAGCGGTGGAGTCTATTGAGAGGCAAGGGGATTTATTTTCTCCTAAGCCTCAAACAGGTGTTGATTACTCACTTCCTGCTTCAGATGATTGGAAGGAGGTTGCCATCAGACATGTGGAAGAAAATCAGAGGTTGAGGGCTCAGATTGTCAGGCTCACAGGGAAGCGCCAACGTACAGATTGATCTCCATTAGTTCACCTTCTCATGATTTTAGATTATATTTTCATCTTGTACTTGGGATCATTGAAACTTGTAATCCATTTTGAAGTTATTATAATAAAAAAATTTAGTATTTCAAAAGCTTTATTACTTGGATGTTTGCAATATGTCTATAAACCATAAATCCCTTGAAATATTAAATGATAAAGTAAAAATAATCATATGCATTGCATGTCATGCATCATATTGCAAATATTTTTTGCATTTGTTATGCATATCCAGGTGTCTTACCCAGCTTCTTTACTTCACTCAGCAAGCTGACTCATCACTACAACACTCGGACTAATTTCAAAAAGGAGATGGACAACTTAGAACAGGAGAATCGCGAGCTGCGCGAAGAAGTTTCTGCTTTGAAGGCTGGCTTGGCCAACTTGACTACTCTAATGGAAGCTCTGGTGGTTGCTCAGAATCAGCCACCGAGTGTTCAAACTCAACCAACAAGGGAAACTGCTAAAGTTCCAACTGTTCCTGTATCCGCTACTCCGGCTGTTGTTCAAAACCGTATGCCTCAGGGTTATCCATGGGGAATGCCAGAGAATTTTTCAACTGAAGATTTCAATCTTGTCCCTCAAGATGCTCCAGTGGTTCAAAATGTTGTTATTCCTGCACCTCCTGTGGTGCATACTGTTCATGCTGCACCTCCTTCGATGAATTTGGTTCCGTTTGTTAATGAAGATATGTGTCGTCCTTTCCCTCCGCCGAGTGAAGACTTGGGTCTTTATGACATAATGGATGATTTTCAAGAGCAGTTTGATAGAATGCAAAGAGAGATTAAGGCTCTTAGGGGAAAATAGTTATTTGGGCAGAATGTGAATGAGTTGTGTTTGGTTCCGAATGTGTTAAAGTGCCTGCTAAGTTCAAGGTCCCGGAATTTGAGAAGTACAAGGGCAACACTTTCCCTCGTGCTCATTTGGTGATGTATGTAAAAAGAATGTCTACCACACACTGATGATCAGCGTCTGCTGATTCACTTTTTCCAGGATAGTGTGACCGGCGCAGTGTTGAAATGGTACATGAATTTAGACAGCGCCAACATCCATACTTTTAATGATTTGGGAGAAGCATTTATTAAACAATACAAGTACGATGTGGACATGGCGCCTGACTGTGACCAGCTTAGGGCCATGATTCATAAAGACAAAGAATCATTCAAAGAGTATGTACAGAGATGGCGCGAAGTGGCTGCACAAGTGATTCCTCCCATGGAGGAGAAAGAAATGACTAAGATTTTTCTGAAGACGCCAGGCTCTTTCTACTACAAAATAATGGTAGCAAGTGCCCCAAGTGATTTTATAGAGGTGGTAGGAATGGGTGTCCGCCTAGAAGAGGCAGTAAGAGAAGGTCGTTTGACAAAGGGTGAAGGATCTAGAGGTGTGAAGAAGAAATCTTATGGGTTTACCAAGAAGAAAGAGGGGGATACAAATGATGTTATGCAAGAGAGAAGGGTAAACGCTCCTAGAAAGAATTATCAGCGTCATCAGCAAGTCGCCTCAGTTACTCCTGTTATGAATGTCGCTCCGACTACTATTGCTTATCAGAGACCGTCCCAGCAGGGGAATCAAGGGTATAATCAGAGAAGGGAGAACTATGATCTTATTCCCATGAGCTATGCAGAGCTACTACCAGCATCGATTCAGAAGAAGTTGGTCCAGACACGACCACCTCCCGCCATACTATCACCATTGCCTTTGTATTACAAAGCAGACCAGACGTGTGCCTTTCATCAGAGAGCACTAGGGCATAGTGTTGAGAATTTTTATCCTTTAAGGACTGAAGTGCAAAGGTTGGTGAAGTCTGGAATTTTATCTTTCAAAGATGTGGGACCTAATGTGAAAGATAATCCTCTATCCAAGCACGGTGGGGTGAATGTTGTAAATATGGTGGCCAGTTGTCCAGACGACTTTGGAATTTTTGACATTAATCTGGTTAGAGGAGATTTGGTGAAGATGCACACAAACCTCTGAATTTATTTATTATACGCATGACCATTCCAGTTGTGCTATTTGCAATACAAATATACAGGGTTGCGAGAAGATAAAGGTTGATTTACAGGAGATGATGGATGAAGGTTTAATCCATATAATCAGGCCTAGGGAGGAATATGAAGATGAAGTGAATATGGTTTCTGGATGTCCGGGTGAATTCATAATTTTTGATGTGGATCATTTGAATGATGATCTCGTGCAGTTGCATGCTACCTTCTGTCATACTGCTGGTCAGGTGGATCCACCCGTGAATAAAAACAGAACTGGTTTGGGTTTCTCTTTGAAGAATGGCAAAGGCGAAAGTTTGAAGTCAAAGTCTTCTGTGAACAGTTATCATGATGTTTTCCGCAGCGGAGGCTACCTCCATCCAATTGGTTCTGGAATTAATGTTGTTGAAGAGGATGAAGCAGAGCAGGAAGTACCGAATTATGTGACGCATGGAGTCCGAGTTCAGAACTGGGTCACCATTGATGTTCCTTCTTGCATACATATTTCAAAGTAATTTGTTTTGTTAATCTATTTCTTTCTTTTGAAAAGCTTTCACTCTGCCCAAAGTGAAAGTATTGTATGGGCTTATGGGTTTGCTTTGACTGTTAAGATCATTAATAAAAGTTGTCTTTGCTTCCAAAAATATGTCTTTATTTTCTGCTTTTTCTTGGGAAATGGTAATCAAATAAAAAACCCTTTCAAAATAAATAATAACTGAAATTTAATATGCACGATCACTTGTTATATGTGTCAGTTTCTAAAAGCAATCATAAATCACATGTGCAGATTAATTAAAAAACCCGTTGAATACAATGACCCTGCACCCTCTCCCAACTTTGATTGTCCTGTGTTTAGGGCTGAAGAAGAAGATTATGATGAGATTCCAGAAGAGGTCTCATGGTTGCCTGAGCACGAGGAAAATACCATTCAGCCATATAAGGAGCCTTTGGAAGTGATTAATGTGGGTTCAGAAGAAGATCCGAAGGAAGTTAAGATTGGAGCATCGTTGCACCCAGATGTGAAGAGCGGGTTGATTGAGCTGTTGAAAGAGTATGTGGATATTTTTGCTTGGTCTTATCAAGACATGCCTGGTCTAGATACAGACATTGTCGAGCATCGTTTGCCGTTGAAGCTAGAGTGTCCACCAGTTAAACAAAAGTTGAGAAGAACCCACCCAGATATGGCAGTAAAGATCAAAGAGGAGGTCCTAAAACATATTAATGTTGGTTTTCTTGTGACGTCAGTGTATCCTCAATGGATTGCCAATGTTGTCCCAGTACCGAAAAAAGACGGAAAAGTCTGCATGTGTGTAGATTACAGAGATCTAAATAAAGCTAGTCTGAAAGATGATTTTCCATTGCGTCACATTGACATGTTAGTGGACAACACAATAAAATTCAAGGTATTCTCGTTCATGGATGGATTTTCCGGGTATAATCAAATAAGAATGGCTCTAGAGGACATGGAAAAACAATGTTTATCACACCCTAGGGAACATTCTGTTACAGAGTGATGCCCTTCAGGTTGAAGAACGCCGGTGCAACGTACCAGAGGGCTATGACAACCTTATTCCATGATCTGGTGCACAAGGAAATTGAAGTATATGTTGTTGATATGATTTCAAAATCCCAAACTGAAGAAGGGCATATAAAAGATTTGTTGAAGTTGTTTCAGCATTTGAGGAAGTATCGTCTCCGCTTGAATCCAAATAAATGCACCTTAGGAGTTAGATCGGGGAAATTGTTGGGTTTTATCGTTAGCCAGAAAGGAATTGAAGTTGACCTTGATAAAGTCAAAGCAATTCAAGAAATGCCAGCATCAAAAACTGAAAAGCAAGTCAGGGGTTTCCTCGGGCGTTTGAATTATATTTCCAGATTCATTTCCCACATGACTGCAAAGTGTGAACCGATCTTTAAGTTGTTAAAGAAAGATCAAGGTTGTGTGTGGAAGGATGACTTCCAAAGGGCATTTGAGAGTATTAAAGAGTATCTTCTTGAACCTCCTATCTTGCTCCCTCCCATAGAAGGAAGACCGTTGATTATGTATCTAACAGTGTTAGATAAATCCATCGGTTGTATTCTGGGACAACATGATGAAACAGTGAAGAAAGAGTTTGCCATTTATCATCTTAGCAAAAAGTTCACTGATTGTGAGTCGCGGTATTCCACGCTAGAAAAGACGTGTTGTGCTTTGGCCTGGGCGGCAAAGCGTTTGCGGCAGTATATGTTGAATCATACCACTTGGTTGATCTCCAAAATGGATCCAATCAAGTATATTTTTGAGAAGCCTGCTCTTATTGGGAGAATTGCCCGCTGGCAGATGTTGTTATCTGAATATGATATTAAATACCGCACTCAAAAAGTTATCAAAAGTAGTGTGTTGGAAGATTACCTTGCTCACCAGTCGATGGAAGATCATCAGTTTGCAGAATATGAATTCCCCGATGAGGATGTGATGTTCCTAAAAGTGAAAGATTGTAATGAACCATTGCCCGAGGAAGGCCCCGACCCTGAATCTCGTTGGAGTATGATATTTGATGGAGAGGTGAATACTTATGGTAAAGGAATTGGTGTTGTGATTGTCACTCCTCATGGACCGCACATTCCTTTTACTGTAAGGTTAACATTTGATTGCACTAATAATATGGCAGAATATGAGGCTTGTATCATGGGTCTTGAGGAAGCTATTGATCTCAGAATAAAAATTCTAGATGTGTATGGTGATTCAGCTTTGGTAATAAATCAGATTAAAGGAGAATGGGATACTCATCACCCCGACTTGATCCCTTTCAAAGATTATGCTAGAATATTACTACCCTTCTTCAATAAAGTTGAATTCCATCACATTCCTAGAGATGAAAATCAAATGGCGGATGCTCTGGCAACTATGGCTTCCATGTACCAAGTGAATACTTGGAATGATATACCCCGAATTATAGTTCGACGGCTGGATAGGCCCGCTCATGTGTTTACGACAGAGGAGGTAGCAGATGAAAAACCTTGGTATTGTGACATCCAGCATTTTCTTCAGACTCAGGAATACCCGATTGGTGCGTCGAGGAAAGATAGAAAGACATTGAGAAGATTGGCAGGTAGTTTCTTCCTCAGTGAAAGTGTGTTATACAAGAGAAATTATGACATGGTCTTGCTTAGATGCGTGGATAGACACGAAGTAGACATGTTGATGCATGAGATTCATGAAGGTTCATTTGGCACTCATGCTAATGGGCATTCGATGGCTAAAAAGATGCTAAGGGAAGGTTACTATTGGTTGACAATGGAATCTGATTGTTACAAATTTGCAAAGAAGTGCCATAAATTCCAGGTTTATGCAGATAAGGTCCATGTGCCTCCGACACTTCTCAATGTGATTTCCTCCCCATGGCCTTTCTCTATGTGGGGTATAGACATGATCGGGATGATAGAACCCAAAGCTTCGAATGGAAATTGTTTCATCTTGGTAGCAATTGACTACTTTACCAAATGGGTAGAGGTTGCTTCTTATGCCAATGTTACCAAACAGGTGGTTGTGTGTTTCATCAAAAACAATCTTATATCCCGGTATGGTGTGCCGAGTAGAATCATCACTGATAATGGCTCAAATTTGAACAACAAGATGATGACAGAACTGTGTGAAGAATTCAAGAATATCCATCACAATTCGTCTCCATACAGGCCAAAGATGAATGGCTGTTGAAGCTGCTTATAAGAATATCTAGAGAATTATCCAGAAAATGGTTGTTACTTATAAGGATTGGCATGAAATGCTCCCTTTTTCTCTGCATGGATATTGAACATCTGTCCGCACTTCAACAAGAGCAACCCCGTTCTCCCTGGTATATGGAATGGAAGTTGTACTCCCTGTTGAGGTAGAGATTACCTCGTTGCGTGTGATAATGGAAGCCAAGTTGACAAAGGTTGAATGGGTCCAGAACAGGTTTGACCAATTGAATTTGATTGAAGAGAAGAGAATGACAACTTTGTGTCATGGGAAGTTATTTTAGAAAAGAATGAAGAGAGCTTTTGATAAAAAGGTCAAACCTCGTGAATTCAGAGAAGGCGACCTCGTGCTCAGAAAGATCATGTCTTTCAACACTGATTCTAGGGGCAAGTGGACTCCCAATTTTGAAGGCCCGTATGTTGTCAAGAAATCATTCTCTGGTGGTGCATTAATTCTTGAAACTATGGATGGCGAGGAGTTCCCACGTCCCATGAATGTTGACGCAGTCAAGAAATACTTCGCCTAAAGAAATAAAAGAACAGCTCGCTAAGTTGAAAACCCGAAAGGGCGGCTTAGGCAAAAAGGGGCGTCTCGGTAGGCTGAAAACCCGAAAAGGCGGTCTAGGCAAAAATTAGAGACATAAACAGAATAAATTTCCCGCTAAGTTGAAAACCCGCAAGGGTAGCTTAGGCAAAAGTTAGGGATTTTTCTTGGCAAGTAACTACGTCATATAAGACTTGATCGTTGAAGCAACAATCTTCTCGGATCCTCACCATACTTCAACAAAAGCTGCTGCTCAGGATTTCAAAAGTTGTTAGGGGGGATGGTGGTCATTGTATCTCAATGTATCTTTTCCATTATATATTACCAATTCCCAAACTTTGTAATCCATGGAGTCTCGCCATTCGCAGACTACCATTCTATTAATGAAATTCGAGGTTTTGCCCAATTCTTTGTGTTCTTATTTTTATTTAGCTTGCAAAGACTCCATTTATTACTGATGATAATTTTTAAAGCAAAAAGATTAAAAAGTAAAATTGACTTTTCAAAAAAAAAGGAGATCTTCACAATTCAATTTACTTTGGGATTTGTGATGAAACAATGACAACAAAAATGGCAATCCCAGGAATGAACAAACTCTGGTTGTTTTAAGAATATTTACTTCCTTCATGAAGGTTTTTCTCAGGTCATCTTGTTGGTATGTGTGCAATCTTTGTGTGTTTCTCAGATAGTTAAAAACGATACCAGTGGGTGCAAGGTACAGTATTAGGTTTGTGATCCCATTATCCCCGGCCAAGTCTTGGTTCGCTTTGGATTTTGGGTTTGCATGGTCAGAAGCCTCCGTCCCAGATTCCCCAGCGGAGTTTTCCTCATTTGATGAAAGGTTTTATTCCCTTGGTGTGCTAATATATCTCTCTTTTTGCAGTATTGGCATCAGTGTTGACTTCTTGATTTCCCGGGAAGGCTATCCTAGGGCATCTTTTGTCGGAATAGGTTTTCATGATGTAAAGTTTCAACCTGCATCTTTCCCCAGGGGGCAGGCTTGAATTCCCCAGTGAGGTTTGATTGTCTCAGCGTCAGTCTGCTTTATTTGAGGCTGGTCTTGCAATCTCCAGTAGGTATGTTGCTTTTGAAAAACTGGTTTCTCCGATGAAACCGGAAGAAAGATGTTCTATCCCGGTATCTGTTTGATTTAGCTACATCCGGATTATGTTTCTCCTCAATGAAGTTAGGACAGGAAATAGGTTTCCGCAGTTGCTTTTACCTTTCTTGGATTGATCATTCTGGTTGAAGTTTAGCCCAATGTTGTTGGTACCTGAGGCAGTTTTGTTTGTTTGTACTGATTATGTATCCTTTTAATAGCATATGCACGATATCACTCATACATTCATACATGCATCATGCATTGCTGCAAATAATTTTTTATTGACATTGTGTTCTAACCTTCCTGCAACGCTCCTTACTTAGGTGGATTTGGTTTTCCCTCTTGAGTTTATTTCTCAAAGGATGTATCTTCGTTGGTTGTCTTGCTCCAGTTTATTTATAATTGGATTCGTGGTTGCATGACGATATTATTTACTTTGGATTTCTGAGAACTTTGAGTTTTGGTTTGTGCATTTATTTTGCACGAGAAGACTTTATCTCCTCAGCAGGAATAACGTGGCACTTCCCCAGGAAGTCATATCTCTTTCCCCAGGAAGTCATATCTCTTTCCCCATGAAGTTATATCTCTTTCCCAAGGAAGTCATATCTCTTTCCCCGGGAAGCCATATTTCTATCCCCAGAAAGTCATTTCTCTTTGCAATTCCCCTTGATAATGAGTGGAAGTCTCTTTATTTGAGATAAGCTTACATATTACCCTTTCCAGGAAGAGTGCCTTGGTTAAAGAAGAAGTTGAGACCCGTTCTAGGTGAAACACCAGAATTTTGGGGAAAACTTGATATATTTTCTCTCTACCTTCAGTGAATGTTGCTAAGACATCGGCAGTGAACGTCGGTGTTTGTTATCTTTTTGCTATCTTCAGTGAACGTTGATAGTTCATCGTCAGTGAACGGCGGTGGTATGATATTTTCTTTCTACCTTCAGTGAACGTTGGTAGTACATTGGCAATGAACGTCGGTGTTTCTTATCTTTTTGCTATCATCAGTGAATGTTGATAGTTCATCGTCAGTGAACGGCAATGGTATGATATATTTTCTCTTTCTACCTTCAGTGAACGTTGGTAGTATATCAGCAGTGAACGTCGGTGTTTGTTATCTTTTTGCTATAATCAGTGAATGTTGATAGTTCATCGTTAGTGAACGACGGTGGTATGATATTTTCTTTCTACCTTCAGTGAACGTTGGTAGTACATCGGCAGTGAACGTTGGTGTTTCTTATCTTTTTGCTATCATCGGTGAATGTTGATAGTTCATCGTCAGTGAACGGCGGTGGTATGATATATTTTCTCTCTACCTTCAGTGAACGTTGGTAGTACATTGGCAGTGAACGTCGGTGTTTCTTATCTTTTTGCTATCATCAGTGAATGTTGATAGTTCATCGTCAGTGAACGGTGATGGTATGATATATTTTCTCTTTCTACCTTCAGTGAACGTTGGTAGTACATCGGCAGTGAACGTCGGTGTTTTTTATCTTTTTGCTATCATCAGTGAACGTTGATAGTTCATCGTCAGTGAACAGCGGTGGTATGATATTTTCTTTCTACCTTCAGTGAACATTGGTAGTACATCGGCAGTGAACGTCAGTGTTTCTTATCTTTTTTCTATCATCAGTGAACGTTGATAGTTCATCGTCAGTGAATGGCGATGGTATGATATATTTTCTCTTTCTACCTTCAGTGAACGTTGGTAGTATATCGGCAGTGAACGTCAGTGTTTGTTATCTTTTTGCTATCTTCATTGAACGTTGATAGTTCATCATCAGTGAACGGCGGTGATATGATATTTTCTCTCTACCTTCAGTGAGCGTTGGTAGACATCGGCAGTGAACGTCGATGCTTGTTAACCTCCTCTCTGATTCAATTCTTTTGGTCCACCAGTGATTTATTTTCCTGGTGGGGTTGCTCCTTTGTTTCGTCATTTTCGTGGCATCCCCAGTGATACTTTGCGTCTCTTTTATATTGTTCATATGCATTCATAATCATAAGCATTGCATGGCATCTTAGAGACAAAAATAGGGCTTGTTTTATATTTAAGTATCTTCAATCGCGTCGACACAAAGATTTTTAACCTTCGTATCTCCGGATAGAAGAAACTTAAATAAGGGTAGCTGTTGTACCCTAATTTTTACCCCTAAGATTCCCCTATCATATCATGTCAACTTGATCATAACAAAATCACATTAGGGTTGGTTCTTCCTCTTTTTTCTATCTCCTATCTTTAAGTTTGCTCTTGAGGAATCTCTAAGCACCTTAGTTGTGTATTTTGTATATGCGTTGTTAATTAACCTCTAACCAAAATACAAAAAATATTTGTCTTTGCCTTTGCATATTTGTGTTTTGTAGGTACGAGTCGAAGCATCCAACAAATAAGGTTTTCCGGTATTATTTCCCTAAAATCTCTTTTTGGCAAAGAAAAATAATAATAATTAATTTTTTTTCATTTTTTTGTTGACCTGAACAATCGATTGCTCCAATAGCGCAATCGATGGCAGAGTGCATTGTGCATAATCTTTGAAAAAAACTGTGTTTTCAGCCTTCAAAAAAATGAGCATGTGTCGACACATACACGTTATGTATCGACTCATGCAAGTTGATTGATTATGTATTGTGTCGAAGTAGCAACTTGCATTGACCCATAGAGGCTTGTATCGACTCATCCTGCTTTATATAAATAGAATGTGTCGATACATACATGTTATGTATCGACTCATGCAAGTTGATTGATTTTGTATTGTATCGAAGTAGCAGCTTGCATCGACCCATAGAGGCTTGTATCGACTCATCCTGCTTTGTATAACTAGCATGTGTCGACACATACATGTTATGTATCGACTCATGCAAGTTGATTGATTTTGTATTGTGTTGAAATAGCAGCTTATATCTATCCATAGAAGCTTGCGTCTACTCATGTTGTGTTATACAACTAGCATGTGTCGACTCATAGCAGCAAAACACACGTGATTTTATAAAAAAAAACCAGCAATTTCAAAATTGTCATCTTTTTGGCTCCAATTTTTCTGCATAATTTGAAAATTATATCATTAATTCAATTTTTGGCTCCAAGAATCAATTATCAAATTCCCACTAATCCCAATCCTAAACTCTATAAATATAGCCCTCATCTCATTCAAATTTAAAGCTTTTGATAGCCAAACTCATCTTGCTAAAAAATCTCTCAATTCTCTCCATCTACCAAATTCACTCAAAGCTCCATTTTCAAAAAAAGATAGTAAGCTTTACATTGAAGCTTACTAATCTTTGAGCTAAACCTTCATCCAAACACTTTTTCTTCATCAATTCTCTATATCCAAGCTTTGGTAATTTATTCTTGTGGTTGAATTGAAGCAAATTCTGGAAATGGTTTGATAATTCTCTAATTCTACCTTTGGTAAGTTGGATCATCATCTTTCACAATGTGATCTCTTGTGGATTTCTGGTTTTGATTCATTGAGCACTATTTTATGACTCCATTAGTGCTATTTTCTCATAATTTGATGGAATTTTCATGCTCAATTGGATCCATGATCATAAGGTGTTTGATGAAAAGTTGGAACAAGAATTTGATCTCTGAAATGATGTTTTCTACTGATTTTAACAGGTTGCAATCAATTGTTGTAACATTGCAATTGTTTGTCACAGAAAATTGATTTGAAAAAAACTGCACTGATGCAATTGGTTGCTGTCTAAGCATAATTGATTGTAATGGTGCCAAAAATACTTTTGCTGCCTTATTTTTGGGATGTTTTGACTCAAATATTTTTTCTGCTCACTCTCTTTGATGGATAATTTGGATTACAAATTTTAAATGTCCAATTTGTCTTTAAACTCAATGGACTTTGTGATGTAGATGAAGTTGGATAAATGTTAATGAATTCAAATCTACCTAAGAGTGAGTTATTTAATTCATCTTTGGTGCTTTGGATTAATGATTTGTTTAGTGCTTTAATCCATCTAGAGGAGTGGTTGAATTTAAAGATGAAAGAATTTTGAGATGGTGATCCAAATTAGCTTATCATTCCCCTCCCTCTTCATCTTATCCCTTTCTTTTTTAATTGTGCTACATGTTAAGGGATGGTGATCTCTATATCATTTATCCAAACATGAAGTACATAGATTGCTATTGACCAGCCTCAAAATAGGTGCGACTTCTACATAAGTCCACTTACGATTGCTTAACATAGCGCTAAATTTTGTCCCGATTCGAATAAATGATCATTCGTGGCCCAAACTTATGATTTCAAGCCCAAGTATGTTAATTTGATCTCTTTGATCCAATAACCTTGAGATTCATTGTGTGGAGGCTTTGGTTCTACCAATCCTCTAATGGATCTACAACACCTTTGGTCAACGCGGATCACTTAAACATCGTTGATCATTAAATGTTACTTTTTAGGATTCCAAAATGGATGATATACTTGAAAAAAACAAATGCAACTTGTTGTGTGGAGGCTTTGTTTCTACCAATCCTCTAATGAGTTCCAAATGCAAGTTTCAAGATGGTCATCCAACTAACCACTAATTTCTAACAATTGACACTTTATGCTTTTATTTTTATGCTTTATATACCACTTAATTTAAGAATTTACATTTCATGCCATTTTTTTATTTTATTTTTTCTCACTTGAGCATTTATTCTTATGCCATTTTTATTTTGCTCACTTGAGCATTTACTTTTATGTCATTTTTATTTTGCTCACTTGAGCTTTTCTTTTCCTTTTAAAGACACCTAATAATCAACATGAACCATAAAAATCTTTAATGATACTTGGACTATTTGGTTACTATCCTTGGCATTATGGAGTATTGGACTTCTTGGACTTAGGATTAGAGACCTTGGCCTATCTTGGAGACTTCGTAACTTTATTTGATATTTTGTCTGGAGTTCTTGAGGTTTACCTCAAGACATTGGGTTGTCTGTTTGTTTTGTGTGCAGGTTATTATGATTACATACTTTGTTTGTAATCTGGAATTCACCCGTATATAGCCGTTACTCTGCCCAATTTTTGCGAAGACTTAAAACACTTGAAGTTTGGTTCTCTCAAGAGGTCTAGTATCTTTGCTTGCTTGGTTTCAATCCGAAGAATGGGAGTTCTATATTAAATCATAATGTCAAGTATTGGCTTCTTGTTGGTTAGATGGTTCTTATCCCTAGCTTTTACCTTATGCTTTAGGATAGTCTCTTCATCTCCTCCCATCTTCTTTAATTTCAAAAATCTTCTCCCTCCGTTTAAAAACTCTTCTTATTTCTAAACTTGAAACACTTTCATAATAAACTTGGACTTAGGTCCATGCATTTTCAAAACATTTTCATAAATAAATTTCAATCAATTTAATAATACCTTGACATTTTTGTGAGAAGACTAAAAGTCAATCAATCTCATTTCAATCCACTTTTGCCATTTTGGCTTTTTATTTTTAAACTTTTCTTAAAAGATTAGACTCTTGTCAATCCTTGTAGTGATGCAGACAACTATACTTCTACAATATGTAGTAAAGAGAGATATTTTCCACTTGGGTGTTGAGTGAGGCATTATTGATTTTAAAATCCAAGCCATATCCTCCACTTTGAGATGATGCAAATTCCCCTTTCCCATGATTGTGGGTAGTAAGTATGTTTTCCACACGGACAATGACGATGATGTCTTATCTCATCAAATTAACCAACATGCTTGTGTTTCAAATTTTTAAAAGAGGAACTACGTGTACCTTGATCCCCTATTGCATGAAAGGTGGTACGTAGGCACTAAAGGTTCGCAACCGCGGCGGGTGCAAAAATCATAAAAATATTTCTTTTCTCACCTCCACCATCCATTTTATATACGACACATTTTTATAGCCAAAATATACAGATTTTTCAAAGAGGTTCCTGTGGAGTACCGTAGATGTTTAGGGTGCTAATACCTTCCTTTTTCATAACCAACCCCCTTACCTTGAATATTTCCCCCTCTTTTGGGTTATTCGCTCTTTTCCCATTCCTTTGGAAACAATAAAACGAGGTGGTGATTTTTATTTTGATTTGTATAAAGTCTAGTCAATCCAATGGCTTAGTCTTGAACATTTCTACCGCTACAGGAGGCAATAAAAGAGGCATCTTCAATAGCATTGACACCCTTACCATGATTTGGCATGGGTGCGGTGATTACGTTGGGAGTTGGTGGATGGTCGAATTCAATTGTCTTGTTATCAATTAGGTCTTGGATTTTATTCTTTAGAGACCAACAATCATTGGTATTATGTCCGGGACTATTTGAGTGGTAAGTGCATTTGGCATTGGGGTTGTATTTTGGAGAAGCAATATTAGGGTTGGAAGGGGGATCTCGCAAGGTCAACAAATCAGCTTTCAATAGGTGTTGCGAAGCTTGAGATAGTTTCATATTGATTTTAGTAAACTGTCTCCTTTAGACATCCGATCTTTGTTGACTATTTTGTTGACGTGGTCATTGAGTTGGAATTGGATTGGAAATCAGTACAACCCCTACTGAATAATGATGGTCTTTATTAGCGTGGCTTCTTAACCCGTACATAACAATAGTCTCTTTTTTACTAATAAATGGCTTTTTCGCAGCATTTGAGGTGGAGGTCATGGGTATCTTTCCGCTTTTAACCCTATCACCAGTCAAGATCAATTCAGTGAATCTAGATGATGAAATTCCAATTAGCAAGTTGAAAAATGGTCTAGTCAATGTTCCCATAAGCATATCTACCAACTCTCTATCAATTAAAGGTGGGTGCACCCTGCCAGCCAAGTCTCTCCATTTTTTAGCGTATTCTTTGAAGCCCTCATTTGATCCCATGGTCATTCCTTGCAATTGCACTCTAGTTGGTGAAGATCAGTGTTGTATTGATATTGGCGGTAAAAATCAGTAACCAAATCCTCCCAACTATGGATGTTAGTCCCTTCCAATTGGTAAAACCACTCCAACTGCGTCCTGTTTACAGTGATTTCTGGTAAATAACCGCTAGTCCTCCAAACTATCGAATAAACTTACTGACTGTTATTCAATTTCTCTGGTAACTTGCAGGATCGACTAGATTGATCCTAGGACGTGTTGGTCATTAGGGTAACTCTCATGATCGAACTGGTATTCATGGTTGGTATTTAGAATGTTGTGTAGGTGTTTAACTTATTTCGATTTCTCTCTTAAAGATCTAAAGGTGCGATCAAATAAACGTGCGCGAAACTAAATTGCATGAATAAAGGTCAATTGTAAAGACATGTAAAAACTGCATAAAAGACAAATAAATGGCTTCGAATCGTAAAGAAAACAGTTAATGTAAAAGATTCGAAATGTGAAGAAAGCGTTTAATGCAAGAAAACTGTAAAATGGCTTTAAGTAAAAAAGGTGTTCAAAGGATAAAAATTTGAAGATAAAGGCATGAAATATATAACAGTTTCTGAAATGTAAAGTATTTGAAATGGAAGGAAAGCATTTAAATGTAAGGCATCAGTGAAAAGATTTCGAATAAAAAGACTTTAGATGCAAAAAATTGTAAATGGTATTGATATAAAGATAAAGGAAAGTACTGGAATTGATAAAGAGTTTTCATTAAATCATAAAAATGAGGTGTTATCATACGTACATTGCTCTTGCATTCGTTTCCCTAGCCATGTGGTAATTTGAATGTTTACTGAGTTTTCTTGTACAATAGATATGACACACGAAATCCTAAAGCTAAGACTTCTATTTATACTACTTCGACCATAACGGTCTTGCTATAAGATTCTGCCACGTTCACAACATGCAGAGCAATGCCTCTCTCTTGCTTCCACGTGTCTTCGAATGCTTCAGCGCATATATTTCAAATTTCGAACATCCCGCTTGCATTTGAATTTCAAATGTTTTGGCACTTCTTCGCTTCGAACGCATTTCCTAGACACAGCCTTGTTATCATTTCGAGACTTCTTTGGATATATTCTCATAACTGTCACTCAAAGCTCCAAGCTTTGATATGCTCATTCGAAACACTGCTTCTGCTATTTCGAAACATGACGTTTTGTTTCATTTCGATCGAAACGTCCAATTTACTTTGCTTCTAATAATATCATCAAAATCTTCAGCCAACAAAATGCCCCTTTAAAATATGTATTTCGATTCCTTTGAGAAATACTTATTTTAAACATATACACAAGATTTTGATGCGACCTTCGAAAATCATCGTAACATTTATTGCATATGAATCCAGTCACGTCAATCATAACGCTTTTTAGATTCCTTAACCGCCTTGAACCATTTCACAGTATGGTGCAGTTACAAAACAATGATTATCTTTAATCACGCCTATTACCAATGTTAACTTTACGCCACCTCTTCATCAAACCAACCCATGATTACCATGTATCACAACCTTACTCAGTGGATGCTTAAACTTCCACATTATAAAAACCCATCAACTTAGTCTTTTTTCTTTTCTTCCCACATTCTGAATCTTTTCTCCTTCTTTTCTCACCGAAACCCTAAGCTTTTAACATTCTTCCAACAATGTCTTCTTCTACTTCATCCCAACTAAAAAAGGTTTCCAAAAAGAAAGGAAAGACCGCAGGAACTACAATGGAAAGTAAGGTTGTCACTTACCAAGGTCAATCTGTTCTTGTTCCCCAGATGATCTCAAAAGAGAAAGAAATGCTTTATGCATCCCAGGTACTTATTCCTACCACCGCTGCTGGCAAGAGGTTAGCTTTAATGGGCCCTCTTACAGTTTTTGAAATTTTAAAAGACACCAGAAAAATTTTCCCAGTTTGCTATAATTTCAAACCCCTGTTTAATAAAATGGACGCCCCTAAGGCAATAGAATCTTCTGGTTCAAACACCGTGGAAAATCCAATTGTTCCTCCTAAGGACCCTTTTGTATTAGACTATGTAAAGAGTAACTTCAAACTGTTTCGATCTTGCCCCACCTCCGACACTGCTTATCATAACTGGTTCAATAAGGTAGAAGCTAAGAAATCCCAGCAATGGGAAGAATTAGGTATCTACAACTTGATTAAGCTGTCGAAGCCAGGTTTTACTTACAGCCACCCATTGTTATTCGCGTCCCTATATTTCTGGGACAGTACTTATAATACTTTCCATCTCCCTGGTGGAATGAATACCCCTACCTTTTTTGCTATGTTGAATTGCCTCCTGTATGTCATAGCATGGCATGCATTTCGTTCGGTGTTTCTCCATCTGTCTTTGCCTTTGTCATTTCTGACTTGCAGCCATCTTTCGGTTGGCACTTCAGCAGGGAGTTTGAATGTCACTCTTCGAGCAGCCTTGGGATGAGGACTATCAGGCCTTCGTTGTTTGTGTCTGCTATCGAAACGTGGGCCCATCTGAACAGTTTCTTGATGGTTCCAGCAAGGGGCGAAGGGACTCGTTTCGAAGGCTCTGGCCATGCTTTGATCATACACAGCAGAACACCTTGGGCATATCAAGCACTTGGTTGCCCCTTTGTAGTAGCGAAACACAAATTCCAGCAAACTTTCTCCAGCCTTAGGATAACACCTGAATAGCTGGTTATCCTGGCGCCAATTGTTGCCAGTTCGAGCCCTCTGTACCCTCTCAAAGTTCGCAGCGATTCTCTGATTGCAGATGATGCTGCACCTAGGGCATAATATCATTCCTGTATCTCCCTTGTGGCACGTCATGAGGTAATCCTTGAGACTAGCATCTCCAACATGATTATCCTCCATTTTATACTTCTCTTTTTCTAAGTATCTTTCTACCTCCTCCATCTCAGAGCGAGGCCTCTCCATATCCACCATGTTTACCTCAACATCTTCCCCCTTAGCTTCATAATCTCCCCATCCTGTGGGTTTTATATCTTCAATGTGGACTTTTGAACTCTCTGGGGCAGAATATTTGACCAAATAGTCAAATTTTCCACTGGGCTCACCTAAAGTGTCCCATATTTCTTTATGACGGGAAGTTGGCTTCGTGATTTGGAATTTCTCCAATTCCAGCCTCAGGCCTTCAGTGACCTGTGTCAATTCTTGGTTTTGATTTTCCTGGCCCTCAGTAGCCTGGATTTCTTTTGCAACAGCTAAAGGTGCTGCTTCAATCGAAGTCTCTGGTAGCTTCTGGACGTCTTCAGTGACCTCCTTATCGACTTCGACTATCACCCAGCTTTCGTTTTCAGTACCTTTCTCTCCTATTGGGACATCACTTTGGTCAGCTTCCACCATGTTAATCTCTCCAATGCTTGCAGGCTCGGAGTAGTTGGTGTCTGCGACGTCCAAGGGATCTTCGTCCACTTTCATTTTTGCTTTATCAGCAAACTTCAGTCTGCCATCTTTGATTTCATTCTGAATTAGGTCCCTGAAAAGAAAACACTGTGAGGTTTTGTGGCCTAGGAAACTATGATATTTGCAAAATCCTCTCTTCTTTCTTTGATCTAAAGGAGGTATTTTGACATTTGATGGCACAATGAGTTGGCCATCTTTGATAAGTAAATCAAAAATCTCGTCACATTTAGTGACATTGAAGGTATAAACCTTCTTTGGGAATTTGTCACTTTTCTCATTTTCAACAATCTCTTTCCCTTTTGTGGGAACTAATAATTTGCAGGAGTAGGGTGGTGCCTGTTTTAATTCAGCGAGGTCGATTTCGACCTCTTCGAATTCGAATTCAGGATAATATTCTGCTTCCTCAGTTCCAACATAGGAGATCCTTTCCTTCTTATTATTTTTAAAGACTCTGGCCTTTTAGGCCTTTATCCTTTCGACCTGTCGAACCCTGTCGGCTAACTGAGCCATGTCCCTCAAATATTGAGTGTCTAGTTTCTTTCGAATAGAGTAATCCAAGCCACCAGCGGCCATTTCGACTAACTCATGTTCAGGCACCACTGTGTAACATCTGGATTTCAAAAGCCTAAATCTATTCAGATAATCATCTATGGGTTCAGTGAACTTTCTCTTAACACTGGCTAATTCCTTCAAGCTTATTTTTGACTGTCCCATGTAAAACTGTTCATGGAATAATCTCTCCAAAAGAGCCCAAGTATCAATGGACCCAGGAGGCAAAGTGGTGAACCATGTGAAGGCGTTTTTAGTCAGGGAACTTGGGAAGTATTTGATCCTGAGGTCTTCATTATTGGCTATATCTCCCGCTTCGGTTAGATATCTGGCTATATGTTCGACTGTTGACTCATTGGTGTCCCCAGCGAACTTTGTAAATTTAGGGACTTTATATCCCCGTGGTAAATCAGTATGCATTATGCAATCTAATATAGGAGAAGCATAATTTGGCCTTATAATTCTTGTGTTGAGGCCATTCTGGGCCATGACTCTCTCTATCATGGTGGTTAAATTGTTTTCTGCCAAGATGTTATCGTTTCGAATTCTATGAACGACAGCATCAGCATCTTGATTTCGACCCACCATGACAACCCCCCTAGGTTGTTCTTCTCGAAACTCTGGGACTTCCAGCCTTTCGACCCTTTCCCCTGGTTCCATAATTTCTCTTTGTGGGCCTGGGATCATTGGGGCTTCTAGCCTTTGTGCCCTTGCCCCCAAGTTAACTTCTTCTCTAGGTGGTCTATAAGTTGGGTCGTTAGCAAATTGTTCCATAACAGGCATGTTTGCTCGAACTCCCGCCTGATTCTGCCTACGCCTCTCTGGGGGAGCAAAGAAATCTGCTATTCGACTCATGTTATCTGCGTTTTCTCTGTTTGTCACAGTCACATTTTGTACTATTGGGGAAAATATTTCCTGCATAGTTTGTGCTAATACCCCTATCATATTATGGTTACTGTCATCCATCAATTGCCTAAAAGCCAACTGGTTTTCTGTGGTTAAAATAGGCATTGTGCTATAACCCACTGACCCTTGGTTATTTGTCATAAACTGATTAGCCCCAGACCCAGACCCTAATTGTGGTGATGAATTCGATGTGGAATTGTGTAAACCTGTCATAAAAGATGTTGGCATTCCATAAGAGGAATTTCTGGTTCTATTACCATCGAAACCGGGTGGTCTAGTTAGTGGAGTGGCGAAATGGGTTTGTGTCCCTGATGGTGGAACAAATCCCCCAGGATAACCAATGGTTCTAGTATTTCCTAAGATCGAACTATTAGTTGATATTCCACTTACTCCATTAGTGGCTATATTACTGGTAGAAGATGCAACAGACTATGCATTCGAAGGGATCACATTAGATGTTCCCATCGAGGCGGATACATTAGTGCCTGTTGTATGTGGGGCATTTTGTTCCCCTTGTTAATTGTCAGAATTAGACATCTTGTTCAAACATTTTCTTCTGGATAAGGGTTGGTTGCTGTTGGTTATTTTACCACTTCTCAGGTTCATAAAACAACAAACTTCTTAGGTTCCAATGTTTTTATAATGGTTACGTCTGAACAATCTTTATTTCTGTTCTAAATTCCGTAATGTCCAATGATGGGTCCCACCGGGTGTGCCAATTTGTTTACAGTGATTTATGGTAAACAACTGCTAGTCCTCCAAACTATCGAATAAACTTACTGACTGTTATTCAATTTCTCTGGTAACTCGCAGGATCGACTAGATTGATCCTAGGACGTGTTGGTCATTAGGGTAACTCTCATGATCGAACTGGTATTCATGGTTGGTATTTAGAATGTTGTGTAGGTGTTTAACTTATTTTGATTTCTCTCTTAAAGATCTAAAGGTGCGATCAAATAAACGTGCACGAAACTAAATTGCATGAATAAAGGTCAATTGTAAAGACATGTAAAAACTGCATAAAAGACAAATAAATGGCTTCGAATCGTAAAGAAAACAGTTAATGTAAAAGATTCGAAATGTGAAGAAAGCGTTTAATGTAAGAAAACTGTAAAATGGCTTTAAGTAAAAAAGGTGTTCAAAGGATAAAAATTTGAAGATAAAGGCATGAAATGTATAACAGTTTCTGAAATGTAAAGTATTTGAAATGGAAGGAAAGCATTTAAATGTAAGGCATCAGTGAAAAGATTTCGAATAAAAAGACTTTAGATGCAAAAACTTGTAAATGGTATTGATATAAAGATAAAGGAAAGTACTGGAATTGATAAAGAGTATTCATTAAATCATAAAAATGAGGTGTTATCATACGTACATTGCTCTTGCATTTGTTTCCCTAGCCATGTGGTAATTTGAATGTTTACTGAGTTTTCTTGTACAATAGATATGACACACGAAATCCTAATGCTAAGACTTCTATTTATACTACTTCGACCATAACGGTCTTGCTATAAGATTCTGCCACGTTCAGAACATGCAGAGCAATGCCTCTCTCTTGCTTCCACGTGTCTTCGAATGCTCCAGCGCATATATTTCAAATTTCGAACATCCCGCTTGCATTTGAATTTCAAATGTTTTGGCACTTCTTCGCTTCGAACGCATTTCCTAGACACATCCTTGTTATCATTTCGAGACTTCTTTGGATATATTCTCATAACTGTCACTCGAAGCTCCAAGATTTGATATGCTCATTCGAAACACTGCTTATGCTATTTCGAAACGTGACGTTTTGTTTCATTTCGATCGAAACGTCCAATTTACTTTGCTTCTAATAATATCATCAAAATCTTCAGCCAACACGTCCCAGATAAACTTTCTTGAAAAAGTGCATCCACAGTTTCTTATCAGCGGTATGCGGCTGAATTTTGAGGACATAAGATCTTAGGTGAAGCTTCATACATGAGACACCATCGTATTTGGAAAAAGCAGGGATTTTGAATTTGAGGGGAATGACTACCCTGAGAACCAAACCCAAATCACCAAAGTCCAAGCGAGACACAACTTGGATTTCTACAGCCTTCAATCTGTCTTCTAGTTGCTTATACTTGTCGTCAACCGTTGGATATTGCTCATCAAAATAATCTTCATCTTTAAAGATTTGATTGTTTCCACCCCCGACACAAGTGCTCCTGGCATCTTCATCTTGATTCTCATCATCCTCGGAGGAGTCTTCTTCAACTTGAACTTGTCGGACGGGGCCTTTGAATCTCTTCCCCATGTTTATTACAACTTTCTTCTTTGTCTTCTTTTTGGTGATAAGAAGTATCATCATTTCTTTCCGCCCCTTTGCTATGTTGAGTAGAGTTTCTTAAAACTGAGAGTTTTGAGTCTGCAAGTCCTTTACAGTTTGCTCTAGATCCATCTTGTACTGAAATAAACAGTAAAAAGATGAGGATACCTATGTCAGAAAACCTACTTATGATATGATTCATGATATGCGAATGCAATGTTTTCAAGGATTTTATGGAATTTAAATTTTCTAGACAAAGAGAAGACAACAAACATTAATTGCATTAATAAGTTCATGAATTACAAATGCCTCTTGGGCTTACAAAGGTTACAAAATAAACTCCTAAAAAAAAAACTTAAGTTTCCCATGGGCGCATCCTCTTTGGTGCAATGTAGGCATTTAGGCTTTTCTTTTCATCAAGTTGCCTCGTGAGCTCCAAAACTTTCTTCTCGCTTGCATAGAACTGTGCTTCAAAGGTATCCGTTCCCCTTGGAGTTGAATCCGCAATCTTTGCAATTCCTAAAAGTTGGTAGGCATATTAGGATGAAGAAGAGTGTAAGGGGTGTCTTCCTCAGTAACAGGCTCCATAATCATAGTTAGGATGGCTGGGTAAGGCATCATGATATTTTGAGCACGAGTTCGTACCCACTTGAGGTAATGCTCAAGTGGGACAGAATTTTTATGCCCTAGAGTCTTGCTATCCACCTTGTTTACCATTCTCCAAGCTCGTATGAACCTTTGACAATAGCCTTAGACGTCGCCTTCATAGTCGAATACCAAACTTTGGATGAGCGCATCATAAGAACCATCTCTTCGCGCATACCCAAATTGTCGTAATGCAAGAGAAGGGTTATAGGTAATACCTCCCCTAATGCCCAATAACGGAACATTAGGGAACTCCCCACAACAGTCAATGGCGGTAATATCCTCCAAAGATCAGGAACACCAATGAATATCCGAGTGTGAGAGTGACATCATCCTTTGGGACCATATCAAGCCTTGTTCATTCTTCAATGTTGATTGAGGTAGGTGCGAAATAAACCACCTAAACAACAATGGAATACAACACAAAAGAGTTCCTCTCTTTTTCATGGTGCGAGTGTGGAAACCATGTAGAATGTCTCTAAGCAAAGTAGGTACGGGATTACGAGAGAGAAAAACCTTGACGGCATTCACATCTATGAGTTGGTCCAGATTCGGAAATAGAACCACACCATAGATTAGAAGTTCCAAGACATCTTCAAAAGCTTGTAAATCCATACCTTCCCAAAACAAACGAGCCTTCTCCAACAGAAACTTGGTAAAGAAACCTTTAACCCCACTTCTTGTTTCCCAATTTTCCACAATGTCAGATCTCTTCAAATGCAAGGCTTTGGCAATGACTTCAGGCTTTGGAGTTTCCTCTAAACCGGTGAATGGTATTTGATCAAGCACAAGAACTCCTAGCATTTGATAGAATTCTTCCAATGTAGGCACCAGTTGGTAGTCGGGAAAGGTAAAGCAATGGTGCATAAGATCAAAGAATTGGAAGAGCACACACATCATTTCTTCTTGGAAGTTTGAGGTAGCCAAGTTGAGAAGTCGACCATATTTCTTGGTGAAGGGAGAATATATAGGTACCCTCGATGCTAACTCTTGAAGTTGAGGAAGCACTTTCACGAAGCTGACTCGAATGGTATTTCTACGAGTGGAAGCCATGTCCTACAAAACAGAACAAAGATAAATTCCTAAATCCTTGAAATGGTTAGTGAGAATGCTTATCATGTTATGATGTTTATGATGTCATGAATAATAATCACAAACAAAGCACACAAAGACCTTAGGTTTAGGCTTTCATCGATTTCATATGTAAGTACCCTCTTGAAGTTTAGTTGGTTCAACCTGTCCTAGAAAGTAAATGGGTTCTAGGGAATCTCAATATCATTGATCTTTCTTCATTGGGCATTGTTTTAGCACAATCAATCTTTTCCTGCAGCCAAAATATCCCAAAAGTCCAATCTCTATGAGTGTAGTATCTGGTATCAACCAATCTTCAGCTTTGCACCAAAGTCGGTTATCTCACTACTTCCTAATAGATAAGTTGTTCAACTAAAGGTTCTATGGTCAGTTAGTGCTTCATGACACCAGACAGCGACCCCATATTCTCCTTGATTCGCCACAATCGATATTGGTACCCACAAATGTGTCACACTAACGTAGCTATTGCTTCAACCATATCGGTCTACGTGGTACAATCTCCACAATCTATTGCTACTTACCTAATAATGTTCCCAGATATGGGTAGAGGATCTATAAAAACCCCAAACATAACCCATAATATAAAGCAAGCAAGTCAAACAATGAAAGCATTTAAAGGTGATATAGTCTCTAAGGTAACCCCACTTTTAAGTTACTCCCCAGCAAAATCTCCAGTTCAGTAATATGGTGGGAGAACTGACTTGGGTCTTTTGTGTTTTATCGCAATTGTTGCGGATAGCAAGAGTCGCCACCGACTTTTCTTTTATCCAATAAAGGAAAGGGTGAAAAGAACAGCAAGGACCTTTTGAGAATTTTCTTGATTTCAGGGGGTAGGTTATGAAAAGGGAAGGTGTTAGCACCCTTCTCATCTGTAGTTATATACGAGCTCTTAGTTGCTAGATCACTTTGAAATGCTTTGATTGAAATGTGTTGGTGATGGTTTGAAAGTATTTTTGAAAAGTTCCTTTGTTTAGGCAAACTTTATAATGATTCTCGTCTCTATAAGAATGTATACAAAGTGTTGACTTTTGAAAATATTTCATGGAAAAGTGTTGGTGTGTTTGAAATATGTTTTGGAATGTTTGTTAGCAAGAAACTACGAGCATTCTACATACTCAAAAAGTCTTTGTTCATTTCCTCCTCCATTAGATATTACTATCTTACCATTGATTGGTAAGAAGCCCTACCATTGGATGTGAAGGGACAGGCGTGGGTCGTCGTACAGTCATAGAAAGCAACATTGTAGGATACCTTAGAAATTTTTTATAAGGGTTTAAGATCGTTTACCGAAGGCAACATTGAAGGGTCATCGAGGGACTACGATCTTGTATTCAAGAGTTTTTTCTAAAGTATCCCACGTTCATGGGACATGACTGTTTATTCTAAGGCAACAAGTGTGGGTTAACCCTAGACGTGTAAGTGTGTAAGGTGTATTGATTTCATTCATTTTTGTCTTGAATTAGGGTTTTCTACTTGTTGATTTTATCTTTCCATACAAACCCTAATTACTAGCATTTATATTGAAAGCGATAAATTGCCGAAATTTAAAGTTCTACGCTCTTACATCATTTGGGGGATGTGGATACAAATTACAAATCGGGAAATGAAAGCAATTAAACCCTAATTTACTATTACAACGATATTGAATATCGCAAGATAAAATGTTCAAGAATATAAAGGCAATGTGAAAGGAAAAGAAAATTGTTTTTGTTTAAGGTTTTTGATAGAAAAAAGCCTTAGTAATTAACCTAATTAATTAAGAAAAGTTAATTAATTATTAACAAGACCTAAAATCTTAGTTCATTAAAGTTAAGAAGAAAATAAAACCTGAGTCTAAATAATTTGTTTAGAAAATAATTTGAATGTTAATACTAATTTGTAAAAGAAAATAAAATTCAATTTAGTAAAATAAAATAAAATTCCTAAATTAAAACATTTTTAATTTAATTAAGAAAATTTTTTTTTTGGTATTTTTTGGTCTGGATAAAATAAATAAATAAATGAAAATAAAGAAAATATGAAAGAAATAAAAATAATTGGGCCTGGGTGTCAAAAGAAAAATGGAGGTTTAAAAGAAAATGGGGCGCTAGGCCCAAAAGGTATTTTTTGTTTAAGTCAGAAAATAAAACAAAATGGGTCTGGTTATTTAAGTAAAAGGAGGGTAAGAAAATAGCAAAAATAAAAGATAAAGGGCCCAAACACAAGGGAACCCCATTGCTGTATGAATCACATGTGGCTGGCTTTTGAAGGTGTATCATGGTCCTGCTTTGTAGAGTGTTGGATTGGCTTGTCCAATGATCAAATGGTGAAGGAACGAGGGTACATGATGGACTCTAGGAAACCAGGTGCGCTGAATCTGCAAGAACAAATAATGTGAAAAACAAAAGGGTACCATTAGAGCTCGAACCCAGGTCCTTATAGTTACAAGCCTTACGCGCACACTTTCTACCATTGGGGTGACTATACATTCGTTTATTAAAATGAATCCATAAATATATAAAATAAAACAAGTCCTAAGAGGACTTCATCTTCTTCCTTGCGCCAGGCCTGAACCTCCATTTTTGAATTTTGTAACTTCTTCACCTCTCAACCATTTACAAAAATGTAAACAGCAAACTTGCTCCAAATTTCATCACGATTTTAGAAATGTAAATAACTTAAGCTATAAATCAAAGATGAGCATGAATTTTTAATGGTACCAAATTTAACCTAATTTTTTATGAAAGTTCCACTCTAAAATTCTCACTACTCAGGCAACATCAATGAATTCTAAGGACATAGTCAGTTTCAAGGCTATGATGTCTACATTTTATTTTTGAAAATGGAAAGCTAACAATGCCTATATGAAGAGTTCAAAAGTCAGAAAACTTACCTTGAAATTGGAATTTGTATTTTGAGTTTGAGCTTGTTTCAAGATGCTGCAATGATCAGGTTAGCTTCCTTGGACCTCTAGGAAGCTAATGCAATGCTTAACTTGAGTTGAGAGTGACTACAATGGTCTCGAGAAGTCCAACTGCAATGCTCTATTTTTGAGTTTGGAAAATAGTGAAAATGGAGTTACAGTTAGGAAACAGGGATTGAGATGAGTTGTATTTGATGTATGGAAGCTTTTAGAATGATTTTAAGGGAAAACGCACAAGTAGATTTTGTGTTTGGATTTCAAAGTCATAAATGACATGTTTTTGTGATTGTGTTGCAATTTTTGATTTGACAGAGAATGAGGGTATTTGAGGGCTTGTAAACTCGTTTCTTATATTGCAAATAGTGTCTCTATTTATATAGAAAAGGTTTGAAGGCTTGGAGAGGTCAGAAACAAAAGTTCACATGTTATGGTTTTTGCCTTGTTTTTAAAGGAACTTGAAAAATATAGTTTCAATGCATAGTACAAGCATGGTATGAGTAGTTAGAGGCTCTAGACAAGTCTATTATGGATTTGAGATTGTGTGTGATCAGAAGGAACAAGTGCAAAGCTCAAGGAGAGTGGACTTTATGATTAAAGCCACTTTACTAGAATGGCAATGTTACTTTGTGTCATTAATGGAAATGCAACATGGATAATAGCTCAAATGCTTGGAAAATGGCTCTATCAGTTGTGTAATCAATTAATTATATAGTGAAACACAAGTTATAAGCCTTCAAATCAAGATTATGCAGCATGGCTAAGAGATTTAAATTCTTGTTCATCATAGAAATGACCTATAATTCAAGAATGAATGTCCAACTTCTTGTCTTCGAAACTTCCAGCTCAAGCATGATCTCTTCAAGTTCTTTGACATTTTGGAAAGCTTGGAAAATCCTCTACAACCTTTAGGTCGATAATTTTGACAAAATCCTCTTGGAGCTCGGTGAATATTGGCCAAGAAGTTAGGTAAAAAATCTGCCTAAACTAGGTCAATTTTACCATGGTTGACTTTTTATCTAATACAATTGATTTTCAGTCATCTGGTCAATTAATTGAGCAAATTTATGATTCAAGACTTGAAACTTCACATGAGTATTCTTGGAGGTCTATAATGATCCATGAAGGTCATTTGGGGAATTAGAAGTCCAATTACCCTTGTGAAAATCAAAACCCTAATTTGAGGCATCGGTGTTTAGGAGATGGTTTGACCTAGTCAACACTTGTGCAAATTGGAGATTTTGGAGATCTTGTGAGAAATGTCTTGAGAAAAAGGAGGGAAAATTTTAGGGTACAATAGTATTGTTCGTCAGAGTAGTCTTCATATTCAGAAACCTGGTCATTCCTACTTTCAGGCTTGATGCTTCTACCATCTTCTTCTTGGTTGTCGTCTTCCTCAGAAGAAACATCATCCACTTGAATTGGTTGAACAAGACCCTTGAATTTTCTCCCCTTATTGAGGATAACAGCTGGCTTCTTGGTCTTCTTCTTCTTGGTGACGAGCGCCATCAAATCTTTGTCCCTGTGCCAGATTCAGAAGAGTCTCTTGAAATTGTGCATGCTGAGCCTGGAGATCTTTGACAGTTTGTTCGAGGGCCATCTTATACTGAAATAAACAGTAAGTATATGAGAAAACCTATATGAAAAACCTGTTATTAATGATGCATGATGTGTAAATGCAATGTTTTCAAGGACCTTAGGATACTTAAATTTGCTAGCCAGGGAAACAAAAACAAAGATTTTATTAGTAAGTTCAAAATTACAATTACCTTTTAGGTTTACAATGAAAAAAACAAGGTCTCAAAGAGACAAAAAGTAAACTCGTAAGACCTAAGACTCAAACTTCCCGTGGACGCTTCCTCTTCGTGTTAATGTATGTATTAAGACACTTCTCCTCATGAATTTTCTTTGTGAGCTCTAACACTTTCTTTTCACTTGCATAGAATCGAGCCTCAAAGGTGTCTCGTTCTTCTTTAAGTTGAATTCAAGGCTTCTGCAATTCTTCAAGGTCAGTGGGCATGTCTGGATGGAGGATAGTGCAAGAAACGTCTCCTTCGACAACAGGCTCCATGATCACTAGTAAGACAGCTGGATATGGAATCATGAGGTTTTGAGCGCGAGCTCGTATCCATTTGATATAGGGATCCAGAGGGATGGAGTTCTTCTATCCTAAAGCCTTATTATCGATCTTTATTACCATTCCCCAAGCATGTATACACCTCTAACGATAACCTTAAGAATCATTTTCGTAATCGAACATAATAACCTGGATAAGTGCATCATGAGGACCATCTGTTCGAGCATAACCACATTGATGTAGAGCCAAAGAAGGGTTGTAAGTAATACCTCCCCTAATGCCAAGGAGTGGAACATTAGGGAATTCCCCACAGTGATCAATGATAGTAATATCCTCCCGAGATCGGGAATACCAGTAAATGTTTGTATGAGAAAGTGGAATTATTCTTTGCGGTC
This sequence comes from Vicia faba, assembly GCA_948472305.1. Taxonomy (NCBI): domain Eukaryota; kingdom Viridiplantae; phylum Streptophyta; class Magnoliopsida; order Fabales; family Fabaceae; genus Vicia; species Vicia faba. Next base: position 1,551,371,705 of record OX451739.1, on the reverse strand, counting down.
ACCTTAAACCTTGTCCATTCTTCATTATCGAGCGGGAAAGGTGTGAAATAAACCACCTGGATAACAGAGCTATACAACACATGAGAGCCCCCCGCCTCCTCATAGTTCAAGTGTGAATAGAATGCAAAATGTCTCGGAGAAAGGTAGGCACATGATTACGAGAAAGGAAAGTTTTGACAGTGTTCTCATCTATGAGTTGGTCTGGATTAGGGAATAGTACCAACCCATAGATTAGAAGAGCCAAGATCTCCTCGAAATCCTGGAAACTCATAGTATCCAGAAATAGTTGAGCCTGCTATATCAGAAATTTAGGCAGAAAATCCTTGACTCCACTTCTTGTTTCCCAATTGGATATAATGTCGGACCGCTTCAGATGTTAGGTTGCTGCAATAACTTATGGCTTCAGAGCTTCTTCTAAACTGGTGAAGGGTGCCTAATCAAGAACAGGTACGCCCAATAATTGAGATAACTCCTACATCGTGGGTACCAACTGATAATCGGGAAAGGTAAAGCAGTGATGTGCAGGGTCAAAGAACTGGAATATAACACTCATCATTTCTTTGTCAAAACCCGAGCTAACCAGACTGAGTAGTCGACCATGCATTTTGATGAATGGATAACTTTAAGGAACCCTTGAGACTAACTCTTTAAGTTGAGGAGGCACCCTTACAAAGTAGATATGGATAGTGTTTCTGCGAGCGGAGGACATAGCCTACAAAATAAACAAAGATAAATTCGTTGGTCCTTGAAATGGTTAGTGAAGATGATATATTATGATGTTATGATGTCATGTTCGAATAGTTAATCATACACAAATAAAACACATAAGGCCTTAGGTTTAAGCTTGCATGGAGTTTGTAGATAAGTACCCTCTTGAAGTTTTAGTTGGCTCAACCTATCCTAAAAGAAGTAAACGGGTTCTAGGAGCCTCAATATCACTGATCTTTCTCCCGAGCATTGTTTCAGCACAAGTATCTGTTTTGCGACCGAAATATCCCGAGAGTCCGACCTCAATGAGTGTAGAATCGAGTATCAACCAACTTCAGTCTGCACCAAAGCCGACTATCTCACTACTTTCTAATGGCTAAGTTGTGTCAACTAAGGTTCTACGGTCAGTTAGTGCTTATGACACCACGCGACAACCCATCATTCTCCTTGATTGACTCAAGGGACACTGGCACCAACCAATGTGTGACACTAATGTAGTCATCACTTCAAACATATCGGTATATGCCGTATAGTTTCCATGATCTATTACTACTTACCTAAAATGTCCCCAGATCCGGGTATAGGATCTTTACAAAAATAAACCCTAGCAAAAAACCTGAAATGTAAAGCATACAAGTCAAGCAAGTAAATCATTTTAAATATGATCTAGCTCTAAGGTAACCCCGCTTTTAGTTCTTCCCAGCAGAGTTGCCAATTCTGTAATACGGTGGGAGAACTGACTTTTTGGTTTGGCGTTTTATCGCAAATGTTGCGGATAGCAAGAGTGGTCACCAACTTTTCTTTTATCCAATAAAGGAAAGGGTGAAAAGAATAGGAAAGACCTTTTGAGAATTATTTTGAGTAAGGAGGGTAGGTTATGAAAAGGGAAGGTGTTAACACCCTTTTCATCTGTAGTTATCTACAGGCTCTTAATCGCTAGCTCACTTTGAAAATGCTTTGTGTTTGTGTGTTTGAAAAATAATTTGAAAATGCCTAAGTGCGGAAAAATTTGTAATGATTCTCGTGTCATTGAGAATGCATGCAAAGTGTTTTTCTTTGAAACTATTTTAGAAAAGAGTGTATGTGTGAGAAAAGTTTTGTTTGTGAGCAAGCGACTACAAGCTATCTACCTACTCAAAAAGTCTTTGTCCTTTTCCTCCTCCTTTAGATAGTGATATCCTACCATTAGTTAGTAGGAAGCCCTATCATTGGATATGTGAGGGACAGGTGCGGGTCATTGTACAATCAAAAAGTTAACTTGTAGGGCGCTTTAGAAATTTTATCATAAGGGACTAAGATCGTTTACCGAAGGCAGAATTGAAGGGTCATCGAGGGACTACGATCTTTTTAGTCAAGGGTCTTTGCTAAAGCACCCCCCACCCCCCCGTTCGAGGGACATGACTGTTTATATCCGAGGAAACAAGTGAGGGTCACCCTAGAGGTGCCCGTGTGTGAAGTGTGCTATGTTTCAGTTATTTTAATCTTTGATTTATGGTTATCTAGTGTTTGCTTTTAGTCTTTTCCATACAATCCTATTAAGCTAATGGTTAAATATATACATATGTTCATACATAAGTGCGAAAAGCAAGAATGCAGGAAATAAAATCTACGCTGTTACAGTGCTTCGGGGTGGGGAGTACAAACCATAAAAATTGGGGAGGAAAGCAATAAATGCTAATTATCTATTACAAAAGTTTAAGCAATTACATAATTATATTAATGCAAAAAATAAACAAACGCATGGAGATGGTGAAGAGGGAAAGTTATTTAAAACCTAAAACATTCTAAGTGTTAGAAAATATTTTTGGTGTTTTGTTTAGAAAAAATGTACTATGGTGTAAAACCCTAATTCTAATTAATTTACAAACTAATTAATAAAATAAAACAAAATGTGATTAAATTAAATAAACTTTTTATTTATAAAAATTAAATTAATTAATTAAAAACATAATTCTAATTTTTTTTATGATTTTATGATTTTTTTCTAATTTAAATAAAATTGGTTAAAAAAAGAAAATAGTAACATAAAACAAAAAAAAAGAAATCAAATGGGCCTGATGTGCAAAAGGAATTTGGGGGTGTGAGAAACAGATTGCGTTAGGCCCAACATCTTAAGCACATAATTTGTGCTTGGTCTAGTGAGGACCATTCCTTGGAGTGCATCGTAGTCGTGAGGCTTGATTCACTAGATCTAGATCCATTGAGATATATTGGTTGTTAGATGAGGTACACCATGCGCGTGTTGGACATGACCTATATGGGATCTGCAAGGAAAATATTGAAAAATAATATGCTAGAGGCAGGGATCAAACCCCTGCCCTGACACACCAAAGCCTTAATCACACATACGCTTGCCGTTGGGGCGGTCATTTCATCTGGTATATGAATCAAATAATAAAAACAAAAAGGATATGTAATACTAACAGCCGGAGAAGCGCCGAAGCCCTTGCTCTGGTCGTCTTCTCTGGCCTTCCTTTTTATCAAAACCTGCAAAAATGCATTAGAATGAAAGATCTAAAGACTTAGATCCACTAATTAACATGTTGCAATTTCAAAGGAACGGTTAGTAGGGATTAAAAATGCTTGTATCATACAAATCGACGCTCAACAGTTTTTGAGCCCTAATAATGGTAGAGCATGATTTCAGCGTCAAACCTCACCTGTAGCACGTTAATCCTGTTCTAATGATGTACATGAGTAGATCAAATAGATTAGTAATGACTGAAAATACAAGAAATCACAATTTCAGTTTTTACCAACTTTTACAACCGATGTGATGGATAGATCGTGTTCTGGTGCTCGAGGGATGCAGTTAAGGACCTAGATCAACTCTTTTGATCCTCAGGAGGTGAATGCTGGCCTTGGTTTCGAGTGAGAATGGCTGGAAATGAAGTTACAGATTTTTCAACTTTGTATTATTGTGGTTTTTTAAGTGGCTCTTTTGGTCAGTATTTAGTGTCCTTTACATATGATTGGCTTGCCTTTATATAGAGGAAACAAATGGCTCATCGAAGATGGAATAAAATCAAGCCATGATGGCTCTAATCAAACAAGATCAAACATGTTTAAAAATTTCCAAATTTGAGATTTTCCTTGCCATTTTTAAGCTTGCCCGATTTTGGTATATTTTGTGAGAGGCTAGCTTGTGTTGTATTGGGCCTTTAGCTTATTGAAACAAAAATCCAAGCCCTTATACTATTATCTCACATTTATTTTGATTTTATTTTATTTTAAATAAAGAAAAATTCAAATAAAATAAATAAAAGTCATGAAAAATATGTGAATGGGTTTAAAGGTCTTCTAACACCTTATGAACATGTTTGAACAACAAAAGTTAGGCCCACTATTTCAAAAATCTCAAATTTGCTCATTTTGTATTTCATGCATTTCCTCAAAATTTCCCAAATTGTGCAATTCATAACATGCTCAATTTTCATCTTTTGAATATAATATTGGCCTTTTTGAAAATATCAAGATGTCCTCTCCAATTTCTCTTTTGATCATTTTTCCATTTGGAGACTTTATCTTGATGTAACTTGACAAAAGGTGTCTTTTTGTTGACCTTTGAAAATGACATGAAATGTATTAGCTCATATTTTAAAATGAAGCATTTTTTAGGCTTGATCATTAATATAAAGTTGTAGATAATTGAATTTCCTTCAAAATGGGCTTTGGTTGGGGAAAAGTTGATGAAGCATGTGAAAGTTATGCTTGGTCAAATTTCAGTTGACCTCTCCTAAGGAAACCCTAATTTGGAAATTTTGGACTTTTAACAATTTGAGGGATTTCCTTGAGGAATCATGATCAACCCTTGATCAAATGATGAATATCACTTTAAAATGTTGATGTTGACAAAAGCTTTTGAAGTTTGATTGTATGTTGACCATAGTTGACTTTTTACCCAATATAGTTGATTTTCAATCATCTGAGCCATTGATTAAGCAAACTTGTGATGCAAGACTTGAAACTTTACATGAACATTGATTACAACCTATGATGAACCATGAAAACCATTTGAGACCTTTTTAAACAAAATTTCCTTTAGAAACTCAAAACCCTAGTTGTAGACATTTTGCTTAGGAGGAGCATTTTGACTGGTCAACCCTTGAGTAGCTTGAGTATTTGAGACCTTTTAAAAGAATGTCTTGAAGAATATGGGAGGGAAAATTTTGGGGTACAACAACATGAATGGACTTAGAGGTCCCTTATGAGGTCAAGAACACGTTTGGACTTTAAAATATAAGCCCATTAGCCCAAAAATTCAAGTTTGCTCAATTTAGATTTCATGCATTTTCTCAAAATTACCCAACTTGCACAAATCATAGCTCACTCAATTTTTATCATATGAAGATGATCTTAGACTTTTTGGAAACCTCAAGATGTACCCTACAATCTTCATGTTGGTCATTTTTTCATTTGAAGATTTATCTTTATGTAAATTTCTTTGACAAAAAGTATCTTTTGTTGACTTTTAAAATGACGTGTAATGTTTTGGCTGATATCTCTCAAATGAAACATTTTTTGACTTTGAGCTTAGAGAGACAAAGTTTTAGAGAATTTAATTTCCATCAAAATGGGCTTTGTTTGGGAATTTAATGATGAAGCATGTGAAAGTTATTCTTGGTGTATTACGGTGGGAGAACTGACTTGGGTGTTTGCATTTTATCGCAATTGTTGCCGATAGCAAGAGTCGCCATTGACTTTTCTTTTATCCAATAAAGGAAAGGGTGAAAAGAACAGGAAAGACCTTTTGATAATTTTCTTGATTTCATGGGGTAGATTATGAAAAGGGAAGGTGTTAGCACCCTTTTCATCCGTAGTTATCTACGGGCTCTTAGTTGCTAACTCACTTTGAAATGCTTTGTTTGAAATGTGTTTTTTGATGATTTTGAAAGTATTTTTGAAAATTGCATTCGTTTAGGAAAACTTTGTAATGATTCTCGTCTCTATAAGAATGTATATAAAGTGTTGAATTTTGAAAGTGTTGGTGTGTTTTGAAAGATGTTTGAAAATGGTTGTGAGCAAGCAACTACAAATATTCTACCTACTCAAAAAGTCTTTGTTCATTTCATCCTCCTTTATATATTGCTATCTTACCATTGATTGGTAAGAAGCCCTATCATTGGATGTGAAGGGACGGGCGCGGGTCATCGTACAGTCATAGAAGGCAACATTGTAGGATACCATAACAATTTATCTTAAGGGGCTAAGATCGTTTACCGAATACAACATCGAAGGGTCATCGAGGGACTACGATCTTGTATTCGAGGTTCATTGATAAAGTATCCCACATTCAAGGGACATGACTGTTTTTATCTTTAGACAACAAGTGAGGTTAACCCTAGAGATGCAAGTTTGCAAATTGTTTATTTTTTCATGCTTTTTGTTCTTGAGTTAGGGTTTTCTATTTGTTTATTTTATGTCTTGCCATACAAATCCTAGTTACTAGCATTTGTATTGAAAGCGATAAATTGCGGAAATGTAAAGTTCTATACTATTACATCATTTGGGGATGGGGGTACAAATTTACAAATGGGGAAGCAAAATGAATTAAACCTAATTATTATTACAAGCATATTAAACTTGAATAAATAATATACAAGAATATGAAATAATGTACAATAATATAAGGTGATGTGGAAAGAATTAAAAATTGTTATTGTTTGTCTTTGGTTATGAAAAGGTTTTTAACCAAAACAAGTTAAGAAAATTAATTTTTTTTTTAAGAAAACTAAACCCAATTTAATTAAGAAAGGAAAATGGATTAATTAGGAAAATAAATATTTTTTAGGTTTTTTATGGAAAAAGGTTTTAATCTTAAATAAACTAGTCTGAAAAGTTAATTAATTAAAAAAATCTAAGTTCTAAATAAATTTTAATTAAAAAAAGAAAATAAAACTAAGTCTAATATTTATTTAATTAAGTAAAGGAAAATATTAGAAAAATGTTTTTGGCCTTTTTAGTTTAAATAAAAGTATACTAAATATGTAAATTAATAAATAAAAATATTTTTAGGATTTTGATTTTTTTATAAAAATAAAAATAATAATAATAGATAATAAATATAAATAAAGAAAATAAAATAAAGTAGAAATGGAATTGAGTCAGGAGTGTGAAAATGATTTGGGTGGTCTAGAAGGAAAACTGGTTTTGTTTTGAACCCAAAAACTTGTTTTTGTAATCAGAAACAAAATATATAAAAAAAAAAGTTGGGATGCATTGTTGTTAGTAGACAGGGGAGGGGGTATTGCTGAGTAGAAAAGATGAAGGTCTGGTGATCTTAGGCCCAGTCGTGCTTGTTTACAAAAAAAAAAGAAGAAAATAATGAAAAACTTAGGAAAAAGGGCAGCGCTAGGGCTCGAACCCAGGCCCTTGGCAATAACGTGCACGCTCTCTACGACTAGGGTGGCTATACACCCGTTTATTAAAACGAAACCAACATATTATATTTTAAATCAAGACCTAGGCCTGCATTTTCTTCTTCCTCGCGCCAGGACATCAACCTCCATTTTTGAATCCTGTAACTTTCTCATTTCTCAACAAAAATCAAAACTGTAAACATGAAAGTTGCTCCATTTTTCATCACAGTTCCAGATATATAAATAATTAAAACTTTAAATCAAAGATGAGCATGAATTTTGAATGGTAACAAATCTAACCTAATTTTTTCATAAAGTTCAAGTTTCAAATTCTCACTACTCAAGCAATATAAATGAATTCTAAGGACATGGTCAGCTTCAGGGAAATGATGTCTACATTTTATCTTTGAAAATGGAAAGCTAACAATGCCTATATGAAGAGATTGAAAATCAGAAAACTTACCTCAAAACTGGAAATCGTGTTTTGATTTAGAGCTTACTTCAAGGTGTTTTAATGATCAGGTTAACTTTCTTGAGCCTCCAGGAAGCTATTCCAATAGTTGCTTTGAGCTGAGAGTGCTTGAATTGTTCTAGAGAAGTCCAAGTGCATACCTCTATTTTTGAAAATGGAATATGGTGATTGAGGAGTTACAGAAGTGTAACAGGTATTGGGTTGGCTTATATTTAAGGTAAGGAAGCTTTTGAAATGGCTTGGCCAAGAAATGCACGAGTGGATTTGAAGATAGAAGCTTTTGGCCAGATTTTGCACAATAATGACAGTTTGTATGTAATCTGAGTTTGTGAGAGTTTTGGGATGCTTGAGGACTTGTGTATTCATCCCTTAGCTTACAAATAGTGTCTTCATTTATAAGAAAAAAGTTTGGATGCTTAGAGAAGTTAGAAATAAAGAATCACGTGTTGTGGATTTTTGCTTATTTTTGAAGAAAGCTTGAAAAATATGGTTCCAATGCACAAGTACCTAGTTTATAGGGTTTATTAGAAGCTTTAAACATGTTTCTTATGACCAAACATGTTGTGTGTGTTCATAACAACAAGTTAGAGGCTCAAGAAGAGTGGACTTTGTGATTAAATCCACTTTTGCAAAATGGTAATGTTGCCTTTCTTCCTAAAATGCTATTAAGCATGGACAATGTATTGAATGCTTGGATTATAGCATAAAACTTTGTGTAATCATCTGACTAAAGGTATACTTAGTGGTTAATGGACTTATGGAACAAGATTATGCAGCATGTTTAACATTGGATCAAAAGGTTCTTCATGAAGAAATGACTTGTAATTCAAGAATGATCTCATTGATTTCTTGGAAATTTTGGAAACCTTGGAACATCCTATAAAACCTTCATGTTTTTCACTTTTGAATAATCCAATTGGAAATATGTGAAAAATTTCCATGAAGTTGGTACAAAAAATCTGCCTAACTAGGTCAAATTTTCTCTAAGTGTTTTTATACAAAGTGCATGACTTTGTGAATTCATAACTCAAAATTTAAGCACTTCTAGAGCTTGATCAGTAAAGAAAAGTTGTATATCTCATCAAGATCTACAACTTTCATGTTGGAAGATTTCTTTGAATCATCTTGCATTTTGATGAAAATTTGGCATGAAGTCATGAAAAAAATAAGACTTAAAAACACTTAGAAAATTTTCTAAGTCTTGAAAACTTTGACTTTTCAAAATCACTTTTGACTTTCTTGATATATTGATGATAAAGTTTCATATTTTCGAATGTATTGATGAAATGTTATCTTTGAAACTCAATTTTGATCAAAAGGTCAAAGTTTGACTTTTTGTGCATGAGTTGACTTTTCATTAGTTGACTGAATTTCAACTATCAATCAATTGATCTTGAGAAATGTTTTGAGCCATGAAATTAGGTCAATATGTTGTATTTTAATCATTGATATTATGCTTCAAACCATTGGATCATGTATTAGGTCAAAAACCCTTGATCAGTCAAATACAGTCAAAACCCTAATTTTGACCATTTTGCCCTTTTGATGATTTGAACAGTTTTCTTAGGGAATTGTGATCCAAACTTGATAAATTGATACAAATGACTTCAAAGTCTTGATATTGGTCCAAAATATTGAAGTTTGACTGTAGGTTGACCATAATTGACTTTTTACCCAATATAGTTGATTTTAGGTCATCTAATCAATTGATTGAGCAATTTTGTGATCCAAGACTTGAAACTTGATATGAGAAATATTGAGGGTCCCTAATGATCCATGAAATTCATTTGAATTATTATAATTCCAATTGTCTTTGTGCAAACTCAAACCCTACTTTGAAGTATCATTGTTGAGGAGATGGCTTGACCTCGTCAACCCTTGTGCAAGGTTGAGCTTTTGAAGATCTTTGTCAGAAATGTCTTTAGAAAAGAGAGGGAAAATTTTGGTTACAACATCTGCCCATGTTCAATCTTGTTAAACCTGACGATTTAGATTGGCGAGCTTTGCCATTTGCGACATGAAGGTGGAAGAGGATTGAACACCAAAGTTCCCAGAAATTTGCACTTGCTGGTGTAAGAAATAATGTTGTTGGTTAATTATGTCAGAATGGGCTTAAAGATGCCATTTGGAGAGGTAATGTCGGGGATGGGCTTGAAGATGCCATCATGAGTGACTGTTGATAAGCCTGGTGTTTAACTTGTTCTTTTAAGAGATTCATCCAGAAGAGAGTCTACATGCAACTTAATATTTTGACAGGTAATGAAGGAATTTGTGACGACTACTACTTCAATAGGTTATGAAGGAATCTAATAAAGATTACTACTTCAACATGTTATGAAGGAATCTATGACTACTACTACTTCAACATGTTATAAAGGAATCTATGACTACTACTACTTCAATAGGTTATGAAGGAATTTGTGACGACTACTACTTCAACAAGTTATGAAGGAATCTATGGCGAATACTACTTCAACGGGTTATAAAGGAATCTATGAAGACTACTACTTCAACAGGTTATGAAGGAATCTATGATGACTACTACTTCAATAGGTTATAAAGGAATCTGTGACGACTACTACTTCAACAGGTTATGAAGGAATCTATGACGACTACTACTTCAACAAGTTATGAAGGAATCTATGAAGACTACTACTTAAACAGGTTATGAAAGAATCTATGACGACTACTACTTCAACATATTATGAAGGAATCTATGATGACTACTAATTCAACAAGTTATGAAGGAATCTGCGACGACTACTACTTCAACGGGTATGTTCTTCAGAATGATTCCCTGGGGAAAGTCTTCAATGGGAGTACTTGTCAATTTTTAGTCTCCGTAGAGATTTGTCTGATTATGTAGATAGCTGATGATATTCATCTGTTAATTGATTTTTCCTACAAAGGTAAAGAATTTATGCAATGTCATGATGCATGTATTGCATAATGATGTTCTCAAAGTAAATGAGATCGTGTTATATGCGTTTTGTATGCATGAACGTTGTTAAAATGTATCTTTGTCTGGGAAAATAGATCCCTGACCACTACTGGGGAGTTGGGGAAATAAAACCTGAAGACCTTACTATGGAAATGTACTTATCTGGGGAAGGACTTTTTGTAAAGTTTTTTTTAGTTCTGGAAAACTTTACTGGGGAAGCGAATTTCCAGGGAACGTGTCTATTGGAACTCTTGATGGAATAACCCTGTGGGGATAATAACTTTGTGGGGACATCCAAAATCCTCAGGTGAATGCTTATTACTGTTCTTGCATTCATTTATTAATAGTTAATCATGTTTATATTCATATGCTCATTCAACTTTAGTCATTGGACGTTTTTGCACTCAAAACAGAAAAATAAAAAGTTTACACTTCAAAGTATATTTGTATTGATAATTTGCCTAAAAACATGAGTTTTTTGTACAGGGAGACAAAAATCCTAGTAAGAGGGAGTCTTCGAAAAAAAGAAAACAATACAAGGTAAAAAACAAAAATTTATAGCCATGTGGAAGTGATCTCATTGTCTTCTAACTCCATTATTGCCCCTACATCTTTGAACATCATCCCCCTCCGTTGAAAGAACTTTATTGGATTGATCTCATACCATTTAAACATTGACCTTGGTAATAAAATCGGTTGTAGTGATTCGACGAGACATATTCATATGCTTTTAATCCTTAACTTTTGCCTGGACCTCCCTTTCGGGTTTTCAGTCCACCAGGATACCCTTTTTTGCCCAAGCTGCCCATTCAGGTTTTCGAATTTCCAAGTATACAATCTTTTATTTATATCCCTAACTTTTTCTCGAACCTTTTAGTTCGTTGGGATTCCCTTATTTTTGCCTAGGTATGTCAACCTAGCGGGTCATTCTTTATACGTGGTATTTTTTTACTATGTCTGCATCCACAGGATGTAGGAAATCTTCGTCGTCCATAGTGGTTAGCATCATTACACTTCTAGAGAAAACATTCATGACAACAAATGGCCCTTCGTAAGTGGGAGTCCATTTTCCCCTGGGATCTCGTTGTGGTAAAATGATGCGCTTTATTACCAAGTAGCCAGCTTGGTATACTCGAGGTTTGATCTTCTTGTTGAATGCCTTGATCATACGCTTTTGATACATTTGACCATGACAGGTAGCAGCCAGTCTCTTCTCATTAATCAAATTCAAATGATCCAATTTTATCTGAATCCATTCGTCTTCGCCTAAACCCGCTTCTTTCACAATCCTCGGAGATGGAATCTGCACTTCAACAAGCAAGACAACTTCCATGCCATAGACTAAAGAGAAAGTGGTTGCCCCAGTTGATTTTCGAGCCGAGGTACGATATCCATGAAGAGAAAATGGTAGCATCTCATGCCAATCTTTATAGGTCATTTTCATCTTTTATACAATCTTCTTTATGTTTTTGTTGGCAGCTTCTACTGCACCATTCATCTTTGATCTGTATCGAGAAGAATTGTGATGCTTGATTTTGAATTGTGTGTAGAGTTCCGTAATCATAGCACTATTGAGATTGGTTCCATTGTCAGTGATGATCCTTTCAGGGATACAGTAACAGTAGATGAGGTTATGCTTGATGAATCGGGCTATAACATTCTTGGTTACTGAGGCGAATGAGGCTGCTTAGACCCATTTGGTGAAGTAGTCTATGGAAATAAGGATGAAGCAGTGTCCATTAGAAGCGGTGGGTTTGATCTCTCCAATCATGTCAATGCCCCATATTACGAATGGCCACGGAGCAGTCATGACATTCAAAGGAATTGGAGGCACACGCACCTTGTCGGCATAAATTTGACACTTATGCCAAATCCTCGAGTGATGGTGACAATCAGTTTCCATAGTGGACCAATAGTAACCAGCCCTCATAAGCTTCTTGGACATAGTATGCCTGGTAGAGTGAGTTCCAAAGACACCTTCATGCAGGTCTTTCATGATTCTCTCTGCCTCCTTCTTGTCCACACAACAGAGTAGAGTCAAATCCTGGTTGCGCTTATATAGGATCCCATTTCTTAGGAATAATTTGGCTAAAAACCTTTGCAAGAATTTCTTGTCATTGATGGAAGCTCCTTTAGGATACTCTTGTGCTTCCAGATATCTCCTCACTTCATGGTAGCATGGTTTCTCCTTGTCAGTGTCGATCTCACAGCAGTGCGCAGTTTCGTCAAATCTTTCATCTGCCAACTGATTTTCTTCTCTTGGAAAGTGTTCGAAGGTAACCTCCTCAAATTATGGGATCAGGGTTAACACAAGCTCTTTGTAGGGGATCAAATTAGGGTGTTTGGTATCCCATTCCCCTTTTACTTGACTAATCACTAGGGTTGAGTCCCCGTATACGTCTAAGAACTTGATTCTAAGGTTGATAGTAGCCTTTAGACCCAAGATGCACGCCTCATATTCAACCATGTTGTTCGTACAGTTGAAGCATAGCCTAGTAGTGAAAGGTGTATGGCAACCTTCGGGAGAAATAATCACATCACCAACTCCATTACCCAAAGAATTGGAAGCCCCATAAAAAACCATAGTCCATCGAGATCCTTGTTCAGGTCCTTCATACGGTCCAGGATTTTCACAGTCGGTCACTAGCGTGATATTCTCATCTGGGAATTCAAAGTTCATGGATTGATAGTCATTAACAACTTGATGGGCCAAATGATCCTCCAACACACTTCCTTTGATTGCTTTTTGCAAAGTGTATTGGATGTCATATTCAGTCAAGATCATATGTCATCTAGTTATTCGTCCGGAGAGAGCTGGCTTCTCAAAGATATACTTGATTGTGATCCATCTTAGAAATTAATAAGGTAGTATGAGACAACATATATTGTCTTAGCCGGCGAGCATCCCATGCCAAAGCGCGGCAAGTTTCCTCGAGCAGTGAATATATGGTTTCACAGTCGGTAAACTTTTGCTAAGGTAGTATATTGCAGGCTCTTTTTGACCAAACTCGTCATGTTGACCCAACACACACTCCCATTGAATTCTGTAATACATTCAAGTACATAATCAGAGGTCTTTCTTCAACTGGAGGCATCAGGATTGGAGGTTCTTGCAAATACTCCTTGATTTTGTCAAAAGCTGCTTGGCAATCGTCATTCCATTTGAGTACTTGATCTTTATTTAATAATTTAAAGATTGGCTCACAAGAAGCATTCAAGTGAGATATGAATCGGGCAATATAGTTGAGTTTACCTAAGAAACCTATGACCTCCTTCTCAGTACAGGGTGCTGGAATTTCTTGTATGGCTTTGACTTTTGAAGAGTCGACCTTAATACCTTTTCCATTAACGAAAAACCCTAGGAGCTTTCCATACCTCACCCTGCAGGTGCACTTGTTGGGATTCAACCTTAGCTTGTATTTCTTCAACCTCTCAAATAACTTGTGAAGATGATCAAGGTGTTGTTCCTCAGTTTGCGACCTTACAATCATATGATAAACGTACACTTTTATCTCATCATGAATCATGTCATTAAATAGGGCTACCATAGCTCGTTGATAGGTTGTGCCTGCATTCTTTAAACCGAAAGGCATGAACTTGTAACAGAAAGTTCCCTATTGTGTAACAAAAATGGTCTTTTCCATGTCTTCGGCCGCCATTTTGATCTGATTATATCCGGAGAAGCCAACCATGAAGGAGAAAACTTTGTGTTGAGCAGTGTTATCAACCAAAACATCGATATGTGGTAGTGGGAAATCATCTTTGGGGCTTGCCTTATTCAGATCTCTATAGTCTATGCACATACGGACTTTACTGTCTTTCTTAGGCACCGATACCACATTTGCAACCCATTAGGGGTATGACATTACAAACATGAAACATGCATCAAACTGTTTCATTACCTCAGCCTTTATCTTCTCAGACATATTTGGTCGCATGCGACGAACCTTTTGCTTGACTAGAGGAAAATCTTCCTTCATTGGTAGGCGATGAACTATAATATCAGTATCAAGCCCCGGCATATCTTCATATGACTAAGAAAACACCTTAACATAATCATACAGCATCTGGACCATCCTCCCTTTGACACTTTCTTCTAGGTTAGCATTGATCTTGACTTCTTTTTTGTCTGCCTTAGTACCTAGGTTTATCACTTCAACTAGTTCCTTGTGTGGTTGAATGGCTTTTTCCTCTTGCATTAGAAGTCTGGCGAGTTCCCCAAGTATTTAACAATCTTCCTCGCCTTCGTCTTCGACTTGATAGATTGAATGATTGAAATCATAGATGGCAATAGTAGAGTCGTTGTCAACGAGATCCGGAGTGGATGTAGATTTGCATATGTGTATGTGTGTGTAATATCACATGGCTAATAAAAGTAAAAGAAAGGCAAAGAGTGCAAAATTTGAATTCAAAATAGTCCAATGTTTCATTAAAATGAGCATATGGCATATGAAAATGAAAAACCCTTAACAAATGGACCATTGTTCCCCGGGTACGACACATGGTTTAAAAGTCATTATTTAAATGGAAATTAAAGACAAATCTCTCAAAGCATATAAAACAGTAAACGATAATTACTTCTTATTAAAGGAGATGGGAATGAAATCTTTGGCATGCCAGTTGTTGAGTCCTCCATCAGCAGTCTGGTAGATCCAATCATCAAAATCACAATCAACATCAGAGTCTTCGAGAGCACCAACTTCATGTTTAGTAATGCGGAGAGGTGGTTTCCATGCACGAGCACGTCAAACCTCCTTTTGAGCTTTGGAAGTGAAGCCCAGCCCAAATTTGTCTGACTTGAAAGGGAAATCAGGGAGTTTTCCCCAAAATGGTGCAACCTCCTTCTACAACAATAGTACGAGCATCTTCGAGAGAGGCCATCCTTGGTGTATCTTTGGCGGCTTTGGGAGTGTCAAGAGTGTCCTTGGAAACAAAAACCATGGGAGAGACCACTTTGAAGGCTTGACAAGGAGTTTCAATGAACTCGAAATCCATTTCAACATATTTGAATGAATTTAGATGGCTAATCATAAACTCTTCTTCACCATAGATGGTAACAATTTTCCCTTTGATCGGATATTTCAACTTCTGATGTAGTGTGGAAGTTACCTCACCTTCCCAATGGATCCATGGGCGTCCAAGCAAGCATAAATAAGAAGGACGAATATCCATCACATAGAATGTTGATTTGAAAACCTGAGACCCAGCTTTGATGGGGAGATTAACTTTTCCATTAACCAACCTCTTAGAACCATCGAAAGCCCTTACTACAATGTGGATTGGTTTCAACACCAGTCCATCACAGTCTAGTCTGTCCAAAGCTCCTTTAGGTAAGAGATTGAAAGAAGATCCAATATCTACTAATACATGTCCCAGGGTAGTTCCCTTGCATTCTAGGGATATGTGGAGAGCTTTGTTGCGATTCTTCCCCATCGGGGTCAAATCTGCATTAGAGAACCCTAAATCGTTGTTGGCAGTCAAGCTTGCTACATAGTTTTCAAATTGATCGGCTTTAGTTTCTTGAGGACTAGGGGCATTCTTCAAGAATTTTATCAGTGCTTGAGCATGTGCCTTGGAGCACAGTAATAAAGACAACATAGAAATCTTTGAGAGTGTTTTCCCCAATTGTTCCACTATCTTGTAATCACTTTCCTGATAATTTTTAGGATCTCCTCCATCTCTTGGGTAGATGGATCCTCAAAAGTAATGTCTTTTGTGGGCGCCTCCGTCCTGGAAGGCTCAGTCATTTTTTCCTTTCCTCTAATGTCAGCAACAGGTTTAACAACAGTAATGCGAATGGGTGTAGTAGTGTTTGTCAGAGGTGAAATTTCTAGAGAGAAGATCATCCCCATCCTAGTAACTTTACTTGATCCCGCAATGTTTGTAATGTCAGCAGTTTCATCTTCATCAATCCATGAATCTTGTTTGATACCATGGTAGTACACTTCCGTCCCATAATTCCAAGGCACCGCCTTATCAGAAGAGTAAGGGATTGGATCTGGTGTAGTGATGATTAATGGAGCTATTCTTGGTTCACTGGGAATCCTAATAGGACCTTTGGAGGCGATCCTAAAAGGTTTGTTGGAGATAGTAATGCTGGACACGTATTTAAATTCTTGAGATACACTTTGGGTCAAACCTATCGCAGATGGAGTTCTTTCAAATAGAATCTCATGGCTATCCATCAGGTGTTGGACACCTTTCTTAAGCCATTCACAACCAGTAGTTTGTACAGCATAGCAGAAACAGTCTTCAAGGCAGCCAGGGAATAGTCCGGCTTTCAACAAATTCTTTTTGATAGTCTTCAAAGGAGTAGTTAAATTATTGATGGAGGAAACAAAAGAGGCATCTTCAATAGCATTGACACCCTTACCATGATTTGGCATAGGTGCGGTGATTACATTGAGAGTTGACGTGGGATCAAATTCAATTGTCTTATTGTCAATTAGGTCTTGGATTTTATTTTTTAAAGACCAACAAGCATTGGTATCATGTCCAGGACTATTTGAATGGTAAGCACATTTGGCGTCGAGACTGTATTTAGGTGAATATGTAATGGGATTTTGTGGAAGGTCTCTTAGTGAAATAAGCTCAGCTTTCAGGAAATGTCGTAGGGCTTGTGGTAAAGAAATACCAATCTTGGTGTATTGTCTTTCTTGAAACTTTGTCCTACGCTTGACCTCTTGTTGTGATTGAGTAGATGTAGGCTTGGAAATTAAAACTGCCCCCACTGAGTGATGGCAGTCAGTCTTAGCACGACTTCTCAATCCATACACAACATTAGTCTCTTTTTTTACCAGTAAATGGTTTTTTCACAGCATTTGAGGTGGAGGCCATAGGTATCATCCCGCTTTTAATCTTGCTTTCAACCGTCTCACCAGTTAAGATCAATTCAGTAAATCCGGATGACGAACTCCTGATCAGAAAGTTGAAGAATGGTCCAGTCAATGACCCCATAAACATATCTACCAATTCTCTATCAGTTAAAGGTGGCTTCACCCTGCCACCCAAGTCTCTCCATTTTTGGGTGTATTCTTTGAAGCCCTCATTTGAACCCATGGTCATGCCTTGCAATTGCACCCTAGTTGGTGCAAGATCAGCATTATATTGATATTGGTGGTAAAATATGGCGGCCAAATCCTCCCAAGTAAGGATGTTTGTCCCTTCCAATTGGTAAAACCACTCTAACTGCGTCCCAGATAGACTCTTTTGGAAAAAGTGCACCCATAGTTTTCTATCAGCGGTATGAGGCTGAATTTTGTGGACATAAGATCTTAAATGAAGCTTTGGACATGAAACTCCATCATATTTGGCAAAGGCTGGTATCTTGAATTTGTAGGGAATTACTACCCCAGGTACAAAACTCAAGTCTTCAAATTCCAATCCAGGCATAACTTGGATTTCCATAGCTTTCTGTATGTCTTCTAGTTTCTTATACTTATCGTCGGTCGGTGAATATTGCTCATCAAAATAATCCTCGTCTTCAGAGATTTGATTGTTTCAACCTTTTACACGGGTTCTCCTAGCATCTTCATCTTGATTTTCATCCTCCTCAGAGGAATCCTCTTCAACTTGAACTTGTTTGACGGGGCCTTTAAACCTCTTCCCCATGTTGATTACAGTTTTCTTCTTGGTCTTCTTCTTCATAACCAAAAGAGCCATCATTTCTTGTTGCCTTTTTTCTAAGTTGATCAGAGTCTCTTGAAATTGAGAGTGTTGACTCTGCAAGTCCTTGACAGTTTTCTCGAGATCCATCTTTATACTGAAATAAACATTAAAAGGATGAGGAAACCTGTGTCGGAAAACCTGCTTATGATATGATGCATGTTATGAGAATGCAATGTTTTAAAGGATTTAAAGAAATTTAAATTTGCTTAGACAAAGAGAAAGCAACAAACATTAATTGCATTAATAGAAATAGGAATTACAAATTCCTCTTGGGCTTAAAATGGATGAAACAAAACAAAATAAACTCTTAAAACAAAAGGACTCGATTTTCCCATGGGTGCATCCTCTTTGGTGCGATGTAGGCATTCAAGTTTTGCTCTTCATGAAGTTGCCTCGTGAGCTCCAAAACATTCTTCTCACTTGTGTTGAATTGTGCTTCAAAGGTGTCTCGTTCCCCTTTGAGTTGAATTCACAATATTTGCAATTCCTCAAAGTTGGTAGGCATGTCAGGATGAAGAAGAGTGTAAGGAGTGTCTCCCTCAATAATGGGCTTCATAATTATAGGTAGGATGGAAGGGTAAGGCATCATGAGATTTTGAGCACGAGTTCGTACCCACTTGAGGTAAGGCTTAAGAGGGATAGAATTTTTATGCCCCAAAGTCTTATTATCCACTTTTTTTACCACTCTCCAAGCTTGTATGAACCTTTGACGATATCCTTGGATGTCACCCTCGTAATCGAATACCAAACCTTGGATGAGTGCATCATCGGGACCATCTCTTCGCGTAAAAACAAATTGTGGTAATGCAAGAGAAGGGTTATAGGTGATACCTCCCATAATGCCCAAGAGTGGGACATTATGGAATTCCCCACAATGGTCTATGATAGTAATATCCTCTAAAGATCAAGAACACCAATGAATATCTGAGTGTGAGAGTGACATCATCCTTTGAGACCATGTCGAGCCTTTCTCATTCTTCAATGTTGATCGAGGTAGGTGTGAAATAAACCACCTAGATAGCAATGGAATGAAACACAAAAGAGTACCCCTTTTTCTTCATGGTGCGAGTGTGGAAACAATGTAGAATGTTTCCAAGCAAAGTAGGTATGGGATTACGAGAGAGAAAAACCTTGATGGCATTCGCAATTATGAGTTGGTCCATATTGGGAAATAGAATCAAACTATAGATTAGAAGGGCCAAGACATCCTCAAAAGCTTGAAAATCCATGTCTTCCCAAAACATACGAGCCTTTTCCAACAGAAACTTGGCTAAGAAACCCTTAACTCCACTTCTTGTCTCCTAATTTGTCACAATGTCATATCTTTTCAAATGCAAGGCTTTGGCGATAACTTCAGGCATTGGAGTTTCCTCTAAACCGGTGAATGGTATTTGATCAAGCACAAGAGCTCCTAGCAATTGAGAGAATTCTTCTAATATAGGCACCAATTGGTAGTCGGGAAATGTGAATCAATGATGCATAGGATCAAAGCATTGGAAAAGCACACACATCATTTATTCTTTGAAGTTTGAGGTAGCCAAGTTGAGAAGTCGACCATATTTCTTGGTGAAGGGAGAATCTCCAGGCACTCTTGATGCTAACTCTTGAAGTTGAGGATGCACTTTCACGAAGTTGACTCGAATGGTATTCCTACGAGTGGAAGCCATGTCCTATAAAACAGAACAAAGATAAATTCCTAAATCCTTGACATGGTTAGTGAGAATGCTTATGATGTTATGATGTTTATGATGTCGTGTATAATAATCACAAATAAAGCACACAAAGACCTTAGGTTTGGGCTTGCATGGGTTTCATAGGTAAGTACCCTCTTGAAGTTTAGTTGGTTTAACTTGTCATAGAAAGTAACCGGGTTCTAGGGAATTTCTATATCAATGATCTTTCTTTATTGGGTATTGTTTTATCATAATCAATATTTTCTTTCGGCCAAAATATCCCAAAAGTCTGATCTCAATGAGCATTGTATCGAGTATCAACCAATCTTCATCTTTGCACCAAAGTCGGCTATCTCACTACTTTCTAATGGCCAAGTTGTTCAACTAAAGGTTCTACGATTAGTTAGTGCTTTATGACATTGTACAGCGGCCCCGTATTCTCCTCTATTCAACATAAGGGATATTGGCACCAACAAATGTGTCACACGAACGTAGCCATTGTTTCAACCATATCAGTTTACGTTGTACAATTTCCATAATCTAATGCTACTTACCTAATGATGTTCTCTGATCCGGGTAGAGGATCTATACAAAAAACCCAAACATAGGCCCAAAAATGTAAAGAAAACAAGTCAAACAAATGAAAGCATTTTAAATGTGATCTAGTCTCTAAGGTAACCCCACTTTTAAGTTGAATCTCCAGTAGAGTCACCAGTTCTGTAATACGGTGGGAGAAATGAAAGCATTCCAGAAATGTAAATAACTAAAACAATAAATCAAAGATGAGCACGTATTTTGAATGGTACCAAATCTAACCTAATTTTTCCAGAAATTTCAAGCTTAAGATTATCACTACTCAAGCAATATAAATGAATTTTAAGGACATGGTCAGCTTCAGGGCAATGATGTCTACAGTTTATCTTTGAAAATGGAAAGCTAACAATGCCTACATGAAGAGATTGAAAATCCGAAAGCTTACCTCAAAACTAGAAATTGTGTTTTGAGTTAGAACTCACTTCAAGGTGTTTTAATGATCTAGTTAGCTTCCTTGAACCTCCAGGAAGCTATTCCAATAGTTGCTTTGAGCTGAGAGTGCTTGAACTGTTCTAGAGATGTCCAAGTGCAGACCTCTGTTTTTGAAAATGGAGGATGGTGATGGAGGTGTTACAGAAGTGTAACAGGTATTTGTATGGCTTATATTTAAGGTAAGGAAGCTTTTGAAATGGTTTGGCCAAGAAACGCATGAGTGGTTTGAAGATGGAATTTTTTGGCCATATTCTACACAACAATGGCAGTTTGTATGTAATATGAGTTTGTGAGAGTTTTGGGATGCTTGAGGGCTTGTGTATTTGTTTCTTAGCTCACAAATAGTGTCTCTATTTATAAGCAAAAAGTTTGGATGCTTGGAGAAGTCAGAAATCAAGAATCACATGTTTGTGGAATTTTGATTGTTTTTGAAGAAAGCTTGAAAAATATGGTGTCAATGCACAAGTACCTGGTTTATAGGGTGGCTTAGAATCTTTAAACATGTTGCTTTTGAGCATACATGTTGTGTGTGTTCAAAACAACAAGTTAGAGGCTCAAGAAGAGTGGACTTTATGATTAAAGCCACTCTTCCAAAATGGCAATGTTGCCTTTCTTCCTAAAATTGTATTAAGCATGGGCAATGCATCGAATGCTTGGATTAGGGCATAAAACTTTGTGTAATCATCTGACTAAAGGTAGACTTAGGGGTTAATGGACTTATGGAACAAGATTATGCATCATGTTTAACATTTGATCAAAAGGTTCTTCATGAAGAAATGACTTGTAATTCAAGTTTGAAACCCTAACTCCATCTCTTCGATTCTCCTAGATCAAGAATGATCTCATTCAGTTCTTGGAAATTTCGGAAATCTTGGAACATCCTCTACAACCTTCATGTTTTTCACTTTTGAAGATTTGATGTGTGATTTTCGCAAGTATACGAATCGCGTCAGAGTAATATAAAAGATTATCGATCCCACAGAGACCAAAACATCAATCTATCAAATTCTATTGTCACTATGTTTATCTAAGGCAGGCCAAATCATGAGTTTATAGCAGGTAGAGTAAATAAAGTAAAAGATGTTAATTCAGATAAAAGTAACGGGTTCAAATTCAAATTACAATAGTCAGATAATACTCTAAAATGCTTCTAATAGAACTACTTATGGGGCAATATTTCCTACTTTAAAAAGATATAATTTAACAGGAACTGTCTCTTTCGTGTATTCAAAACCGAGTATATTCTTTAAATAATGCCTTTTTATTGTCACGGATAAAAGGTGCATATTGCGTCAAAGTAATAAACCTATTTTTAAGAAATAGTTACTTGACTAAGTTGAAAAGTGATTTTGACTCAGAACTTTTAACCAAGAGATGATTATACTTTTAAACCTATAAACGCGTCCAAAAAAGGTTTTGAAATCATTTCTTCTAAAAATTTAAAGGTTCTTACTTAATTAAACAAAACGCTTTCGCTCTCTTTGAGAAATTAAGACTAACCAAGTTTATCATTTGTTGGACGACTTTCGATCTTAACCAACAAAAAATAAAGTGCTGAAAACTTGTGTTAAAAACGAAAACAGCCCCTAAAGAACTCCTAAGGATGCAATGTTTAAATAGTTACCTTAACCATGATCATTACATTCTAACCCTAAAGGAAATTAGCCAGACATGGAAATAAACTTATTAAAGCAAATCATGTTTAAGTAGAAAGTAAAAAGGTTAAAAGATAAGTAAATGTGATGCGAGAAAATCAACAAAGTAAAGCAAGTACGAGGAAATAAGAGCGATAAATGCGGAAACTAAAATAGAAACCTGCTCCAAATGGAGGGATTTAAAGAAACTTGACTGGAAGGTAAATTTGACTGAAATAAAGGAAACATGAATTAAAATGGCAGCAAGATTGTAAAGTGCTCCAAACTTGATTACAGACTCAATGACTCATGCGATAATTCTTCGATGTGAAGAGATTACCG
This sequence comes from Vicia faba, assembly GCA_948472305.1. Classification (NCBI taxonomy): domain Eukaryota; kingdom Viridiplantae; phylum Streptophyta; class Magnoliopsida; order Fabales; family Fabaceae; genus Vicia; species Vicia faba. Next base: position 1,551,348,882 of record OX451739.1, on the reverse strand, counting down.
CTTACAATTGGTTAATATATGGCTTAAGTCAGTGCAACTAAGCTTGGGTGAAGAAGAAGAACTGAAATAACTTATATTTATAGTTCTAGGAAGATTTTGGAAATCACATGAATGCCCTCCAATTTCTTTTGAGCGGGAACCGAATTTGCAAAGGTGGCGCCGGCCATGGGGGTGTGGCGGCTGCCATGCTCCAAAATGAAGAAGTAGTGGAGAACATGGCAGTTGGCAGTTGGCTGAAGTTGGCCACCTCATGGCTGGCGCTATGGCGAGCGCCATGGTGGAAGCCACGAGTGCAAAAACTCCAAAATCTTGATTTTTAACTCGTTTTTCTTCATTTCTTCAAGCAAGGCTTAGGAAAGACAAAAAAAAACTGAAAACAAAACAAAATGCAAACATAACACAAGAAAATAACAATAAAAACCTAATAAACATGTGCGAATCGAGTCAAATATGCAGTGAGATTCAGTGTTATTAAATTCTCCCACACTTAGACTTTTGTTTGTCCTCAAGTAAAAACTCTGTATAGCTCAGCAAAGAGAAATAGTATTATCAAATTATTTGGGAAAAAAGGGTTTCTAAGTTTAAAGCAAGATGTAATGATAGGTACTAGCCAGGTGAACCAACGGTATCGTGACAACACATTCTGCAAGAATACAGACACAAACATTGATCCTATACAAACTGGTCCATTTAAAACCATCATACTTATGCCTAATTTTCAAATCTTTTTCATTCGGGCGCAATCACATTAAGCCCGTTATCTCACACATACTCATAGAAGAATGACCAGTTAGTGACTCTGATCTCAAGCACGGGGTTTTGGTACATAAGTTGGTAACCCCTCAAATGACCCAATTGTGGTTGTGGGGGATCGAGTCGTAACCCGCCCTACCATGTCCAGCACCAGAAACCTCTGAACCAACCAACAATGAGAAAAAATTATTTTCTTTTATTCTTTTTGCAATTTCTCATGACCCCTTTTTAGGTTAAGAGACTTTTTGAGGGTCACCTATCCCAGAGTTGTAGCATATGAATCATGAAAGCACAACAAAAATAATTTGGATCACTCACTTATATTCATCAGTATCCTACATAGAGCATGCTTAAGCCAGAGCTAACTGCTAGAATAAACTACTAAAGATGAAGGTTAAGGCCATAGCATAAGGTTATCAGGATCGGTTCCTATAATTACGAAGCTTATGGTGTTGAAATGATATCGATTTTTCACAAGGACTTCCCAAGGCATCTACATCTTATCTTAAACCTGTCTTAAAGCCCAAAAATTTCAAAGGATATTGTTTTCTTTTGTCAAAAAATTTTGGTAGGGCTAAGGAATGGGGAAAAATAGAAATACACCACACAAATGACTCGGCAAGCACATGAATTTTATTAAAACAAACAAAGCAAGGTAAATAAACTGAAAAAGAAATAAAGACTTTAAAATAAAGAAAAGGAAAATCAATAAAATCACCTCCCATACTTAATGTCTGTATCTAGGGGCGGCCCTTGGTGCCTTCGACATCCTGCTGATGCCTAGGCGGACGAGACCTGCTGCGACGATGATCGCTCTGGGAAGAGGCTAGCTGCTCCACTCTGGCTGATAGAGCGGCCTGAGAACTATGAACCTGTCGAAGGTTCCCTAATAGGGAACCCTGAGTGGCCTTCATGAGTGTAAAGTGCCTCTCAAAATAGCCCTACTGACGCTGCTGCTCAGTACTGATCGAAAGTTGGGATTGCATGATATTCTGAAGACACTGATCAGTATGTTGTTTAGAAGTTTGCATGAAGCTCGTGTTGTTAGTCAGTTGTTGTTGCAATGTGGTGAGCATGACATCTCGCCTCTCCTCTTGAGCAAGATTCTCTCGCCACATCTCCTCAGTGATGTAAAATCCAGAGGCAGCACCTTGCCAGAGCAATTTCTTATGTCCGCAACTTCTCGAGAATTTTTCTCTACCTCGACCCCGGTTTTCCATCACGAAGCAAAAATCCATCAAACTCTATTGTTGACATTGTTGGTGAAAGAGGAGAAAATGGGTTTTTATGGAAAGAAGGTGAAAATGGTGGTTTGTGGATTTTTAATGAGGGAAATGAAGTGGTGGAATAGGAAATGTTAGTGTGGTTGTGAATAAATGGGAACGTTATGAACTTTTAGTGGGTTTTGATGGAGGTTTTAGAGAGGCAAAAATGGAGTTTTTAGGGTTGGAAGATGAAAATGGTGGTTTTGGTGGTTCTTCCCCGTAAAAGGTACAAACCCCATGGCAGGCGCCATGAGGGTTATGGCAGGCACCATGTGTGCAAAATCTGGATTGGCCAGATTTTGAATTTTTGCTCATGGGCCTTGTACTTTTCGCGGGGGGGTATCGACAGCATCTTTCACATGTTTTACTTCATAATTTGAATCTTGGATGACATAGCTTGATAAAAATAAAAATGTAAATTCATAAAATAAAATACAAAAAAATACAAAAATAAGAAAAAAGTAAATAATGAAAAACATCAACATGCAATATATTAATATATGTATATATGCAAGACGATTGTTAGAGATAGATTCTTAAAAAAGAACAAATCCAAGCAGAAATAAAATATAGATAACAATAAGTCTGGAAATAAAAATAACGATAAAGAATATAAATAGCATCTTTGTCTCAGATGGGAGGAACACCGTCAACACCGGTAGAGGGATCGTCATCAAGGTCAAAGTCAGAGCCTCCTGAGGCTTATGGGTCTCCTACTATCTGTCGGTGTAACTCAGCAATCTCCTGGTAAAAAAGGTCTGCCTCCGATGCATGAGTCAAATCATAGACCTCATGCTGCAAGGTGAGGTCAGAAATATCCTGTCGAAGTTGGGCCACCTCCATACGCAGCTTATCTAGCTACGTATGCACATTCGGCTGCTGCAAAGAGAAATTATTAGAAAGTACGATGAACTTGAGTGAAAGTGGTGCAGGGATGTACTCTGCCATAGGTGGCGATCTAGTTGCATCAATGGTCTCTCCATGGCCTTCCAAAGTGTAGGTTCAGTTAGTCGGATCATGTACACTGGTCATCATAGGATCTGGAAAAGTGAAGTAGAGTATCGTCTTATTCTTGATCAGGAGCCTGAAAAGTCTGAGCTGAAGGAGACCCGCCTCATCAATCCACGATCTAAGTAATACTCGATATCCAATAGTGTGTATCCACGGTAAGGGGTTAAGTGACATAACTTCCTCTCAAGACCCAAAGCAATAGCAATATGCGTCACCGTCCCTCACACATGTATGATACTCTCATAGGGAAGGGCAATGGTGTGCAGATTCCACATCAAGAAGTTACCACAAGCAACTGGATGTGACTTATTAGCACAAAACAAGAAGAATACCTCGTCATCAGCTACATGGTGGTCAGCATTACTCCTTCTTAAGAAGGTATGGGCCAGAATCATCTGAAAATAGCCGAGGGCCGGATTATGGATGACGTTTGACATTATGTGGTCAGGATCATGGCTACTCCCAACAGTGATGTCATCCCAAAACCTTTCCACGTCTCTAGTCATGAAGTAACCCAAGGGTAACTCTGGAATAGCATCAAGATAAGTCTGAAAACCTAAAACATCATCGAACTCCTTGTGGTTGAAAGCATACTTTATCCCGAACAATATGAAACTAATGTGTCCATCAGGATCAACATATGGATCATAGTCCAATGAGATGAGGAACTCTAAAGTGAGGTTCCGGTAAGTCTCATTCTTGTTGTCAGCATACTCCTCCCAGTTGAGTTGGTGGCATAGGAATCTGACACTAGGCTCCAAGCCTAATACTTCCAAGAAACCTTTGTCTGGATACCAGGTAGGAGCCATCGGGCGAAGGGACAAGGCCTCATAGTGTTGTTTCTGAATCTCATTTCTGAAGTTGACGTGCATGTCATCAAAAGGCGGCATCCTGAAAAGGTATGGTTAGACGAGAATGTTGTCCTGAAAAATATAAACATTAAAACTGCTAGTAAAAAAATAGGGAAACATAAGGCGATAAAATTATAAATTAAATAAATTCAAGTAAAGAAAAAGGAAAGAAAATAAAACCCATGGGTTGCCTCCCATGTAGCTATTGTTTAACGTCATTAGCTCGACGAAATAGACTTCACGTCTCAGAAATGGGTACGGGAGGGTCGATCAAAGTGTGGTTGGAGTAGTCAATGGGAATGTCACCTCATTTATAAAGCTTGAGTCTTTGTCCATTTACTGTGAATGGGTTGCAAGACTTATTTATGATTTCTACGACACTTGACTTTAAGATCTTAGAAACTTCATAAGGGCCAGTCCATCTGGAGCATAGCTTACCTAGAAAAAGTCTCAACCTAAAGTTAAAAAGGAGGACATGATCCCCTATGTTGAATTCCTTTTTTATAATCCTATTGTCATGCCATGCCTTAGTTCTTTCTTTGTATATTATGACATTTTCATAGGCATTCTGGCGGAGTTCTTCTAGTTTATGAATGTCAAGATTCATTTCTCACCAGCAGTCAAATAATCTAGATTTAAGGTTTTGATGGCCAAATAGGCTTTATATTCTAACTCAAAGGGTAAATGACATGACTTTCCATGGACCAATTGATAGGGGTAGTTCCAATAGGGGTTTTATAAGCTGTCCTATAGGCCCGCAATGCTTCTTGTAGATTTTGAGACCAATCTTTTCTAGATATTGAAACAGTTTTCTCTAGGATACGTTTAATCTCCCTATTAGATACTTCCACTTATCCACTAGTTTGCGGATGGTATGGTGTTTCTACTTTATGTATAACTCCATACTTACTTAAAATTTTGTCAAAAATCCTTAATATAAAATGTGATCCACCATCGCTTATGACAAGACGGGGTATTCCAAACCTGGGGAATATGTAATTTTTGAACAGTTTAAGTACTACTCGTGTGTCGTTTGTGGGTGCAGTTATAGCTTCAATACATTTAGACACGTAGTCAACAAACACTAATATGTATTTATAGCCTAAGGAGGATGGAAAAGGACCCATAAAACCTATACCACATACATCGAAAAGTTCTACTTCTTGAATGTTCCTTAAGGGCATTTCGTCATGTCTTGAGATGTTCCCAGTGCGTTGGCACCGATCGCATTGGACAATGTAAGCATGGACATCACGCCAAAGTGTGGGCCAGAAAAGGCCGACTTGGAGGATTTTAGTGTATGTTTTAAAGGTGCTCGTATGTCCACCATAAGGTGCCGAGTGACAATGTTCTTTGATATTCCTTACCTCTTCTTCAGGGACACAATGGCGAAAAATACCATCAGTGCCTATTTTGAATAGAAGTGGTCCATCCCAATAAAAGTGTTTCACATCATTAAAGAACTTATTTTTCTGGTGACAGCTAAGATCTGGGGGTATTGTATCAGCAGCTAAATAATTAACAAAGTCAGCATACCAGGGTACATTACTAACTGCTAGGGATTTCTCAGGGATCTCGTAACGATTTAGGTCATCTTCCTCAAAGGTGTCTATTTTGGCTACTAGTCTGTCGTAATCAAACTCATCATTTATAGGAACTAACTCTGGTTTTAGGTATTCGAACCTAGAAAGGTGGTCATCAACTACATTTTTTGTGCCTTTCTTATCTCGAATATCTATATCAAATTCTTGTAGTAAAAGGATCCATCGGAGTAGCCTAGGTTTGGCATCTTTTTTACTTAATAGGTAGCAGATAGCTGCATGTTCTATGTAAACTATAATTTTAGCTCCTAATTGTCCGAGGCATTAGGCTAATGCTAGCTCCTAAATCCAGAAACGCCTTATAGATCACATGGTCCCCTAATATACAAGGTATGGAAAAGTTTCCAGTGTCTTTCTCTTTCTTGGCAAATCTGTTTTCAGAGATAGAATTGCATTCTAAGGGTTTGGGATTGTCAAGTCTTCGTTTGTTGGTCAGGATGTCTTTAAGGAATTTTGCATATGATGGTATTTGGGTGATGGCTTCGGTAAAAGGAATCTCTAAATTAAGTTTCTCTATTATCTTTAAGAATTTTTTATACTGGTTGATTTTGGTTTTCTTTAGTCTTTGCGGATACGGTATCAGAGGTTTGTATGGCGGAGGTGGTACATAATCTTTGTCTCTAGTCTCTTCCTTATCTTGGTCTTTATCCTTTATGGGTTCCACTGGTTTTTCTACTCCGCTTTCCTTTAGGATTTTAGGTTCACTCAAGGTTGGGTTAAAAGGTTCATTGTAAGCAGTCCCACTTTGTAAGGTAATTGAATTGGCTTGACCTCTAGGGTTTGGTTGGGGTTGTCCAGGAAATTAACCTTCAGGCGTACTCTTGGGAGCTTGTGTTTGGGATGCTTGCAAGATTTGGGTTTCAAGCATCTTGTTATGAGTTACTATCTGGTCAACCTTAGCTCCTAATTGTGTGATTAATTCATTTACATGAATGTTCTGGTTCATGAATTCTTTGTTTTTGTTGAGTTTGGGACGAGATAAAATTTTCCATGATTTTCTCGAGGTTTGGTTTTGAGGGCACAACTTGCATAGGTTGATTTGGTCTTGGAGCTTGAAAACCTGGTGGTCTTGGGGGTGCAGAGTTTTGGATAGGGTTATTGTTCTTATAGGAGAAGTTTGGGTGATTCCTCCATCCAGGGTTATAAGTGTTCGAAAAGGGGTTTCCTTGGGTGTAGTTGATTTGTTCGATGGATGTTTTGTTCAACAAGTTGTATTTTGCTGATTGGTGTCCTTGGGTTCCACATATCTCGCATTCTTGGGTGATTGCTTCTATAGTTGTTGGGGTATTGGACATATGCTCTACTTTTAGGTCTAGAGCATCCATTTTGGCTTGCATCATGTCCATAGAGCTCATCTCAACTATTCCTCCTTGGGGCTCCTTCTTCTCTACCGTTGCTCGCTCTGTTCCCCATTGGTAATGGTTTTGAGCCATATCTTCAATGAGAGCGCAAGCTTCAGGGTAAGGTTTGTTCATCAGAGCTCCCCCGGCGGCAGCGTCGATGATCATCTTGGTGTTATATTGGACTCCATTATAGAAGGTATGTATGACCAACCATTGTTTTAGGCCATGGGGGAGGGGGGAACTCTTAATAATTTCTTATACCTTTCCCATGCCTCAAACAATAATTCTCATTGAACTTGAGTAAATCTGGTTATTTGGTTTCTAAGAACGACAATCTTACTAGGGGAAAAATATCTGGCAAGGAACACTCTCTTAAGATCTTCCCAAGTTGTTATTGAATTGGATGGAAAGGAATCTAATCAACAACGGGATTTATCTCTGAGGGAGAAAGTAAATAGTCTTAAACGAATCGCCTCGAATGTAGAATCGTTGGTTTTAAAGGTATCGGCTAGTTGAACAAAGATTTTCAAATGTTGATTTGGGTTCTCTTTAGCAAGACCCGCAAATTGGTTTTGTTGTACTAGTTGTAATAAAGAGGGTTTTAGTTCGAAATTGTTGGCAGGAATAGCAGGGTTTACTATACTAGAATTAGGTTCTTCGTTGGAGGGTTGGGCAAACTCCTTAAGGGGTCTTTGGTCACAATTTTTGGCCATATCTTTCTTAACTAATTGGAGTAAGGCTAGCGCGAGCGTAACATTCAGGTTCCGCTAAAGGATTTAATAAACTCCCGATACTATGAGCTTTTCGCATTGACAGGCTAGTTAAGCCTTAGTCTAGATGGTGTAACAACAGGGTACAAAATTTGAAGTAATTGGTCCCCGACAACGGTGCCAAAAACGTGATGCGTGATTTTTGCAAGTATACGAATCGTGTCAGAGTAATATAAAATATTATCGATCCCACAGAGACCAAAACATCAATCTATCAAATTCCATTGTCACTATGTTTATCTAAGGCAGGTCAAATCAGGGTTTTATAGCAGGCAGAGTAAATAAAGTAAAAGATGTTAATTTAGATAAAAGCAACGGGTTCGAATGCAAATTACAATAGTCAAATAATACTCTAAAATTCTTCTAATAGAACTACTTATGGGGTAATATTTCCTACTTTGAAAAGAAATAATTTAATAGGAACTGTCGCTCTCGTGTATTCAGAACCGAGTTTATTCTTTAAATAATTCCTTTTTATTGTTACAGATAAAAGGGGCATATTGCGTTAAAGTAATAAATCTATTTTTAAGAAATATAGTTACTTGACTAAGTTGAAAAGTGATTTTGACTCAGAACTTCTAACCAAGAGATGATTAGACTTTTAAACCTATAAACGCATCCGAAAAAGGTTTTGAAATCATTTCTTCTAAAAAGTTAAAGGTTCTTACTTAATTGAACAAAACGCTTTCGCTCTCTTTGAGAAATTAAGACTAACCAAGTTTATCAATGAATAGACGGCTTTCGATCTTACCCAAAAGAAAATAAAGTGCAGAAAACTTGTGTTAAAAACCAAAACAACCCCTAAAGTATTCCTACTGATGCAATGTTTAGACAGTTACCTTAACCATGATCATTACATTCTAACCCTAAAGGAAATTATCCAGACATGGAAATAAACTTATTAAAGAAAATCATGTTTAAGAAAAAAGTAAAAAGGTTAAAAGATAAGTAAATGTGATGCGAGAAAATAAACAAAGTAAAACAAGTGCGATGTAAGAAAATAAACAAAGTAAAGCAAGTGCGAGGAAATAAGTGCGATAAATGCGAAAACTAAAATAGAAACCTACTCCAAATGGAGGGCTTTAAAGCAACTTGACTGGAAGGTAAATTTGACTGAAATAAAGGAAACTTGAACTAAAATGGCGGCAAGATTGTAAGGTGCTCCAAACTTGATTACAGACTCAATGACTCGTGCGATGTGAAGAGATTACCTCTTACAATTTGACAATATATGGCTTAAGTCAGTGAAACTAAGCTTGGATGAAGAAGAAGAACTAAAATCACTTCTATTTATAGGCCTAGGAGGATTTTGGAAATCACAAGAATTCCCTCCAACTTCTTTTGAGCGGGAATCGAATTTGCAAAGGTGGCGCCCGCCATGGGGGTGTGGCGGCCGCCATGCTCCAAAAATGAAGAAGTAGTGAAGAACATGGCAGTTGGAAGTTGGCTGAAGTTGGCCACCTCATGGCTGACCCTATGGCGGGCGCCATGGTGGAAGCCACGAGTGCAAAAACTCTAAAATCTTGATTTTTTAGCTCGTTTTTCTTCATTTCTTCAAGCAAGGCTAAGGAAAGACAAAAAAAAAACCGAAAATAAAACAAAATGCAAACATAACACAAGAAAATAATAATAAAAACCTAATAAACATGTGTGAATCGGGTCAAATGTGCAGTGTCATTCAGGGTTATCAAGAATCTAATTGGAACTATGTGAAAAATTTCCATGAAGTTGGTACCAAAAATATGCCTAACTAGGTCAAATTTTCTCAGTGTTTTTATACATAGTGCGTGACTTTGTGAATTCATAAATCAAAATTTAAGCACTTCTAGAACTTTATCAGTAAAGGAAAGTTATATATTTCATCAAGATCTACAACTTTCATGTTGGAAGTTTTCTTTGAATCATCTTGCATTTTGGTGAAAATTTGGCATGAAGTCATTAAAAAAATAATACTTAAAAACACTTAGAAAATTTTATAAGTCTTAAAAAATTTGACTTTTCAAAATGACTTTTGACATTCTTGATTTCTTTATGATCAACTTCCATATTTTTGAATGTCTTGATGAAATGTAATCTTTGAAACTCAATTTTGATCAAAAGGTCAAAGTTTGACTTTTGGTGTATCAGTTGACTTTTCATTATTTGACTGAATTTCAACTATCAATCAATTGATATTGAGAAATGTTTTGAGCCATGAAATTAGGTCAATATTTTGTATTTGAATCCTTAATATTTTTCTTCAAACCATTGATCATGTATTAGGTCAAAAACCCTTGATCAGTCAAATACAGTCAAAACCCTAATTTTGACCATTTTGCCCTTTTGGTGATTTGAACAATTTTCTTGGGGAATTGTGATCCAAACTTGATCAATTGATACATATGACTTCAAAATGTTGATATTGGTCCAAAATCTTAAATTTTGACTGTAGGTTGACCATAATTGACTTTTTACCTAATATAGTTGATTTTAGGTCATCTGATCAATTGACGGAATAATTTTGTGATTCAAGACTTGAAACTTGATATGAGCAATCTTTAGGGTCCCTAATGATCCATGAAAGTCATTTGAAGTATTAGAAGTCCAATTGTCCTTGTGCAAACTCAAACCCTAATTTGAAGTATTAGTGTTGAGGAGATGGCTTGACCTAGTCAACCCTTGTGCAAGCTTGAGCTTTTGAAGATCTTTGTGAGAAATGTCGTGAGAAAAGAGAGGGAAAATTTATGGGTACAACACTTGGTCAAATTTCAATTGATGTCTCCTAAAGAAAACCATAATTTAGCAACTTGTGACTCTTGATGAATCTTGAGTTTTCTTGATGAATCATGATCAATCCTTGATCAAATGATGAATGTGAGTTCAAAATGTTTATGTTGACCAAAAATTTTGAAGTTTGATTGTAAATTGGTCAAAGTTGACTTTTTATCCAATACAGTTGATTTTTAATCATCTGAGTAGTTGACTGGGCAAACTTGTGCTGCAATTCTTGAAACTTGGTATGAGGATACTTTGAAGCATATGAGAAACCATGAAGTCCACTTGAGGCATTAGAAGTCAAATTTTTCTTGAGAAAACCAAAACCCTAGTTATAGGTCAATGCTTAGGAGGAGGATTTATCTGATTAATTCTTGAGTAGTCTTGAGTATTTGAGAATCATAGGAGCATGAGAATATATCTTGAACCAATTTGTCTTGAAAAATGGGAGGGCAAATTTTGGGGTACAACAGAGCTCTTGGGAATAACATTGAAAATAGTTATCCATTGAAGTCTGAAGTGCAGAATATGGTAAGGTCTGGTCTCCTGTCTTTTAAAGATATAGGTCCCAATGTGAAGGATAATCCACAACCTAAATATGGAGGTGGTGGTGATGTGAATATGGTTGCTGGTTGTCCTGGGGATTTCAAGATTTTTCATATCAACCTAGTTATTGGTGATTTAGTAAAGATGCTTGCTGATCTCAATGAGTTCAGCTATTTTACACATGATCATGCCACTTGTAGTGTCTACAGTACGGACGTTCATGGATGTAATAAGGTGAGAGGCGACCTCCAAGAGATGATGGATGAAGGTCGTATCCTTATAATTGGACCAAGGGAAGAATATGAAGAAGAGGTGAATATGGTTTATGGTTGTTCCGACGAATTCCATATTTTTTATGTAAACTATATTAATAATGATCTGGTACAATTGTATGCCACATTTTGTCACATGGATGGCCAGGAGGTACATCAATATGGGTCTTATCAGATCTGTTGTAGGGATTTCCTTGGTTGTTCTATTGTAAGAAGAGTGTTCAATTCCTGTTAGATAAAGGTACTATTAGAGTCACAGGAAATAGAGATGATTATAATGGAGTTAATATGATTAAAGACCACTCTCTTAAGACCATGTCTGATGATGAGTATGTTAATACTGATGAGTTCTTTTCTTCTGATGAGTCGGAGTCTATGAATGAAAGTATGTTTTATGATAATTATGTGATTCCTGAGTATTCTAGAGAAGTAGGTGTGAATGTCATTGTGTCGCATTTTGGTGTTCCCGCTCCTATAGAGATTACATATTTCAGTAAACCTGATGTTGCTCCTGTGGTTATTTGTCTGCCTGGCCCAATCCCATGTGAATCAGATAAAGCTATACCTTATAAGTACAATGCAACTATCCTGGAAGATGGTGTGGAAATTCCTATCCAACCTTTGTCCCATGTTGAGAACATTACTGAAGCTAGTCGGGTAACTCATAGTGGTCATGTATTTTCCCATGCCTTTCGAGGAGATGTTAATTCTGGTAAGAAGGTTGTTGAGAATGTTGAATCTAAGAAAGTGGTAGGAGAATATAGTGGCTCTGCCTTGGAAAAGATTGTGGATCAGTTGTTGCAAACTCCATCTAAGATTTCCATTTTACCCTTGTTGATGAACTCCTCTACTCATGGGAACCTCTGATGAGGGTATTAGATCAGGCTTTTGTTGAAAGGGATGTGTCTCTGGATAATTTCAATGATGTTATGGGGAATATTACGTCTTGTAAAAATCTGAGTTTTTGTGATGAGGAATTTTCTGATGAAGGGAGAAACCATAACCTAGCTCTATATATATATCTATGAATTGTAAGAATGACTCTTTTTCCAATGTGCTGATAGACAATGGATCTACTTTGAATGTCATACCAAGAAGAACTCTCGTGAAGCTTAAGTACCAGGGAACTTTTATGTGCTCTAGTGGCATTATAGTAAAAGCTTTTGATGGTTCGAGAAAATATGTCATTGGAAAGGAGGATTTACCTATTCACATAGGCCCACACTTATTCCGAATCACATTTCAGGTTATGGATATTGTCCCATCCTATATATTTTGATTGGGACGACCCTAGATCCATGAAGCAGGAGTTGTTACTTTAACCTTGCATCAAAAATTGAAATTTGTCCGTAAAGGAAAGTTAGTTATTGTGAACAGTGAGCAAGCTCTGTTGATATCTCATTTGTATTCCTTTAGCATTGTAGAAGATGATGAAGTCGCTATTGGAACTCAGTTCCAAGCTTTTTCTATTCATAGTATAAGGAATAATGAAGATTATATCACCTTATTTAAGGATGCACAACAGATAGTGCATAAGGGCCTTAGCAAGGTGTGGGGTCAGGTTATTAATCCACCTGTGAACAAGAATGGGACCGGTTTGGGTTTCTCCATGAAGAATGAAGTGGTGAAGCCAAAGTCCGCTTTGAGTAAATATTAAGATATCTTTCACAATGCATGATATCTCCATCCAACTACTCCAAAGATTAACGTTATTCTCAAAGATGAGCCAGATCAAGAGATGTTAAACTTTGTGACACTTGGAGTCAGAATCCATAATTGGATTGCTATTGATGTTCCTTCTTGCATTCACATTTCAAAGTAATTTTTTTTTGTCTTTTCAAAATTATTTCACTCTGCCCAAGGTGAATGTGATGTTGTATAGGCGTGTCTTTTGTTTTGAATTTTAAGATCATTAATAAAAGTTGTTTTTAATTTCTAAATTGTGTCTTTATTTTATGTGCATTTCTTGGGAAATAGTAATAAAAAAACCTTTCGAAATAAATAATAATTGTAAATAAATTTGCATAATCACTTGTTACAAGTGTCAGTTTCTAAAATCAATCATAAATTATATGTGCAGATTTATTAAAAAACTCGTTGAGTGCAACGAGCCTGCACCCTTTCCCAACTTTTATTATCCTGTGTATGTGGCTGAAGAAGAAGAATATGATGAAATCCCATAAGAGGTCTCACAGTTGCTTGAGCATGAGGAAAATACCATTTTGTCGTATAAAGAGTCGTTAGAGACGATTAACTTGGGTTTAGAGGAAGATTTAAAAGAAGTCAAGATTGGGGAACTTCTTTATCCCAATGTGAAGAGCATGTTGATTGAGTTGTTGAAACAGTATGTGGATATGTTTTCTTGGTCTTACCAAGACATGCCTGAATTGGACATCGATATTGTGGAACATTATTTGCTGTTAAAGCCAGAATGTCCATCAATCAAGCAGAAGCTGCAAAGAACTCATCCTGGCATGGAAGTGAAGATTAAAGAAGAGGTTTTGAAATATATTGATGCTATTTTTATTATGACATCATTGTACCCTCAGTGGATTGCCAATATTTTTCCAGTATCAAAGAAAGATGGAAAAGTCTGCATGTGCGTTGATTATTGAGATTTAAATAAAGAAAGTCCAAAAGATGATTTCCCATTGCCACATATTGATATGTTGGTTGATAGAACAACAAAATTCAAATTATTCTCGTTCATGGACGGATTTTCTGGATACAATCAAATTAGGATGGCTCTTGAGGACATGGAAAAAAATGTTTATCACAGGAAAGTTTCTAGGTTTCATTGTCATCCAAAAAGGAATTGAAATTGATCCTGATAAAGTTAATACAATTCAAGAAATTCCTGCACCAAGAACTAAAAAGCAAGTTATAGGCTTCCTTGGACGTTTAAATTACATTTCCAAATTTATTTCCCATATGACTGCAACGGGTTCAAATTCAAATTACAATAGTCAGATAATACTCTAAAATGCTTCTAATAGAACTACTTATGGGGCAATATTTCCTACTTTAAAAAGATATAATTTAACAGGAACTGTCGCTTTCGTGTATTCAGAACCGAGTTTATTCTTTAAATAATGCCTTTTTATTGTCACGGATAAAAGGTGCATATTGCGTCAAAGTAATAAACCTATTTTTAAGAAATAGTTACTTGACTAAGTTAAAAAGTGATTTTGACTCAGAACTTTTAACCAAGAGATGATTATACTTTTAAACCTATAAACGCGTCCAAAAAAGGTTTTGAAATCATTTCTTCTAAAAATTTAAAGGTTCTTACTTAATTAAACAAAACGCTTTCGCTCTCTTTCAGAAATTAAGACTAACCAAGTTTATCAATTGTTGGATGACTTTCGATCTTAACCAACAAAAAATAAAGTGCTGAAAACTTGTGTTAAAAACGAAAACAGCCCCTAAAGAACTCCTAAGGATGCAATGTTTAGATAGTTACCTTAACCATGATCATTACATTCTAACCCTAAAGGAAATTAGCCAGACATGGAAATAAACTTATTAAAGCAAATCATGATTAAGTAGAAAGTAAAAAGGTTAAAAGATAAGTAAATGCGATGCGAGAAAATCAACAAAGTAAAGCAAGTACGAGGAAATAAGAGCGATAAATGCGGAAACTAAAATAGAAACCTGCTCCAAATGGAGGGATTTAAAGAAACTTGACTGGAAGGTAAATTTGACTGAAATAAAGGAAACATGAATTAAAATGGCAGCAAGATTGTAAAGTGCTCCAAACTTGATTACAGACTCAATGACTCATGCGATAATTCTTTGATGTGAAGAGATTACCGCTTACAATTGGACAATATATGGCTTAAGTCAGTGCAACTAAGCTTGGGTGAAGAAGAAGAACTGAAATAACTTCTATTTATAGGTCTAGGAGGATTTTGGAAATCACATGAATGCCCTCCAATTTCTTTTGAGCGGGAACCAAATTTGCAAAGGTGGCGCCAGCCATGGAGGTGTGGCGGCTGCCATGCTCCAAAAATGAAGAAGTAGTGGAGAACATGGCAGTTGGCAGTTGGCTGAAGTTGGCCACCTCATGGCTGGCGCTATGGCGAGCGCCATGGTGGAAGCCACGAGTGCAAAAACTCCAAAATCTTGATTTTTAGCTCGTTTTTCTTCATTTCTTCAAGCAAGGCTTAGGAAAGACAAAAAAAAAACTGAAAACAAAACAAAATGCAAACATAACACAAGAAAATAACAATAAAAACCTAATAAAATGTGCGAATCGAGTCAAATATGCAGTGAGATTCAGTGTTATTAAATTCTCCCACACTTAGACCTTTGTTTGTCCTCAAGCAAAAACTCTGTATAGCTCAGCAAAGAGAAACAGTATTATCAAATTATTTGGGAAAAAAGGGTTTCTAAGTTTAAAGCAAGATGTAATGATAGGTACTAGCCAGGTGAAGCAAGGGTATCGTGATAACACATTCTGCAAGAATACAGACACAAACATTGATCCTATACAAACTGATCCATTTAAAACCATCATACTTATGCCTAATTTTCAAATCTTTTTCATTCAAGCGCAATCACATTAAGCCCGTTATCTCACACATACTCATAGAAGAATGACCAGTTAGTGACTCTGATCTCAAGCACGGGGTTTTGGTACATAAGTTGGTAACCCCTCAAATGACCCAATTGTGGTTGTGGGGGATCGAGTCGTAACCCGCCCTACCATGTCCAGCACCAGAAACCTCTGAACCAACCAACAATGAGCAAAAATTATTTTCTTTTATTCTTTTTGCAATTTCTCATGACCCCTTTTTAGGTTAAGTGACTTTTTGAGGGTCACCTATCCCAGAGTTGTAGCATATGAATCATGAAAGCACAACAAAAATAATTTGGATCACTCACTTATATTCATCAGTATCCTACATAGAGCATGCTTAAGCCAGAGCTAACTGCTAGAATAAACTACTAAAGATGAAGGTTAAGGCCATAGCATAAGGTTATCAGGATCGGTTCCTATAATTACGAAGCTTATGGTGTTGAAATGATATCGATTTTTCAAAAGGACTTCCCAAGGCATCTACATCTTATCTTAAACCTGTCTTAAAGCCCAAAAATTTCAAAGGATATTGTTTTCTTTTGTCAAAAATTTTTGGTAGGGCTAAGGAATGGGGAAAAATAGAAATACACCACACAAAAGACTCGGCAAGCACATGAATTTTATTGAAACAAACAAAGCAAGGTAAATAAACTGAAAAAGAAATAAAGACTTAAAAATAAAGAAAAGGAAAATCAATAAAATCACCTCCCATACTTAATGTTTGTATCTAGGGGCGGCCCTTGGTGCCTTCGCCATCCTGCTGATGCCTAGGCGGACGAGACCTACTGCGACGATGATCGCTCTGGGAAGAGGCTAGTTGCTCCACTCTGGCTGATAGAGCGGCCTGAGAACTATGAACCTGTCGAAGGTTCCCTAATAGGGAACCCTGAGTGGCCTCCATGAGTGTAAAGTGCCTCTCAAAATAGCCCTACTGACGCTGCTGCTCAGTACTGATCGAAAGTTGGGATTGCATGATATTCTGAAGACACTGATCAGTATGTTGTTTAGAAGTTTGCATGAAGCTCATGTTGTTAGTCAGCTGCTGTTGCAATGTGTTGAGCATGACATCTCGCCTCTCCTCTTGAGCAAGATTCTCTCGCCACATCTCCTCAGTGATGTAAAATCCAGGGGCAGCACCTTGTCGGAGCAATTTCTTATTTCCGCAACTTCTCGAGAATTTCTCTCTGCCTCGACCCCGGTTTTCCATCACGAAGCAAAAATCCATCGAACTCCATTGTTGACATTGTTGGTGAAAGAGGAGAAAATGGGTTTTTATGGAAAGAAGGTGAAAATGGTGGTTTGTGGATTTTTAATGAGGGAAATGAAATGGTGGAATAGGAAATGTTAGTGGGGTTGTGAATAAATGGGAACGTTATGAACTTTTAGTGGGTTTTGATGGAGGTTTTGGAGAGGCAAAAATGGAGTTTTTAGGGTTGGAAGATGAAAATGGTGGTTTTGGTGGTTCTTCCCCGTAAAAGGTACAAACCCCATGGCAGGCGCCATGAGGGTTATGGCAGGCACCATGTGTGCAAAATCTGGATTGGCCAGATTTTGAATTTTTGCTCATGGGCCTTGTACTTTTTGCGGGGGGGTATCGACAGCATCTTTCACATGTTTTACTTCATAATTTAAATCTTGGATGACATAGCTTGATAAAAATAAAAATGTAAATTCATAAAATAAAATACAAAAAAATAAAAAAAATAAGAGAAAAGTAAATAATGAAAAACATCAACATGCAATATATTAATATATGTAGATATGCAAGACGATTGTTAGAGATAGATTCTTAAAAAAGAACAAATCCAAGCAGAAATAAAATATAGATAATAATAAGTCTGGAAATAAAAATAACGATAAAGAATATAAATAGCATCTCTGTCTCAGATGGGAGGAACACCGTCAACACCGGCAGAGGGATCGTCATCAAGGTCAGAGTCAGAGCCTCCTGAGGCTTATGGGTCTCCTGCTATCTGTCGGTGTAACTCAGCAATCTTTTGGTAAAGAAGGTTTGCCTCCAATGCATGAGTCAAATCATAGACCTCATGCTGCAAGGTGAGGTCAGAAATCTCCTGTCGAAGTTGGGCCACCTCCATACGCAGCTTATCTAGCTACGTATGCACATTCGTCTGCTGCAAAGAGAAATTATTATAAAGTACGGTGAACTTGAGTGAAAGTGGTGCAGGGATGTACTCTGCCATAGGTGGGGATCTAGTTGCATCAATGGTCTCTCCCTGGCCTTACAAAGTGTAGGTTCAGTTAGTCGGATCATGTACACTGGTCATCATAGGATCTGGAAAAGTGAAGTAGAGTATCGTCTTATTCTTGATCAGGAGCCTGAAAAGTCTGAGCTGAAGGAGACCCGCCTCATCAATCCACGATCTAAGAAATACTCGATATCCAACAGTGTGTATCCACGGTAAGGGGTTAAGTGACATAACTTCCTCTCAAGACCCAAAGCAATAGCAATATGCGTCACCGTCCCTCACACATGTATGATACTCTCATAGGGAAGGGCAGTGGTGTGCAGATTCCACATCAAGAAGTTACCACAGGCAACTGGACGTGACTTATTAGCACAAAACAAGAAGAATACCTCCTCATCGGCTACATGGTGGTCAGCATTACTCCTTCCTAAGAAGGTATGGGCCAGAATCATCTAAAAATAGCCGAGGGCAGATTATGGATGACGTTTGACATTATGTGGTCAGGATCATGGCTACTCCCAACAGTGATGTCATCCCAAAACCTCTCCATGTCTCTAGTCATGAAGTAACCCAAGGGTAACTCTGGAATAGCATCAAGATAAGTCTGAAAACCTAAAAGATCATCGAACTCCTTGTGGTTGAAAGTATACTTTGTCCGGAACAATCTGAAACTAATGTGACCATCAGGATCAACATATGGATCATAGTCCAATGAGCTGAGGAACTCTAAAGTGAGGTTCTGGAAAGTCTCATTCTTGTTGTCAGCATACTCCTCCCAGTTGAATTGGTGGCATAGGAATATGACACTAGGCTCCAAGCCTAAGACTTCCAAGAAACCTTTATCTGGATACCAGGTAGGAGCCATCGGGCGAAGGGACAAGGCCTCATAGTGTTGTTTCTGAATCTCATTTCTGAAGTTGACGTGCATGTCATCAAAAGGCGGCATCCTGAAAAGGTATGGTTAGACGAGAATGTTGTCCTGAAAAATACAAACATTAAAACTGCTAGTAAATAATAGGGAAACATAAGGCGATAAAATTATAAATTAAATAAATTCAAGTAAAGAAAAAGGAAAGAAAATAAAACCCATGGGTTGCCTCCCATGTAGCTATTGTTTAACGTCATTAGCTCGACGAAATAGACTTCACGTCTCAGAAATGGGTACGGGAGGGTCGATCAAAGTGTGTTTGGAGTAGTCAATGGGAATGTCACCTCCTTTATAAAGCTTGAGTCTTTGTCCATTTACTGTGAATGGGTTGCAAGAGTTATTTATGATTTCTACGACACTTTACTTTAAGATCTTAGAAACTTCATAAGGGCCAGTCCATCTGGAGGATAGCTTACCTAGAAAAAGTCTCAACCTAAAGTTAAAAAGGAGGACATGATCCCCTATGTTGAATTCCTTTTTTATAATCCTATTGTCATGCCATGCCTTAGTTCTTTCTTTGTATATTATGACATTTTCATAGGCATTCTGGCGGAGTTCTTCTAGTTTATGAATGTCAAGATTCATTTCTCACCAGCAGCCAAATAATCTAGATTTAAGGTTTTGATGGCCAAATAGGCTTTATATTCTAACTCAAAGGGTAAATGACATGACTTTCCATGGACCAATTGATAGGGGTAGTTCCAATAGGGGTTTTATAAGCTGTCCTATAAGACCGCAATGCTTCTTGTAGCTTTTGAGACCAATCTTTTCTAGATATTGAAACAGTTTTCACTAGGATACGTTTAATCTGCCTATTAGATACTTCCACTTATCCACTAGTTTGCGGATGGTAAGGTGTTGCTACTTTATGTCTAACTCCATACTTACTTAAAATTTTGTCAAAAATCCTTGATATAAAATGTGATCCACCATCGCTTATGACAAGACGGGGTATTCCAAACCTGGGGAATATGTAATTTTTGAACAGTTTAAGTACTACTCGTGTGTCGTTTGTGGGTGCAGTTATAGCTTCAATACATTTAGACACGTAGTCAACAAACACTAAGATGTATTTATAGCCTAAGGAGGATGGAAAAGGACCCATAAAACCTATACCCCATACATCGAAAAGTTCTACTTCTTGAATGTTCCTTAAGGGAATTTCGTCATGTCTTGATATGTTCCCAGTGCGTTAGCACCGATCGCATTGGACAATGTAAGCATGGACATCACGCCAAAGTGTGGGCCAGAAAAGGCCGGCTTGGAGGATTTTAGTGTATGTTTTAGAGGTGCTCGTATGTCCACCATAAGGTGTCGAGTGACAATGTTCTATGATATTCCTTACCTCTTCATCAGGGACACAATGGCGAAAAATACCATCAGTGCCTATTTTGAACAGAAGTGGTCCATACCAATAAAAGTGTTTCACATCATTAAAGAACTTATTTTTCTGGTGATAGCTAAGATCTGGGGGTATTGTATCAGCAGGTAAATAATTAACAAAGTCAGCATACCAGGGTACATTACTAACTGCTAGGGATTTCTCAGGGATCACGTAACAATTTAGGTCATCTTCCTCAAAGGTGTCTATTTTGGCTACTAGTCTGTCATAATCAAAGTCATCATTATAGGAACTAACTCTGGTTTTAGGTATTCGAACCTAGAAAGGTGGTCATCAACTACATTTTTTGTGCCTTTCTTATCTCGAATATCTAGATCAAATTCTTGTAGTAAAAGGATCCATCGGAGTAGCCTAGGTTTAGCATCTTTTTTACTTAATAGGTAGCAGATAGCTGCATGTTCTGTGTAAACTATAATTTTAGCTCCTACTAGATAAGATCAGAATTTATCAATAGCCAACACTACAACTAAAAGTTCTTTTTCGGTGGTAGCGTAGTTAAGTTGGGCAATATCTAGGGTACTGCTAGCATAGTAAATCACATGCAGCTTCTTATCTTTTCTTTGACCTAGAACAACTCCAACAGCATAATCGCTAGCGTCACACATGATTTCAAATGGTTCGGTCCAATCTGGAGGTTGCATAATAGGTGCGGAAATTAGGGCTTGTTTTAAAATGTTAAAGGCTTCGACACACTTTTCATCAAAAATAAACCCAGCATCTTTCATCAACGGGCCAGTTAAAGGTTTTGTTATTTTAGAGAAATCCTTGATAAAGCGTTGGTAAAAATCAGCATGACCAAGAAAACTTCGTACTTCCCTAATGGTCTTAGGTGGCTTAAGGTTTTCTATAACTTCTATTTTGGCCTTATCAACTTCAATACCTCTCTCAGAGATTATGTGTCCTAAAAATTTACCTTCAGTCACCATGAAATGGCATTTCTCCCATTTCAATACAAGGTTTACTTCTATACATCTTTCCAGAATTTTCTCAAGGTTAGCGAGGAAATTTTTAAAATCAAACTCGTATACTGATAAATCATCCATAAAAACTTCCATAATTCCATCAAGATAATATGTGAATATTGACATCATACAATGTTGGAAAGTGGCAGGAGCATTACAGAGTCCAAATGGCATTCGTCTATAGGCAAAAGTTTCGTAAGGGCATGTAAAAGTTGTTTTCTCTTGATCTTCAGGATGAATAGGGATTTGGAAAAATCCAGAATATCCATCTAGGTAGCAAAAATAAGAGTGTCTAGCTAAACGTTCAACCATTTGGTCTATAAATGGTAAAGGGAAATGATCTTTCCTAGTCGCTTTGTTTAGCTTTCTATAATCTATGCACATACGCCAACCGCCTTCCAAACGCTTTGCTACATGCTCGCTTTTTCGTTTTGCATGACAATGATGCCTCCCTTTTTGGGTACTACATGCACAGGGCTTACCCATCTACTATCTGAGATTTTATAAATGATACCAGCTTCTAGTAACTTAAGGACATATTTCTTTATAACATCACTCATTATAGGGTTTATCCTTCTTTGGTGCTCTCTTGAGGGTTTATAATCTTCCTCTACTAAAATCCGATGCATACATACAAACGGACTTATTCCTTTCAGATCAGAAATGTTATACCCTAAGGCTGAGGGATATTTTCGCAAAACTTCTAAGAGTTAGTTTGTTTCAGCTTGGTTTAAGGTAGCACTCACGATAACTGGGCGCTTCATCTCCTCGTCAAGAAACTCATATCTTAGATTCTTGGGTAATTCTTTAAGTTCTAAAGTGGTTTTCTTAGGGCTAGGTATAGGATCTGGGGTAAGGGCTAAACATTCATAGAGGTTATCATCAATGTAGGTTTCCATCTTCTCGAATCCATCGTCTTCCCATATGGTGGTCGAAGGTAGTTTGATTGATTCGATAGGTCATTCCTCGTTTAATTCTTTTGCGCACTCATCAATAATGTTTATGGCATAACATGTGTCTCCTATTACTAGTTCCATAAGGAAATTTGAAAGAATAAACTCTATATTTTCATTGCCCACTTCAAATGTCATTTTTACTCTCTTGACATCTATTATGGCTCTGGCTGTAGATAAGAAGGGTCTTCCTAGGAGGATTTAGATATCGTCCTCTTCTTTGATGTCCATGACAACAAAGTCGATAGGGATATATAATTGTCTGATTCTAACTGGGATGTCTTCCAATATACCAATGGGATATTTGACAGATCTATCGGCTAATTGTAGAGATATCTTAGTTGGTTACAATTCTCCTAAGTTCAATCTTTCATAAACTGTCAGAGGCATTAGGCTAATGCTAGCTCCTAAATCCAGAAACGCCTTATAGATCACATGGTCCCCTAATATACAAGGTATGGAAAAGTTTCCAGTGTCTTTCCATTTCTTAGCAAATCTGTTTTCAGAGATAGAATTGCATTCTAAGGGTTTGGGATTGTCAAGTCTTCGTTTGTTGGTCAGGATGTCTTTGAGGAATTTTGCATATGATGGTATTTGGGTGATGGCTTCGGTAAAAGGAATCTCTAAATTAAGTTTCTCTATTATCTTTAAGAATTTTTTATACTGGTTGATTTTGGTTTTCTTTAGTCTTTGCGGATACGGTATCAGAGGTTTGTATGGCGGAGGTGGTACATAATATTTGTCTCTAGTCTCTTCCTTATCTTGGTCTTTATCCTTTATGGGTTCCACTGGTTTTTATACTCCACTTTCCTTTAGTATTTTAGGTTCACTCAAGGTTGGTTTAAAAGGTTCATTGTAAGCAGTCCCACTTTGTAAGGTAATTGAATTGGCTTGACCTCTAGGGTTTGGTTGGGGTTGTCCAGGAAATTATCCTTCAGGCATAGTCTTGGGAGCTTGTGTTTGGGATGCTTGCAAGATTTGGGTTTCAAGCATCTTGTTATGAGTTACTATCTGGTCAACCTTAGCTCCTAATTGTGTGATCAATTCATTTACATGAATGTTCTGGTTCATGAATTCTTTGTTTTTGTTGAGTTTGGGACGAGATAAAATTTTCCATGATTTTCTAGAGGTTTGGTTTTGAGGGCACAGCTTGCATAGGTTGATTTGGTCTTGGAGCTTGAAAACCTGGTGGTCTTGGGGGTGCAGAGTTTTGGATAGGGTTATTGTTCTTATAGGAGAAGTTTGGGTGATTCCTCCATCCAGGGTTATAAGTGTTCGAAAAGGGGTTTCCTTGGGTGTAGTTGATTTGTTCGATGGATGTTTTGTTCAACAAGTTGTATTTTACTGATTGGTGTCCTTGGGTTCCATATATCTCGCATTCTTGGGTGACTGCTGCTATAGTTGTTGGGGTATTGGACATATGCTCTACTTTTAGGTCTAGAGCATCCATTTTGGCTTGCATCATGTCCATAGAGCTCATCTCAACTATTCCTCCTTTGGGCTCCTTCTTCTCTACCGTTGCTCGCTCTGTTCCCCATTGGTAATGGTTTTGAGCCATATCTTCAATGAGAGCGCAAGCTTCAGGGTAAGGTTTGTTCATTAGAGCGCCCCCGGCGGCAGCGTCGATGGTCATCTTGGTGTTATATTGGACTCCACTATAGAAGGTATGAATGATCAACCATTGTTCTAGGCCATGGGGGGGGGGGGGGGGGAACTCTTAATAATTTCTTATACCTTTCCCAGGCCTCAAACAATGATTCTCATTGAACTTGAGAAAATCTGGTTATTTGGTTTCTAAGAACGACAATCTTACTAGGGGGAAAATATCTGGCAAGGAACACCCTCCTAAGATCTTCCCAAGTTGTTATTGAATTGGCTGGAAAGGAATCTAACCAACAATGGGCTTTATCTCTGAGGGAGAAAGGAAATAGTCTTAAACGAATCGCCTCGAATGTAGAACCGTTGGTTTTAAAGGTATCGGCTAGTTGAACAAAGATTTTCAAATGTTGATTTGGGTTCTCTGTAGCAAGACCCGCAAATTGGTTTTGTTGTACTAGTTTTAATAAAGAGGGTTTTAGTTCGAAATTATTGGCAGGAATAGCAGGGTTTACTATACTAGAACTAGGTTCTTCGTTGGAGGGTTGGGCAAACTCCTTAAGGGGTCTTTGGTCACAATTTTTGGCCATATATTTCTTAACTAGTTGGAGTAAGGCTAGCGCGAGCGTAAAATTCAGGTTCCGCTAAAGGATTTAATAAACTCTCGGTACTATGAGCTTTTCACATTGACCGGCTAGTTGAGCCTTAGTCTAGATGGTGTAACAACAGGGTACAAAATTTGAAGTAATTGGTCCCCGGCAACGGTGCCAAAAACGTGATGCGTGATTTTCGCAAGTATACGAATCGTGTCAGAGTAATATAAAATATTATCGATCCCACAAAGACCAAAACATCAATCTATCAAATTCTATTGTCACTATGTTTATCTAAGGCAGGTCAAATCAGGGTTTTATAGCAGGCAGAGTAAATAAAGTAAAAGATGTTAATTTAGATAAAAGCAATGGGTTCGAATGCAAATTACAATAGTCAAATAATACTCTAAAATTCTTCTAATAGAACTACTTATGGGGCAATATTTCCTACTTTGAAAAGAAATAATTTAATAGGAATTGTCGCTCTCGCGTATTCAGAACCGAGTTTATTCTTTAAATAATGCCTTTTTATTGTTACAGATAAAAGGGGCATATAGTGTTAAAGTAATAAATCTATTTTTAAGAAATATAGTTACTTGACTAAGTTGAAAAGTGATTTTGACTCAGAACTTCTAACCAAGAGATGATTAGACTTTTAAACCTATAAACGCATCCGAAAAAGGTTTTGAAATCATTTCTTCTAAAAAGTTAAAGGTTCTTACTTAATTGAACAAAACGCTTTCGCTCTCTTTGAGAAATTAAGACTAACCAAGTTTATCAATGAATAGACGGCTTTCGATCTTACCCAAAAGAAAATAAAGTGCAGAAAACTTGTGTTAAAAACCAAAACAACCCCTAAAGTATTCCTACAGATGCAATGTTTAGACAGTTACCTTAACCATGATCATTACATTCTAACCCTAAAGGAAGTTAGCCAGAAATGGAAATAAACTTATTAAAGAAAATCATGTTTAAGAAAAAAGTAAAAAGGTTAAAAGATAAGTAAATGTGATGCGAGAAAATAAACAAAGTAAAACAAGTGCGACGTAAGAAAATAAACAAAGTAAAGCAAGTGCGAGGAAATAAGTGCGATAAATGCGAAAACTAAAATAGAAACCTGCTCCAAATGGAGGGCTTTAAAGCAACTTGGCTGGAAGGTAAATTTGACTAAAATAAAGGAAACTTGAACTAAAATGGCGGCAAGATTGTAAAGTGCTCCAAACTTGATTACAGACTCAATGACTCGTGCGATGTGAAGAGATTACCTCTTACAATTGGACAATATATGGCTTAAGTCAGTGAAACTAAGCTTGGATGAAGAAGAAGAACTAAAATCACTTCTATTTATAGGCCTAGGAGGATTTTGGAAATCACAAGAATTCCCTCCAACTTCTTTTGAGCGGGAATCGAATTTGCAAAGGTGGCGCCCGCCATGGGGGTGTGGCGGCCGCCATGCTCCAAAAATGAAGAAGCAGTGAAGAACATGGCAGTTGGAAGTTGGCTGAAGTTGGCCACCTCATGGCTGACCCTATGGCGGGCGCCATGGTGGAAGCCACGAGTGCAAAAACTCCAAAATCTTGATTTTTTTTAGCTCGTTTTTCTTCATTTCTTCAAGCAAGGCTAAGGAAAGACAAAAAAAAACGAAAATAAAACAAAATGCAAACATAACACAAGAAAATAATAATAAAAACCTAATAAACATGTGTGAATTGGGTCAAATGTGCAGTGTCATTCAGTGTTATCAAGAATCCAATTGGAACTATGTGAAAAATTGTCATGAAGTTGGTACCAAAAATATGCCTAACTAGGTCAAATTTTCTCAGTGTTTTTATACATAGTGCGTGACTTTGTGAATTCATAAATCAAAATTTAAGCACTTTTATAACTTTATCATTAAAGGAAAGTTATAGATTTCATCAAGATCTACAACTTTCATGTTGGAAGTTTTCTTTGAATCATCTTGCATTTTGGTGAAAATTTGGCATGAAGTCATTAAAAAAATAATACTTAAAAACACTTAGAAAATTTTATAAGTCTTAAAAAATTTGACTTTTCAAAATGACTTTTGACATTCTTGATTTCTTTATGATCAAGTTTCATATTTTTAATGTCTTTAAGAAATGTAATCTTTGAAACTCAATTTTGATCAAAAGGTCAAAGTTTGACTTTTGGTGTATCAGTTGACTTTTCATTAGTTGACTGAATTTCAACTATCAATCAATTGATATTGAGAAATGTTTTGAGCCATGAAATTAGGTCAATATTTTGTATTTGAATCCTTAATAT
Source organism: Vicia faba (assembly GCA_948472305.1). Classification (NCBI taxonomy): domain Eukaryota; kingdom Viridiplantae; phylum Streptophyta; class Magnoliopsida; order Fabales; family Fabaceae; genus Vicia; species Vicia faba. Next base: position 1,551,322,207 of record OX451739.1, on the reverse strand, counting down.
TTTTCTTCAAACCATTGATCATGTATTAGGTCAAAAACCCTTGATCAGTCAAATACAGTCAAAACCCTAATTTTGACCATTTTGCCCTTTTGGTGATTTGAACAATTTTCTTGGGGAATTGTGATCCAAACTTGATCAATTGATACATATGACTTCAAAATGTTGATATTGGTCCAAAATCTTGAATTTTGACTGTAGGTTGACCACAATTGACTTTTTACCTAATACAGTTGATTTTAGGTCATCTGATCAATTGACGGAATAATTTTGTGATTCAAGACTTGAAACTTGATATAAGCAATCTTGAGGGTCCCTAATGATCCATGAAAGTCATTTGAAGTATTAGAACTCCAATTGTCCTTGTGCAAACTCAAACCCTAATTTGAAGTATCAGTGTTGAGGAGATGGCTTGACCTAGTCAACCCTTGTGCAAGCTTGAGCTTTTGAAGATCTTTGTGAGAAATGTCGTGAGAAAAGAGGGAAAATTTTTGGATACAACACTTGGTCAAATTTCAATTGATGTCTCCTAAAGAAAACCATAGTTTAGCAACTTGTGACTCTTGATGAATCTTGAGTTTTCTTGATGAATCATGATCAACCCTTGATCAAAGATGAATGTGAGTTCAAAATGTTTATGTTGACCAAAAATTTTGAAGTTTGATTGTAAATTGGTCAAAGTTGACTTTTTATCCAATACAGTTGATTTTTAATCATCTGAGTAGTTGACTGGGCAAACTTGTGCTGCAATTCTTGAAACTTGGTATGAGGATACTTTGAAGCATATGAGAAACCATGAAGTCCACTTGAGGCATTAGAAGTCCAATTTTTCTTGAGAAAACCAAAACCCTAGTTATAGGTCAATACTTAGGAGGATGATTTATCTGATTAATTCTTGAGTAGTCTTGAGTATTTGAGAATCAAAGGAGCATGAGAATATATCTTGAACCAATTTGTCTTGAAAAATGGGAGGGCAACTTTTGGGGTACAACAGAGCTCTTGGTCACAACATTGAAAATAGTTATCCATTGAAGTCTGAAGTGCAGAATATGGTAAGGTATGGTCTCCTGTCTTTTAAAGATGTAGGTCCCAATGTGAAGGATAATCCACAACCTAAATATGGAGGTGGTGGTGATGTTAATATGGTTGCTGGTTGTCCTGGGGATTTCAAGATTTTTCATATCAACCTAGTTATTGGTGATTTAGTAAAGATGCTTGCTGATCTCAATGAGTTCAGCTATTTTACACATGATCATGCCACTTGTAGTGTCTACAGTACAGACGTTCATGGATGTAATAAGGTGAGAGGCGATCTCTAAGAGATGATGGATGAAGGTCGTATCCTTATAATCGGACCAAGGGAAGAATATGAAGAAGAGGTGAATATGGTTTATGGTTGTTCCGACGAATTCCATATTTTTTATGTAAACTATATTAATAATGATCTGGTACAATTGTATGCCACATTTGTCACATGGATGGCCAGGAGGTACATCAATATGGGTCTTATCAGATCTGCTGTAGGGATTTCCTTGGTTGTTTTATTGTAAGAAGAGTGTTCAATTCCTGTTAGATAAAGGTACTATTAGAGTCACAGGAAATAGAGATGATTATAATGGAGTTAATATGATTAAAGACCACTCTGTTAACACCATGTCTGATGATGAGTATGTTAATATTGATGAGTTCTTTTCTTCTGATGAGTCGGAGTCTGTGAATGAAAGTATGTTTTATGATAATTATGTGATTCCTGAGTATTCTAGAGAAGCAGGGGTGAATGTTATTGTGTCGCATTTTGGTGTTCCCGCTCCTATAGAGATTACATATCGCAGCAAACCTGATGTTGCTCCTGTGGTTATTTGTCTTCCTGGTCCAATCCCATGTGAATCAGATAAAGCTATACCTTATAAGTACAATGCAACTATCCTGGAAGATGGTGTGGAAATTCCTATCCAACCTTTGTCCCATGTTGAGAACATTACTGAAGCTAGTCGGGTAACTCGTAGTGGTCATGTATTTTCCCATGCCTTTCGAGGAGATGTTAATTCTGATAAGAAGGTTGTTGAGAAAGTTGAATCTAAGAAAGTGGTAGGAGAATATAGTGGCTCTGCCTTGGAAAGGATTGTGGATCAGTTGTTCCAAACTCCATCTAAGATTTCCATTTTACCCTTGTTGATGAACTCCTCTACTCATGGGAACCTCTGATGAGGGTATTAGATCAGGCTTTTGTTGAAAGGGATGTGTCTCTGGATAATTTCAATGATGTTATGGGGAATATAACGTCTTGTAAAAGTTGGAGTTTTTGTGATGAGGAATTTTCTGATGAAGGAAGAAACCATAACCTGGCTCTATATATATATCTATGAATTGTAAGAATGACTCTTTTTCCAATGTGCTGATAGACAATGGATCTACTTTGAATGTCATACCAAGAATAACTCTCGTGAAGCTTAAGTACCAGGGAACTTTTATGCGCTCTAGTGGCATTATAGTAAAAGCTTTTGATGGTTCGAGAAAATATGTCATTGGAAAGGAGGATTTATCTATTCACATAGGCCCACACTTATTCTAAATCACATTTCAGGTTATGGATATTGTCCCATCCTATATCTTTTGATTGGGACGACCCTAGATCCATGAAGCAGGAGTTGTTACTTTAACCTTGCATCAAAAATTGAAATTTGTCCGTGAAGGAAAGTTGGTTATTGTGAACAGTGAGCAAGCTCTGTTGATATCTCATTTGTCTTCCTTTAGCATTGTAGAAGCTGATGAAGTCGCTATTGGAACTCAGTTCCAAGCTTTTTCTATTCATAGTATAAGGAATAATGAAGATTATATCACCTTATTTAAGGATGCACAACAGATAGTGCATAAGGGCCTTAGCAAGGTGTGGGGTCAGGTTATTAATCCACCTGTGAACAAGAATGGGACCGGTTTGGGTTTCTACATGAAGAATGAAGTTGTGAAGCCAAAGTCCGCTTTGAGTAAATATTAAGATATCTTTCACAGTGCATGATATCTCCATCCAACTACTCCAAAGATCAACGTTATTCTCGAAGATGAGCCAGATCAAGAGATGTTGAACTTTGTGACACTTGGAGTCAGAATCCATAATTGGATCGCTATTGATGTTCCTTCTTGCATTCACATTTCAAAGTAATTTTTTTTTTCTTTTCAAAATTCTTTCACTCTGCCCAAGGTGAATGTGATGTTGTATAGGCGTGTCTTTTGTTTTGAATTTTAAGATCATTAATAAAAGTTGTTTTTAATTTCTAAATTGTGTCTTTATTTTATGTGCGTTTCTTGGAAAATAGTAATAAAAAACCTTTCGAAATAAATAATAATTGTAAATAAATTTGCATAATCACTTGTTACAAGTGTCAGTTTCTAAAATCAATCATAAATTATATGTGCAGATTTATTTAAAAACTCGTTGAGTGCAATGAGCCTGCACCCTTTCCCAACTTTTAATATCCTGTGTATGTGGCTGAAGAAGAAGAATATGATGAATTCCCATAAGAGGTCTCACAGTTGCTTGAGCGCGAGGAAAATACCATTCAGTCGTATAAAGAGTCGTTAGAGACGATTAACTTGGGTTCAGAAGAAGATTTAAAAGAATTCAAGATTGGGGAACTTCTTTATCCCAATGTGAAGAGCATGTTGATTGAGTTGTTGAAAGAGTATGTGGATATCTTTTCTTGGTCTTACCAAGACATGCCTGAATTGGACATCGATATTGTGGAACATTATTTGCTGTTAAAGCCAGAATGTCCACCAATAAAGCAGAAGCTGCAAAGAACTCATCCTGGCATGGAAGTGAAGATTAAAGAAGAGGTTTTGAAATATATTGATGCTATTTTTATTGTGACATCGGTGTACCCTTAGTGGATTGCCAATATTTTTCCAGTATCAAAGAAAGATGGAAAAGTCTGCATGTGCGTTGATTATTGAGATTTAAATAAAGAAAGTCCAAAAGATGATTTCCCATTGCCACATATTGATATGTTGGTTGATAGAACAACAAAATTCAAATTGTTCTCGTTCATGGACGGATTTTATGGATACAATCAAATTAGGATGGCTCTTGAGGACATGGAAAAAAATGTTTATCACAGGAAAGTTTCTAGGTTTCATTGTCATCCAAAAAGGAATTGAAATTGATCCTGATAAAGTTAATACAATTCAAGAAATTCCTGCACCAAGAACTAAAAAGCAAGTTAGAGGCTTCCTTGGACGTTTAAATTACATTTCCAAATTTATTTCCCATATGACTGCAACGGGTTCAAATTCAAATTACAATAGTCAGATAATACTCTAAAATGCTTCTAATAGAACTACTTATGGGGCAATATTTCCTACTTTAAAAAGATATAATTTAACAGGAATTGTCGCTTTCGTGTATTCAGAACCGAGTTTATTCTTTAAATAATGCCTTTTTATTGTCACGGATAAAAGGTGCATATTGTGTCAAAGTAATAAACCTATTTTTAAGAAATAGTTACTTGACTAAGTTGAAAAGTGATTTTGATCAGAACCTTTAACCAAGAGATGATTATACTTTTAAACCTATAAACGCGTCCAAAAAAGGTTTTGAAATCATTTCTTCTAAAAATTTAAAGGTTCTTACTTAATTAAACAAAACGCTTTCGCTCTCTTTGAGAAATTAAGACTAACCAAGTTTATCAATTGTTAGACGACTTTCGATCTTAACCAACAAAAAATAAAGTGCTGAAAACTTGTGTTAAAAACGAAAACAGCCCCTAAAGAACTCCTAAGGATGCAATGTTTAGATAGTTACCTTAACCATGATCATTATATTATAACCCTAAAGGAAATTAGCCAGACATGGAAATAAACTTATTAAAGCAAATCATGTTTAAGTAGAAAGTAAAAAGGTTAAAAGATAAGTAAATGCGATGCGAGAAAATCAACAAAGTAAAGCAAGTACGAGGAAATAAGAGCGATAAATGTGGAAACTAAAATAGAAACCTGCTCCAAATGGAGGGATTTAAACAAACTTAACTGGAAGGTAAATTTGATTGAATGACTCATGCGATAATTCTTTGATGTGAAGAGATTACCGCTTACAATTGGACAATATATGGCTTAAGTCAGTGCAACTAAGCTTGGGTGAAGAAGAAGAACTGAAATAACTTATATTTATAGGTCTAGGAGGATTTTGGAAATCACATGAATGCCCTCCAATTTCTTTTGAGCGGGAACCGAATTTGCAAAGGTGGCGCCGGCCATGGGGGTGTGGCGGCTGCCATGCTCCAAAAATGAAAAAGTTGTGGAGAACATGGCAGTTGGCAGTTGGATGAAGTTGGCCACCTCATGGCTGGCGCTATGGCGAGCGCCATGGTGGAAGCCACGAGTGCAAAAACTCCAAAATCTTGATTTTTAGCTCGTTTTTCTTCATTTCTTCAAGCAAGGCTTAGGAAAGACAAAAAAAACTAAAAACAAAACAAAATGAAAACATAACACAAGAAAATAACAATAAAAACCTAATAAACATGTGCGAATCGAGTCAAATATGCAGTGAGATTCAGTGTTATTAAATTCTCCCAAACTTAGACCTTTGTTTGTCCTCAAGCAAAAACTCTGTATAGCTCAGCAAAGAGAAACAGTATTATAAAATTCTTTGGGGAAAAAGGGTTTCTAAGTTTAAAGAAAGATGTAATGATAGGTACTAGCCAGGTGAACCAAGGGTATCGTGACAACACATTCTGCAAGAATACAGACACAAACATTGATCCTATACAAACTGATCCATTTAAAACCATCATACTTATGCCTAATTTTCAAATCTTTTTCATTCAGGCGCAATCACATTAAGCCCATTATCTCACACATACTCATAGAAGAATGACCAGTTAGTGACTCTGATCTCAAGCACGGGGTTTTGGTACATAAGTTGGTAACCCCTCAAATGACCCAATTGTGGTTGTGGGGGATCGAGTCGTAACCCGCCCTACCATGTCCAGCACCAGAAACCTCTGAACCAACCAACAATGAGCAAAAATTATTTTCTTTTATTCTTTTTGCAATTTCTCATGACCACTTTTTAAGTTAAGTGACTTTTTGAGGGTCACCTATCCCAGAGTTGTAGCATATGAATCATGAAAGCACAACAAAAATAATTTGGATCACTCACTTATATTCATCAGTATCCTACATAGAGCATGCTTAAGCCAGAGCTAACTACTAGAATAAACTACTAAAGATGAAGGTTAAGGCCATAGCATAAGGTTATCAGGATCGGTTCCTATAATTGCGAAGCTTATGGTGTTGAAATGATATCGATTTTTCAAAAGGGCTTCCCAAGGCATCTACATCTTATCTTAAACATGTCTTAAAGCCCAAAAATTTCAAAGGATATTGTTTTCTTTTGTCAAAAAATTTTGGTAGGGCTAAGGAATGGGGAAAAATAGAAATACACCATACAAATGACTCGGCAAGCACATGAATTTTATTGAAACAAACAAAGCAAGGTAAATAAACTGAAAAAGAAATAAAGACTTAAAAATAAAGAAAAGTAAAATCAATAAAATCACCTCCCATACTTAATGTCTGTATCTAGGGGCGGCCCTTGGTGCCTTCGCTATCCTGCTGATGCCTAGGCGGACGAGCCCTGCTGCGACGATGATCGCTCTGGGAAGAGGCTAGCTGCTCCACTCTGGCTGATAGAACGGCCTGAGAACTATGAACCTGTCGAAGGTTCCCTAATAGGGAACCCTGAGTGGCCTCCATGTCCTAGTAAATATAGCTTGAGAAGTTCAAACCTCACCATTGGATTGGTTTTGGGAAAATTGGCATGGCAAGGTTGCTTTGGTTTATCACATTTCAACTCAAGGGGTCTTTGGTTCATCGCATTCTTCTTCAAAAATGAACTATAATGTCTTGTATCCAAAAATGACCTATAATTCCATTTGAAGAAGAATGTGATGAACCAAAGACCCCTTGAGTTGAAATGTGATGAACCAAAGCAACCTTACTCATGCCCTAAGACCCCTTGAGTTGAAAATGCCATTGGTCAGAAGTTGGCACTTTGAAATTTAATTTCTCACCAAGTCCGGATTTTGAAATCCATAATGTGGCCTCTAATCACAAGTTTTCCACGCGTTTTTGCCTCTAAACATGTTTAGTGAAGTTCCAGATTTGTTTAGCGCATCAAAACGCAAGAATTGGATGAGTTTTGATGAAGTTTGTATCACACTTCATTCGTGCATCAGGTGTGCACGATTTCCCTCCAAAACACATCATTCACTCTTCCTTTTAATCACATTCGCTTCTCCTATAAATACATGAACTATCCCATTCAATTTCCCAAGTTTGGATAGCCAGAATCATCCTGCCAAACTTGCTCCATAACTCAATTTTCTGTAACTTCAAAATCCATTATCGACCCTTTTTCAATCCAATTTTTCCATCAATTCACCTTCCTTGATCTTCCCTGAAGCTAACCATATAATTACATTCAAGAATTGTGTCATATACTGCTCCATAGAAGTCCAATTTCAGAGCTCTGCAACTCAACTTTAATAGGTAGATTCCTTCATCAATTCTTCGAAACTCTGATATCATTGTGTTTCTCTCATTGCCCTGGTTCTAGTCGCAACACTTACCTTTTAGTGGAAACACGTTTTGACCATGAAATTTTAAATCCCTTTTCAAAACTTTCCTTCCAAATTGCTTGAGCTACAATTTATATAAATTTGGCGCGAGGGTGTGGTTGTCTTCGTCTTGAAGAGACGAAGCGAATGGCATAGGTTTGAGCTTCTGAATTTACAGTTTGAGAGACCTGCAATTCGTGATGGCTGGAGGTTGAAGATGACCAACGTGTCATCTTCTAACCAATGAAGGCGCGCCATCTGTATTTTTCAAATTCAGATTTAATTAATGATTATGTACAATATTCACTAATGACTATGATATGCACAGCGCGCCAGATCCCTTGGATTTAATTATTAACGCGTTTTGACTTTCATTCAATGGTCCACATATTTTACTTTTATTTTCTTTTTCTGATTTTTATATTTTAATTGTTTTAAATTTCAAAAAATCATAAAAAATTCATTTTTAGTCCAAAAAATCTGAAAAAATTATGAAAAATATTTTTGATTATTCTCTTTCTGATTTTTATTTTTTCACAATTTAATTTTGTGTTTTGGTTTTTTTTACAAATTTTACACTTATTCTATTTGTTTTAAATGCTTAAAAATACTTTTATACATTTTTAAATTCTGAAAAAACTATGGAATGATCCAATGGTATTGTGACAAATATTAGTGACCTCATTTTATTTTTGTTTCTGACTTTACTATTTTTTACCATTTTTTGTTTATTTGACCCAGTTATTTTAATTTTAAAAAATAGTTTCTTACTTTAAAAAATTACCAAAAAAATTTGTAAAATTACTTGGGCATTTTTCTGATTTTTCTATGGTCTTACTTTTCATTTCTTGATTAATTTGAACATAGTTGATATTTTTCTCATTATTTTCTATTTTTAAAACATTTTTAAAAATCCTTATTTGTGTATATTAAATGTGATATTATTTTGTGATTATTTTCTGGCTGATCTTGGGTTAGATTTTGGATCATGAATTTTATTAAGATCATTGGATCCATGGTGTTGAGTTTAACTCCACAAAAATGGATGAATGATTTTAATAAGTTTGATTAAAATTTAATTCAAATGTGGTTTGTATATTTTTCCCATCCCTCTTCATCTCATCCCTTTCTTATTGCACTAGATGTTGTTGGAGCATGATCTCTATATCATGTCTCAAAACAAATGGTGCATAGATTGCTATTGACCGGCCTCAAAATATGTGCGACTTCTATATAAGTCCACTTATGATTGCTTAACGTAGCGCTAAATTTTGTCCTGATTCGAATAAATGATCATTCATGGGCCAAACTTATGATTGCAAGCCCAAGTATCTTAATTTGATCTCTTTGATCTAATAACCTTGAGATTCATTGTGTGGAGGCTTTGGTTCTACCAATCCTCTAATGGATCTACAACACCTTTGGTCAACGCGGGTCACTTAAACATCGTTGATCATTAAATGATACTTATGAGAATTCCAAATGGATGATATACTTGACAAAAAGCAAATGCAACTTGTTCAGTGGAGGCTTTGGTTCTACCAATCCTCTAATGAGTTCCAAATACAAGCTTCAAGATGGTCATCCAACTAACCACTAATTATTGACTTGTTTACCTTATACTTTTATTTTTATGATTTATGTACTATTTACTTAGCATTTACATTTCATGCCATTTTCATCTTTGCTCATTTGAGCATTTATTTTCTTGCCATTTTTACTTTGCTCACTTGAGATTTTCTTTTCCTTTCTTAAGACACTTAATAATCAACATAAACCCTAAAGAATCTTTAATGGTGCTTGGACTATTTGGTTACTATCCTTGGCATTATGGAGCATGGGACTTTTCTTGGACTTAGGATTAGAAACCTTGACCTATCTTAGAGATCTTATATGATTATTTTGTCTGGAGTTCTTGAGGTTTACCTCAAGACATTGGGTTGCTTGTTTGTTTTTTTGTGCAGGTTTTTGTGATTACACCCTTTGTTTGTAATCTGGAATTCACCCGTATACAGCCGTTACTCTGCCCAATTTTTTGTGAAGACTTAATACACTTGAATTTTGGTTCTCTCAAGAGGTCTAGTATTTCTTTGCTTGATTGGTTTCATTCCAAGGAATGGGAATTATATCTTGGCTCATAATCTCAAGTATTGGTTTCTTGTTGGTTAGATGGTTCTTATCCCTAGCTTTTACCTTATGCTTTAGGATAGTCCCTTCTTCTCCTCCCATCTTCTTTAATTTCAAAAATCTTCTTTCCCTTTTTGAAAACTCTTCTTGTTTTTGAACTTGAACCACTTTCATAATAAACTTGGACTTATGTCCATGCATTCTCAAAACATTTTTCATAAATAAACTCCAACCAACTTAATAATGTCTTGACATTTTTGTGAGAAGACTAAAAGTCAATCAATCTCATTTCAAACCATTTTTCCACTTTGGCTTTTATCTTTAAACTTTTCTAAAAAAAGGTTGAACTCTTGTCAATCCTTGTAGTGATGCAAACAACTATACTTCTACTATATGTAGTAAAGAGAGATATTTTCCACTTGGTTGTTGAGTGGGGAATTGTTGATTTTTAAAATCCAAGCCATATCCTCCACTTTGGGATGATGCAAATTCTCTTTTCTCATGATTGTGGGTAGTAGGTATGTTTTCCATACGGACAATGACAATGATGTTTCATCTCATAAAATTAACCAACGCATTTGTGTTTTAAATTTTTAAAAGAGGAACTATGCGTACCCTGATCCCCTATTACACGAAAAGGTGGTACGTAGGCACTAAAGGTTCGCAACCGTGGCGGGTGCAAAAATTATGAAAATAAATATATTTCTTTCCTCACCTCCACCATCCATTTTTTTATATATACAAAAAAATTTATAGCCAAAATATACAGATTTTACAAAGAGGCTCCTGCGGAGTACCGTAGATGTTTAGGGTGCTAATACCTTCCCTTTTCATAACCAACCCCCTTACCTTGAATCTTTCCCCCTCTTTTTAGGTTATTCGCTCTTTTCCCATTCCTTTGGAAACAATAAAGCACGGTGGCGATTTTTATTTTGATTTGTATAAAGTCTAGTCAATCCAATGGCTTAGTCTTGAACATTTCTACCGCAACAGAAAAATGGCGACTTCACTAGGGATAGATTGACCTCTTGCTGGTCCATCCCTAAATGGGTTAAGCCTATCTTTGCTTATATTTGTATATGTGTTATTACTGTTTTTTGTGTTATATGTTGTATATATGTTTGTCTAGATTTTCCTGGTTTTTGGGGTGCTTGGTGATTACTCATAAGTCCTATACCAGGACTTGGGCAAACTTTAAGATAGGACGGGCGGTATAGTCATGTTAAATTTAAGGGAGTAATCCCAAAAAAGGAGGCATGAGATCCCCCACTCAGTGGAGGCCCCTTTGACTGTAGTGTCGTTTACCGAGTAATCGAGAAGACGTACTGCTTTCGACCTGGGAGCCTGCTGAAACTGAGGACCGTAGAATACCAAACCCATCTTGGCCTTTTAGGTGTAGTGCGGAAGCTATGAAGGAGTAATCCAGAAATAGTTGTCACGCGATACTATGCTCGGACGAGTCTTTCTTGAGAATATTACTAATTACCGAGTTAATCGAGAAGCAGGTAATATCTGAAGGAAGGATGTAGAATCTGGGAACCTCTAGAACCTTGTTTGGCAGGTGATAACTTTTTAGACCAATACCTTATGGGTAGTACCTTCGACCTCATGCTCGTGACGTTGAACCTATGAACCCTATATGTGTGATCTTGTGTTTGATTGTTGCATCATGCATCCATGCACTCATAAGCATCTTTTGAAGAAACCATATTTCAAGGAATTTAAGGGTTGACTATTTGTGAATATCTCAGGTACTTTCTAACCATGGATTTTGGAAAGAGAAAGACCGGAAAATACAGTTTCAAGGATCCCAAGATAGATGAGTTGATCAGTCTAATTCCCGAGATCGAGTGTTCTGTATACTTTTGAAAGAAGTATGGGTCCATTATTCCTTTCATGAAGCTGAAGATGAAGGACAGTATTCTCTCGACCATGGTCTAGTTCTATGATCCGATGTATCATTGCTTTACTTTTCCCGACTATCAGTTGATGCCTACACTGGAGAAGTATTATTATCTATTGAATTTACCTGTTACCGATCGTATTCCTTTTACTGGTTTGGAGGGTGAGCCAAAACCACATGAGATTTCTGCTTTGATTCACCTGGGGAAGTCTAGGGTGGAAGCCCATATGACTACTAAAGGGGGAATTAGAGGATTACCAACTCAATTCTTATTGGAGAAAGCTCGTTATTTTGCCAGAATGAAGAGTACAGTTGCTTTTGAGGCCATCTTTTCTCTACTTGCTTACGGGTTGTTTTTATTTCCTAATGTGGACAAGTTTGTTGACATTAATGCTATCAGGATCTTCATGATTGGAAACCCAGTTCCTACATTTTTGTTTGATGCTTATTACTCTATTCATCTTCGAAATTCTTATCATGGGGGGATGATTATTTGTTGCACGCCTCTGTTGTACCGGTGGTTTATCTCTCATATGCCTCAGTCTGATGCTTTTTGGAATATCAAGAAGGAACCCCATTGGGCTCCAAAGATCATGGAACTTACTCACTCAGACATTGATTGGTATCACCGAGCTTACCAGGATGTAGAGATTATTGACAGTTGTGGTAGTTTCCCTAATGTACCTCTTCTTGGTACAAAGGGAGGAATTAACTATAACCTTGTTCCTGCACGGTGACAGCTTGGTTATCTGATGAGGGATAAACCGAATAGTATTCATTTGAGTAGTTTCTTTCTGAAGGAAGGAGAAGACCATAGGGAAGCTAGGGAGCAGATTGCAAAGGCCTGGTGTCACATTCATAATAAGAGTAGGAAGGATTTGGGACCTAGGGGTGTTGTTTCTTTGGAGCCATATCTTCTATGGATCCGATCGAGAGCCATTCAGTTAAAGATGCCATATACCCAAGAGACACCCATGCCTGATCTATTTGTGAAGACCACTCCTCCCTTATTAGATGATTTAGAAGAGCTGAAACTTGCTTTGGTTAGGATGCAACAGGAAATGGATGCTTGGAAGAACAAGTTCTAAACTTTAGAGAGTTCCTATAGAGCAGGCTTGAAGGAGAAAGATGACTTGATTGAGATCCTTGAGAGTCGAGCAGTGGAGTCTATGGGGAGGCAAGGGGATTTATTTTCTCCTAAGCCTCAATCAGGTGCTGATCACTCACTTCCTGATTCAGATGATTAGAAGGAGGTTGCCACCAGATATGCCGAAGAAAACCAGAGGTTGAAGGCTCAGATTTCTAGGCTCACGGGGAAGCGCCAGCGTACAGAGTGATCTCCATCAGTTCTATTTCTCAGGGTTTTAGGTTTTATTTTCATCTTGTACTTGGGATCATTGAAACTTGTAATCCCTTTTAGAGTTATTATAATAAAAAAAATTTAGTATTTCAAAAGCGTTATTACTTTGATGTTTGTAATATGTCTATAAATCTATAAATCCCTCAAAATATTAAATAACAAAGTAAAAATAATCATGTGCATTGCATATCATGCATCATATTGAACATATTTATTGCATTTGTTATGCATATCCAGGTGTCTTACCAAGCTTCTTTACTTCAATAACAAGCTGACTCATCACTACAACACTTAGGCTAATTTCAAAAAGAAGATGGATAACTTAGAACAAGAGAATTGCGAGCTGCGCGAGGAAGTTTCTGCTTTGAAGGTCGGAATGGCCAATCTGACTACTCTGATGGAAGCTCTGGTGGCTGCTCAGAATCAGCCACCGAGTGTTCAACCTCAACCAACAAGGGCAACTACTGAAGCTTCGACTGTTCTCGTATCTGCTACTCTAGATGTTATTCAGAATCGCATGCCTCAGAGTTATCCATGGGGAATGCCAGAGAATTTCACATCTGAAGGTTTCAATCTTGGTCCTCAAGATACTCTAGTGGTTCAGACTAGTGTTACTCCAGCACCTCCGGTGGTGCATGTTGTTCTTGCTACACCTCCTTCGGTGAATATGGTTATGTTTGTTAATGATGATATGTGTCGTCCTTTCCCTCCACCAAGTGAAGACTTGGGTCTTTATGACAGAATGGATGATTTTCAAGAGAAGTTTGACAAGATGCAAAGAGAGATGAAGGCCCTTAGGGGAAAAGAGCTATTTGGGCATAATGTGAATGAGCTATGTTTGGTCCCGAATGTTAAGATACCTGCTAAGTTCAAGGTCCCAAAATTTGAGAATTATAAGGGCAACACTTGCCCTCTTACTCATCTGGTGATGTACGTAAGGAGGATGTCTACCCATACTGATGATCAACGTCTTTTGATTCACTTTTTTCAGGATAGTTTGACTGGTGCTGCATTGAAGTGGTATATGAGTTTGGACAGCGCCAATATCCATACTTTTAATGATTTGGGAGAAGCATTAATCAAACAATACAAGTACAACATGGACATGGCGCCTGACCGTGACCAACTTAGGGCCATGGTTCAGAAAGACAGGGAATTGTTCAAAGAGTATGCACAGAGATGGCGTGAGGTAGCCGCCTTAGTGATTCCTCCCATGGAAGAGAAGGAAATGACTAAGATTTTCTTAAAAACGCTGGGTGATTTCTACTACGAGAGAATGGTAGCAAGTGCGCCAAGTGACTTTACTGAGATGGTAGGAATGGGTATCCTCTTAGAAGAGGCTATAAGAGAAGGTCGTTTGACGAAGACTGAAGGATCCGGAGGTGTAAAGAAGCCATCTTATGGATTTACTAAGAAGAAAGAAGGATATGCAAATGTTTTTATACAAGAGAGGAGGGTAAACGCTCCTAGAAGGAATTATCAGTGTCATCAGCAAGTCGCCTCAGTTACTCCTGTTATGAATGCTGCTCCAACTACCGTTGCTTATCAGAGACCATCCCAGCAAGGGAATCAAGGGTATAATAAGAGAATGGAGAGTTATGACCCTATTCCCATGAGCTATATAGAGCTATTACCAGCATTGATTCAGAAGAAGTTGGTCCAGACACGACCACCTCCCATCGTACCATCACCATTGCCTTGGTATTACAAGGCAGACCAAACATGTGCTTTTCATCAAGGAGCACCAGAGATTAATGTTGAGAATTGTTATCCTTTGAAGACTGAGGTGCAGAAATTGGTAAAGTCTGGTGTTCTATCTTTCAAGGACGTGGGACCTAATGTGAAAGATAACCCTCTACCCAAGCACGGGGGAGTAAATGCTGTGAATATGGTGGCCGATTGTCCAGGCGACTTCCGGATTTTTGATATAATCAGGTTAGAGGAGATTTGGTGAAAATGCACGCAGACCTCTGTGAATTTAGCTACTATACGCATGACCATTTTGGTTGTGCTATTTGCAATACAAACATACAGGGTTGCGAGAAGATAAAGGATGATTTACAGGAGATGATAGATGAGGGCCTCATCCACATAATCAGGCCTAGGGCAGAGTATGAAGAGGAAGTGGACATGGTTTCTGGATGTCCTAGTGAATTCATAATTTTTTATGTGGAGGATATGAATGAGGATCTCGTGCAGTTGTATGCTACCTTCTGCCATACGGCTGGTCAGGTGGGACACCAATATGGATCTTTCCTAGTTTGCTGTCGAGATCCCCGAGGATGTTCAATCGTGGAGAAGGGTGTTCAGTTGTTGTTAGACAATGGAACTATCAAGATTACAGGTCAGAGGGATGATTGTCATAAGGTTGATATGGTTGAGGTTTTTTTAACGGAAGAAGAGTCAGATGAAGAGTATGCCTTTGCAGATGAGTATTTCTCTTCAGACGAAGATTTATTTTCCAGAAATGACTTATTGATGACTGATTGTGTTGAAGAAGGGGTAAACTTCATCGTGCCTTGTTTTGGTGCACCCGCCCATTTTGAAGTGGAGTATCATAGCAAGCCATTTGTTACCCCATTAGTGATTAGTTTACCAGGTCCTATCCCCTACAAATCAGATAAGGTTGTACCTTACAAATACAACGCTATAATCTTAGAAGATGGAGTGGAAGTTTCCATCCAGCCAATGCCTGATATTGGAAATATAGCTAAAAATAGCAAGGTGACCCGTAGCAGTCGTGTGTTTGTGCCGGTTGTTCAGAGAGATATTGCTACTGGAAAGAAAATTGCTGAGAATGATGAACCTAAGAAGGCTATAGGAGATATTAGTGGAGCTACATTAGATAAAGAAGTGGATGATATTTTGAAGATAATTAAGATGAGCGACTACAGAATTATAGATCAGCTACTGCAGACTCCTTCAAAAATATGTATCTTAGCTTTATTGATGAACTCCTCTGCTCATAGAGAATCCTTGATGAGGGTACTGGACCAAGCTTTTGTGGAGAGTGATATGCCAATAGATCAATTCAAAAGCGTAATAGAAAACATTACGTCATGTAATAACTTGAGTTTCTGCAATGATGAATTGCCAGATGAAGGGAGGAATCACAACCTGGCCCTCCACATCTCTATAAACTGCAAGAATGATTCACTATCCAATGTTCTAATTGATAATAGATCCGCGTTAAATGTTATACCAAGGAGTACTCTCATGAAGTTGAAATATCAAGGAATGCATATGCGCTCGAGTGGCATCATTGTGAAGGCGTTTGATGGGTCAAGGAAATATGTCATCAGTGAAGTGGACTTACCTATCCATATAGGACCACATTTGTTCCATATAACCTTCCAGGTCATGGACATCATTCCCACTTATAGTTGTCTGCTAGGATGGTCGTGGATACATGAAGCAGGGGTTGTCACTTCAACTTTACATCAGAAGCTAAAGTTTGTGCGTGAAGGGAAGGTAGTGATCATAAATGGGGAGCAGGCGCTATTGATATCTCATTTATCCTCCTTCAGAATTGTAGAAGCGGATGAAGCTGCTTTAGGAACCCAGTTCCAAGCCTTATACATCGACAACATAAGAAGAAATGAGAATTCCATGGTCTCGCTGAAGGATGCGCAACAGGTTATGCATAAGGGTCATAATGAAGTCTGGGGACGAATTGTGGATCCACCCATGAACAAGAATAGAACTGGCTTGGGGTTCTCTTCAAAGAATAGAAAAGGCGAAAGTTTGAAGTCAAGGTCTACTATGAGCAGATATCATAATGTTTTCTGCAATGGAGGTTACCTCCATCCAACTGATTCTGGAGTTAATGTTGTTGAGGAGGATGAAGCAGAGCAAGAAATGCTGAATTATGTAACGCACGGAGTCAGGGTTCAGAACTGGGTCACCATTGATGTTCCCTCTTTCATACATGTTTCAAAGTAATTTGATTTGTTAATCTTTTTTTCTTGAAAAGCTTTCACTCTGCCCAAGGTGGAAGTATTAATGTTGTAGGGCTTATCTTTTTGCTGTGACTTTTAAGATCATTAATAAAAGTTGTCTTTGCTTCCCGAATTATGTCTTTATTTTCTGCTTTTTCTTGGAAAATGGTAATAAAAAAAACCCTTTCAAAATAAATGATAACTGAAATTCAATTTGCATAATCACTTGTTATATGTGTCAGTTTCTAAAAGCAATCATAAATCATATGTGTAGATTAACTAAGAAACTCTTTGAATACAATGACCCTGCACCCTCTCCCAACTTTGAATGTCCTGTGTTTGGG
The DNA here is from genome assembly GCA_948472305.1 of Vicia faba. Lineage (NCBI taxonomy): Eukaryota > Viridiplantae > Streptophyta > Magnoliopsida > Fabales > Fabaceae > Vicia > Vicia faba. The sequence goes on along the minus strand of OX451739.1, from coordinate 1,551,304,925 downwards.
GCTGAAGAAATAGATTATGATGAGATTCCAGAAGAGGTCTCACGGTTTCTTGAGCCCGAGGAAAATACTATTCAGCCATATAAAGAGCCTTTGGAAGTGATCAATATGGGTTCAGAAGAAGATCCAAAGGAAGTCAAGATTGGAGCATCGTTGCATCCCGATGTAAAGAGAAAGTTGATTGAGTTGTTGAAGGAGTATGTGGATATCTTTGCTTGGTCTTACCAAGATATGCCTGTTCTAGATACAGATATTGTCGAGCACCGTTTGCTGTTGAAGCCAGAGTGTCCGCCAATTAAACAAAAGTTGAGAAGAACTTACCCATATATGGCAGTAAAGATCAAAGAGGAGGTTCTAAAGCAGATTAATGCTGGGTTTTCTTGTGACGTTAGTGTATCCTCAATGGATTGCCAATATCATCCCAGTACCGAAAAAAGACGGAAAAGTCCGCATGTGCGTAGATTACAAAGATCTAAATAAAGCTAGTCCAAAAGATGATTTTCCATTTCCACATATCGACATGTTAGTGGATATCACAACAAAATTCAAAGTATTCTCATTCATGGACGGATTTTCCGGGTATAATCAAATAAGAATGGCTCCAGAGGACATGGAAAAAACAACGTTTATCACACCCTGGGGAACATTCTGTTAGAGTGATGCCCTTCGGTTTGAAGAACGCTGGTGCAACGTACCAGAGGGTTATGACAACCCTATTCCATGATCTGATGCACAAGTAAATTGAATTATATGTTGATTATATGATTGCAAAATCCCAGACTAAAGAAGGGCATATAGAAGATTTGTTGAAGTTATTTTAGCGATTGAGGAAGTATCGTCTCCGCTTGAATCCAGATAAATGCACCTTCAGTGTTCAATCGGGGAAGTTTTTGGGTTTCATTGTTAGCCAGAAAGGAATTGAAGTTGACCCTGATAAAGTCAAAGTAATTCAAAAAATTCCAGCACCAAGAAATGAAAAGCAAGTCAGAGGTTTCCTCGGGCATTTGAATTATATTTCCAGATTCATTTCCCACATGACTGCAACATGTGAACCGATCTTTAAGTTGTTAAAGAAAGATCAAGGTTTGTTATGGACGGATGACTGCCAAAGGGAATTTGAAATTATTAAAGAATATCTGCTTGAACCTCCTATCTTGCTCCCTCCCGTAGAAGGAAGACCGTTGATTATGTATCTGACAGTGTTAGATAAATCCATGGGTTGTATTCTGGGACAACAGGATGAAACAGGGAAGAAGGATTTCGCCATTTATTATCTCAGTAAAAAATTCACTGAAAGTTAGTCGCGGTATTCCATGCTGGAAAAAACATGTTGTGCTTTAGCCTGGGCAGCAAAGCGTTTGCGGCAGTATATGTTGAATCACACCACTTGGTTGATCTCCAAAATGGATCTAATCAAGTACATTTTTTAAAAACCTGCTCTTACTGGGAGATTGCCCGCTAGAAGATGTTGTTATCTGAATATGATATCGAATACCACACTCAAAAATCTATTAAAAGTAGTGTGTTGGCAGATTATCTTTCTCACCAACGAGTGGAGGATCACCAGTCTGTAGAATATGAATTCCCTGATAAGGATGTGATGTTCCTGAGAGTGAAGGATTGTGATGAACCATTACCTAAGGAAGGTCCTGACCCTGAATCTCGTTGGAGTATGATATTTGATGGAGCTGTGAATGCTTATGGTAAAGGAATTGGTGTTGTGATTGTCACTCCTCATGGATCACACATTCCTTTTACTGCAAGGTTAACATTTGATTACACTAATAATATGGCAGAATATGATTCTTGCATCATGGGTCTCGAGGAAGCTATTGATGTCAGAATCAAAATTCTAGATGTGTATGGTGATTCGGTTTTGGTAATAAATCAGATTAAAGGAGAATGGGATACTCGTCACCCTGGCTTGATCCCTTACAAAGATTATGCTAGAAGATTATTACCATTCTTCAATAAAGTTGAATTCCATCACATCCCTAGAGATGAAAATCAAATGACGGATGCTTTGGCAACTCTGGCTTCTATGTACCAAGTGAATACTTGGAATGATATACCCCGAATTACGGTTCGACGGCTGGATAGGCCCGCTCATATGTTTACAACAGAGGAGGTAGTAGATGAAAAACCTTGGTATTATGATATCAAGCATTTTCTTCAGACTCAGGAATACCCGATTGATGCGTCGAAGAAAGATAGAAAAACATTGAGAAGATTGGCAGGAAGTTTCTTCCTCGGTGAAAATGTGTTATACAAGAGAAATTATGACATGGTCTTGCTCAGATGGGTGGATAGACATGAAGTAGACATGTTGATGCATGAGATTCATGAAGGTTCATTTGGAACTCGTGCCAATGGACATTCGATGGCTAAAAAGATGCTAAGGGCAGGTTATTATTGGCTGACAATGGAATCTGACTGTTACAAATTTGCAAAGAAGTTCCATAAATGCCAGATTTATGGAGACAAGGTACATGTGCCTCTGACACTCCTCAATGTGATTTCCTCCCCGTGGCCTTTCTCAATGTGGGATATTGACATGATTGGAATGATAGAACCCAAAGCTTCGAATGGGCACCGTTTTATCTTGGTAGAAATTGATTACTTTACCAAATGGGTGGAGGCTGCTTCATATGCCAATGTTACTAAATAGGTGGTTGTACGTTTCATCAAGAATAATCTTATATGCTGGTATGGTGTGCCGAGCAGAATCATCACTGACAATGGCTCGAATTTGAATAACAAGATAATGACAGAACTGTGTGAAGAATTCAAGATTATCCATCACAATTCATCTTCATACAGGCCAAAGATGAATAGGGTTATTGAAGCTGCTAATAGGAATATCAAGAGAACTATCCAGAAAATGGTTATTACTTATAAGGATTGGCATGAAATGCTCCTTTTTGCTCTGCATGGATATCGAACATTTGTCCGCACTTCAACAGGAGCAACCATGTTCTCCTTAGTGTATGGAATGGAAGTTGTACTCCCAGTCGAGGTAGAGATTCCCTCGTTGCGTGTGATAATGGAAACCAAGTTGGCGGAGGCTGAATGGGTCCAGAACAGGTTTGACCAATTGAATTTGATTGAGGAGAAGAGAATGACAGCCTTGTGTCATGGCCAGTTATATCAAAGAAGAATGAAGAAAGCTTTTGATAAAAAGGTCAAACCTCGTGAATTCAGAGAATGTGACCTCGTGCTCAGGAAGATCATGTCTTTCAACACCGATTTTAGGGGCAAGTGGATTCCAAATTTCGAAGGCCCATATGTTGTCAAGAAATCCTTCTTTGGCGGTGCATTAATTCTTGAAAATATGGATGGCGAGGAGTTCCCACGTCACATGAACGCTGATGCAGTCAAGAAATACATCGCCTAAAGAAATAAAAGAACAACTCGCTAAGCTGAAAACCCGAAAGGGAGGCTTAGGCAAACTTCATAATTTTTTATCCATATCAATATTATGAACTCATATATGTCATTTTATCAAGTTTGGATCATAATTCCTCAAGAAATTTGATCAGATCATCAAAAGGGAAAAATGGTCAAAATTAGGATTTTGACTGGGAAGGTGCAATCTTTGATTTTTGACCTAGAAAATGATTTATTTGGTTCAAGGCATGATTTCAAGGATTCAAATGTTTCATTTTGACCTAATGGCATGGCTCAAAGCATTTCTCAAGATCAATTGATTGATAGTTGAATTTCAGTCAACTGATGAAAAGTCAACTGTACACTAAAAAGTTAAACTTTGACATTTTGATCAAAATCAAGTTTCAAATATTACAATTCATCAAGATATGTCAAAATGTAAAACTTGTTCATCAAGAAATCAAAAAGTCAAGATTTCATTTTGAAAAGTCAAATTTTCTAAACTTAGATTTTTTTCGAAGTGTTGGAAATTCACTTTTTTTTCACAACTTTGAGCCAAATTTACACCATGATGCAAGATGATTCAAAGGAAACTTCCAACATGAAAGTTGTAGATTTCAATGAGATATAAAACATTGTAGAGCATAACTTTTTCTAGAAATGCTTGTATTTCAAGTTATGATTTTGAGAAGACATGTTCATGAAACTTGAAAAACATAGTGAAATTTTGCCCTAGTTTAGGCAGGATTTTGACCTAACTTCATGGAAATGTTTCACATATTTCCAAGATGAATCTTCAAAAATGTCCAACATAGAGGTTGTAGAGGATGTTACAAGCTTTCCAAAATGTCTAAGAACTCATTGAGATCATGCTTGAGCTAGGAGAATCGGAGGCAAGAAGTTAGGGTTTCCAACTTGAATTACAAGCCATTTCTTGATGAACACATAATCCAATCTCAATGTTAGGCTGCATAATCTTGCTTTGCAGGCCTTCTAACTTGTGTATCTATCCATCATTAATGGATTACATAAACTTTTGAGCTATAATCCAAGTGGTTTAAGCATTGTCCAATTTAATTTGCCATTTTGGAAAGAAAGTTAACAATGTCATTCTTGAAAAGCAAGCTTTATGCACAAAGTCAATTCTTGAGTCTGTCACTTGTTCCCTCTGATCACACTCCATCTACAAAGTCATAAGCAAGTTTGTTTAAAGCATAACCACTCTATAATAGAAAGTACAAAAGGAATTGAAACTTGATTTCTCAAGAAAATCACATGTTGAGCTTAAACATGTGATTTTGAATTCTGATCAAATACAAGTCTAAAAAACTTGTTGCTTATAAATAGAGGCCCTATTTTCCAGCTAACACACGAGCTTAAACACCCTAAAACTCTCCCAAACTCCCTAAAATCAAAACTTGCATCAAAGCTTCATTTATGTGCACATTCTGACTTTAAACTTGTAACTCACAATTCCCTCGTGCGTTTTCCTTCCTAATCAATCACAAAGCTTCTATACATCAAATATAGCCCATCCATGTCCTTGTTTCATAACTATAATTCCATTTCCATCATCCTCCACAACCAAAAACAGAGCACTGCAAGTTAACTTCTCCAGGCTATTCCAGCCATCCATTGCTCAAGCTAATCATTGCATTAGCTTCCTGGGAACTTGAGGAAGCTAACCTGATCATTGCAGCACCTTAAATCAAGCTCATTTGCATTTCACGATTTCCAGTTTTGAGGTATCATTTCTGAACTTCTATCTTTTCATTTAGGCATTGTTAGGCTTGCATTTATGAAGATAAAATGTAGACATCATTGCCCTGAAATTGTACATGTCCATAGATTTCATTTATATTCACTGAGCTTAGAGAATTTTAGGTTTGAATCTCTGAAAAAAGTTAGGTCAGAATTTGGTACTTTTAGAAATTCACATTCATCTTTGATTTATAGCTTATGATATTTATATGGTTGGATTCGTATGGAAAAATGGAGCAACTTTCATGTTTACATCTTTCATTTTCATTAAGAAATGAGAAAGTTACAGGAACCATGACTGGAGATTGAAGATGAAGTCATTTTCAGTACTTGACTTGTGTTATGTATTAATTGTTTCACTTATGTTAACGGATGTATAGCCACCCCAGTGGTAAGGCAGTGTGCGTTTCATGCTCAGGGTGTGGGTTCAAGCCCCAGCGCTACCACTTTTCATATTTTTTACATTTTTCTCTTTTTTGTAACAAATAGCAGCGCCTGGGCCTCCAATCAATGGGCCTTCCATTTTTGTTAACTTATGACCCCTCTATTACTTTTGCACACCTGACCCAATTATTTTTTATCATTTCATTTTCTTTTTATTTTACTTTATTTTGTTTCATTTTTCTTTATTATATTTTTATTACTATGTTTTTTTTATTAATAAAAAATCCAAAAATATTGTATTTATTATTTTCACATTTATATGTTTATTTTCTTTATAAAACAAAAAGAACAAAAATATTTTCTTAACAATTTAATTTCTTTTGTTTTTTTATAAATAATAATTAGATTTAGATTTTGTTATTTTCTTTTTTTCTTAATTAAAAATAACTTAGAACTTAAGTTTCTTTTAATTAATTAGCTACCATATTATTTTCATTAAACTTAAAACCTTTCCAAAAAAAAAAACCTAAAAAATGCCTTTTTTTAGCTTAATATCTTTTCTTAATTGACTTAGGTTTATTTTATATAATTTTAATTAATCATTTTCTTAATTAGGTCAAAACTAAACCCTTTCACTAAAACCAAACAAAAATCATTTCTTTTCCTTTTATCTTCTTGTACATTATATTTTCAATTCTTGTACATTATTCAATATGGTTGTAATAGATAATTAGGTTTAATTTTCTTGTAATCCCTATTTGTAAATTTGTATACCCCCCTAATGATGTAATAGCGTAGTAATTTTATTTTCCATAATTTACCGCTTTCATATAAATGTTAGTAATTAGGATTTGTATGGAAATATAAAATCAACAACTAGAAAACCCTAATTCAAGATAAACAATGCATGTAAATCAAGCACACTTGCAACCTTAGGGTAATTCCACTTTGTTGCCTTATAAAAAAATGGCCATGTTATGCATGTGGGATGTCTTAGTAAAAACAAATCAAAATACAAGATCATAGTCCCTCGATGACACTACAAATGTTGCCTTTCAAAATGATCTTAGTCCCTCAAAGAGAAATGCTAAGACATCTTACAACATTGCTATCATGACTATACGATGATCCACGCCCGTCCCTTTACATCCAAAGATAAGGCTTCTTACCAAATCAATAGTAAGATAGCAATATCAAAGGAAAGGAATAAATGAACAAATACTTTTGAGTAGGTAGATTGTTCCTAGTTGCTTGCTCATTTTCAAAACAAACATCCTTGCTTATTTTCAAAACAAACACCAACACTTTCAAAACAAACACTTTCAAAACATGAAATATTTTCAAAAGCCCAACACTTTGTATACGTTCTTACGAACGAGAACTATTACAAAGTTTTTCTAAACGAAGGCGCCTTTTCAAGATATTTTCAAAAACCACCATAAAGCACATTTTCAAACAAAAGTAAGTGATCTAGCAAGTAACGAAGAGCCCATAGATGACTATGGATGAAAAGGGTGCTAATACCTTCCCTTTTCATAATCTACGCCCCCCCCCCCCCCCGAACTCAAGAAATAATCTCAAAGGTCTTTCCTGTTCTTTTCAGCCTTTCCTTTTGGATAAAAGAAAAATTGGTGGCGACTCCTGCTAACCGCAACATTTGCGATCAAATGCAAAACACCTAAGTCAATTCTCCCACTGTATCGCAGAACTGGCGACTCTGCTGGGGATAACTTAAAAGTGGGGTTACCTTAGGGATAGATCACCTTTACTTGCTTTCATTGTTTAATTTGATTTCTTTACATTTTGGTTCCTTGTTTGGGCTTGTTCTAATCCTCTACCCGGATTTGGGATACCTTATAGGTAAGTAGCAATACGTTGTGGAAACTGTGGAGGGTATATCGACGTGATCTAAGTAATAGCTACGTTAGTGTGACACATTTGTGGGTACTGGTAGCCCTTGAATAGTCAAGGAGAATACGGGCCCGTTGTATGGTGTCATGAAGCACTAATTGACTTTAGAACCTTTACTTGACCAACTTGGCCATTAGGAAGTAGTGAGATAGCCGGCTTTGGTGCAGTCCGAAGTTGGTTGATACTCGATACTATGCTCATTGAGATTGGACTTCTCGGGATATTTTGGTCGCCGTGAAAGAGGCTTGCACTGAAACCATGCCCGACAAGAAAGATTAGTGATATTGAGATCCCTTAGAACCCGGTTACTATTTCTAGGACAGGTTTGAGCCAACTAAACTTCAAGAGGGTACTTACCTATAAGACTCCATGCAAGCATAAACATAAGGATTTGTCTGTCTTGTTTGTATATGTTTATTTGTACATAACAGCATAAACATCATAACATCATACTCATTCTCACTAACCATTTCAAGGATTTTTGGATTTATCTTTGTTCTATTTTGTAGGACATGGCTTCTATCCGCAGGAATACTATCTAAGTCAACCTCGTAAGGATTCCTTATCAACTCAAAGAGTTGGCATCAAGGGTCCTTTAGAACTCTTAATTCACCGAAAGACATGGTCTCCTCCTAAACTTGGTTACTTCTAGCACTGATGAGAATATGATGAAGGTGATTTTCTAGTTCTTTGATCCTCTACACCATTGATTCACTTTTCCTGATTATCAGCTTGTATCTACTTTGGAAGAATTCTCCTAACTCTTGAGGATTCCCATTCTCAATCAACTACCTTTCAACGGTACGGAAAGATATCCAAAACCTGAAGATATTTCTCGAGCACTACACCTGCAAAAATCTGATGTCACAACTAATTGGGAAACAAGGATTGGTGTCAAAGGTTTCTTAGCCAAATTATTGTTTGAGAAAGCTCAAGATTGTTGGAACTCTTTGGACTTACAGGCTTTTGAAGAAATATTGGCCCTTCTCATCTATGGGATGGTTTTGTTTCCAAACCCTGACCAACTTATAGATGTAAATGCTGTCAAAATCTTCATGTCTCGCAATCCAGTGCCTACTTTGTTGGGAGATATCCTACATTATTTTCACTCTCTCACTATGAGGAAGAGATGGATCCTCATGTGTTGCACTCCTCTCTTTGCTAGATGGTTTATTTTGAATTCCCTGGTTTGTGTTGAAGAACGAGCAAGGCTTGAGGTGGTCCCATATGATGATGACGCTCAGACATTCAGATGCTCATTGGTGTTCTTGATCCTTGGAGAATGTTACTATCATTGACCGTTGTGGGGAATTACCTAATGTCCCTTGGCTTGGCATTAGGGGAGGTATAACTTACAAACCTTGCTTTTTCTTACGATAGTTTGGTTATGCCCGACGAGATGGTCCGCATGATATGCTCATCCAAGGAGTGGTATTCGACTACGAGAGAGACGATTAAGGCTACCGTTAGAGGTGTATACAAGCTTGTAGGATGGTAAGAAAAGTGGATAGTAAGACGCTAGGACACAAGAATTCCATTCCCCTTGAGCCTTACCTTAGGTGGGTACGAGCTCATGCTCAAAAACTTGTGATGCATTATCCCTCCATCTTACCAGTTATCATGGAACTTGTGGTTGAAGGAGATGTCTCGTACACTGTCCTCCATCCCGACATGCCTACTTCTCTTGAAGACTTGCAAAAGGGTTTGATTCAACTGATTGAAGAATGAGATACCTTCAAAGCTTAATTATATGCTAGTGAGAAGAGGGTCTTGGAGCTTACAAAGCAATTGCATGAAGAGAAAAGCGTGAACACCTACCTTGTGCCGAAGAGGATGCGTTTAGTTTTTTTATCTTAGAGATTTATTTTTGTAAAGCCCAAGAGGCATGTTGTAGTCATTTTGAACTAATTAATGAAATTTGACGTTTGTTCATGCTTTGTCTATACAAATTTAAATTTCATAAATCCTTGAAATAATTTGCATACACATCTTCCATGCATCATAACATAACAAGTTTTCCCACAACAGGTTTCCTTATCTTTCTGTTGTTTATTTCAGCAAGATGGATCTAGAAAAATAGTGAAGGATCTTCAGGCACAAAACCTTCAATTCCAAGATACTCTACTAGCCCTAACCAAGTAGCAACAAGATATGATGGCATTGTTGGCAGCCAAAAGGAAACCCAAGAAGAAAGCCCTGGTCGACATGGGTAGAAGGTTCAAAGAGTCGGTCCGTCAGATCCTGGTAGTGGAAGACTTATCTGAGGAAGACGAGAATCAGATTGGAGAAGCTAGGAGTACCCAAGCTAGGTGTATTAATGATCAAGCGTCTGATGATGATGATTATTTTGACGAGCAGTATCCTCCCGCCGATGTCAAGTACAAGTAGTTAGAAGACAGATTGAAGGCCGTTGAGATCCAAGTCGTCCCCGGTTTAGATTTTGATGATTTAGGTTTGATCTCTGGGGTTGTTATTCCCCACAAATTCAAAATACCAGTCTTTGCAAAGTATGATGGAGTTTTTTGTCCAAAACTTCATCTGAAATCTTATGTGCGCAAGATACAGTCGCACACCGCTGATAAGAAACTCTAGGTTCACTTTTTCAAGAAAGCATGGCTGGAACACAACTAGAGTGTTTCTACCAGTTGTATGGTTCCCATGTCAATACATGGGAGGACTTAGCCACCGCTTTCTACCATAAATACCAGTATAATGCCGACTTGGCACCGACAAGAGTTCAGTTGCAAGACATGACAATAGGGAAGAATGAAGGATTCAAAGAATACGCATAAAAGTGGAGAGACCTTGCCAGTAGGGTTCAACCACCTTTGACTGATAGGGAGCATATTTACATTTTTATGGGAACTTTATCTGGTCCATTCTTTAACTTATTGGTTGGCTGTTCTTCTTCCGGTTTCACCGAACTAATCTTAACCAGGGAAAGGGTTGAGAGTAGCATCAAAAGCGGGAAGATTCTCATGGCATTTTCCTCCACTTCCAATCCTGTAAAGAAACCTTTTGCTGCAAAGAAAGAAATTAATGATGTGTATGGGTCAAGGGCCCGTACCAAGAAGGATGACTGCCAGTCTGTTAATGTTGTCTGAATTTCAAATCCAACTCCTGCTCAAAGACCATCTGCTAATCATCAACGGTTTGAAACTCGAAGAAGATAATTCACGAGGATAGGCGTGTCACTATCCCAAGCCTTACAACACTTGCTAAAGGCTAATTTGGTGACATTAGGCGATTCTCCGGCCAATCCAGATACCTCTTCACCAAAGTACAATCCAAATGCTAAATGTGCATATCACTCAAGTAGTCTCGGGCATGAGACTGACCAATGTTGGGCATTGAAGAATGAAATTCAAGATTTGATCGATAACAAGAATATTGAATTTGATCCTCCTCCAACTCCGAATGTAATCACCGCACCTATGACAAACCATGGAAAGGGTGTCAATCCTATTGAAAATACAATTTTTGTTTCCTCTGTCAAAGACTTGATTACTCCATTGAACATCATCAAAAAGAATCTGTTGAAAGTCGGGATCTTCCCTGGCTGTGTAAAGGATTGTGTTTATTGTTCCAAACAACTCAATGGATGCAAAGGGCTGGAGGAAGGAATTCAACGCCTGATGGATATCCACGAGGTCCTATTTGAGAAGACTCCACTTGCCAAAAGTTTGACTAATAAATGTGAAGATATCTCCATTATAACCATCTCAAACAAGCCTCTTTGGATCTCCTCCAAAGGTCCTATCAGGATTTCAAATGAACCAACTATTGCTCCTCTAATAATTACCAACCCCGGACCAATTCCCTACTCTTCTAACAAGGCAGTGCCATGGAACTATGTTGCTGAGGTGTTTTACCATGGGATAAAACAAGACACCTGGATTGAAGTAGACAGAGCTGATGATGTGGGTAATATAACTGGCTCAATTAAAGTAACCCGAACTGGGAGAATATTTTCACCCAATATCTCACCACCAGTTGTTACAAAGGCACCTATCTGCATCACTGCTGCTAAGCCAAGTACTGATACAAGGGGAAAGGAGAAGGTAGTTGAACCTGTTGAGACAGAAGTACCCGCAAAGGACGTTGCTGATGGAGAGCCTTCAACTCGTGAAATGGATGAGATCTTAAAAATTATAAAAAGGAGCGACTACAAGATCGTGGAACAGTTGGGGAAAACCCCTTCCAAGATCTCTATGTTGTCTTTGCTACTCTGTTTTAATGCTCATGCTCGAACATTAATCAAATTCTTGAAGAAGGCTCATGTCCCTCATGAGACCACAACTGAACAATTTAAGAATTGCGTGGAAAGCTTGACGGTCGATAATGGTTTGGGATTCTTAGATGCGGATCTGACACCGCTTGGGAAAAACCATAACAAAGCTCTACATGTTTCTGTCGAATGTAAGGGGACTACCTTAGCGCATGTTATGGTCGACACTGGTTCTTCTTTAAATGTGCTACTCAAGGGGGAGTTGGACCGTTTGGATTGTGAAGGTTTAATTTTGAAACCAAGTGATATCATTGTGAGGGCCTTCGATGGGTCAAAAAGGACAGTTCATGGAGAGGTAGATCTTCCAATCAAGGTGGGCTCACAAATTTTCAACTCTACCTTTTATATTAATAGATATCCGTCCTGCCTACTCCTGTTTGTTGGTCCGTCCTTGGATCCATGGAGTTGGGGCAATATTCTTAACTCTTCATCAAAAGCTCAAGTATTCGGTCAAAGGAAGAATTGTCATTGTCTGTGGTAAGGAGAAGTTCATGGTAAGCCACCTCAACTCTTTCAAATTAGTGGAGATGGATGGAGAGTTTATTGAGACCCCGTGTCAAGCCTTTGAAGTTGTGCCACCGATGGTTGCTGCTACCAAATATTCCTCTAATGTATCCAAAGCTGCTAAGGTCGTGCCGAAGATGGTTTCAGTTAAAGATGCTTGTGCTGCAATTGAAGAAGGAAGTTGTGATACTTGGGGGAAACTCCTTGAGATCCCATTCAAAGCAGACAAATTTGGTTTGGGTTTCACCGTCAAGGCTCAGAAGGAAGTGAGGCGCGCTCGTGTAGGGAAGCTCCCTCTCCGTATTGGAAGCCACGAAGTCAACGCTATAGGTGATTCTGATGATGAGTGTGCATTTGAAGATTGGGTGTATCCTACTACAACGGAACTCAACAATTGGCAAGCAAAGGACTTCGTCCCCATCTCCTTCATTAAGGAGTAATCGCTTGTTTTTTTTGCTTTCATATTAATTCAAGAACATTTTGTCTGTAATATTTAACAATGACTTTTAAGCCATGTGCCTGGCCCGGGGCATTTTGGTCCATTTGTCAAGGGTTTTATTTATGTTCATGTTATCATATGATCCTTTAATACAAACCATTGGACTCTTTTGCATTCAAATCTTTGTGTTCATTGTCTTTCTTTTCCTTCAAATACATTTTTCAAAATAGCCATGTATCTTACATGCACACACACACACTCTTGCAGGTTCTCATCCACTCTGGATCTTATTGCCAATGACTCTACTATTGCCGACTATGACTTCGAATGTCCAATTAACCAAGCCGAAGACGAAGTCGAGGAAGATTGTGAAATACCAAGAGAAATAGCCAGATTTATATTACAAGAGGAAAAATCTATTCAGCCGCACGAAGAGTCGATTGAGGTCATCAATATAGGTACCGAGACAGACAAGAAAGAGGTTAAGATCAGTGCTAATTTAGAAGAAAGTGTCAAGAGCAGATTGGTTCAGATGTTGTATGACTATGTGGAAGTGTTTGCCTGGTCGTATGAAGATATGCCAGGGTTGGATACCAACATTGTAGTTCATTGTCTGCTGACAAAAGAAGATTGTCCTCCTGTCAAAAAAGGTTCGTCGCATCAGGCCTGATACGTCTGAGAAGATAAAAGCTGAAGTGATGAAACAATTTGATGCAGGATTCTTAACTGTGATATCTTACCCTCAATGGGTTGCAAATGTGGTTCCAGTGCCAAAGAAAGACGAAAAGTTCGTATGTGCGTAGATTATAGGGATCTGAATAGGGCAAGCCCTAAGGATGACTTCCCTCTACCGCACATTGACGTCTTGGTCGATAATACTGCTCAATATAAAGTCTTCTCTTTCATGGATGGTTTCTCTGGATATAATCAAATTAGGATGGCTCCCGAAGACATAGAGAAGACTACTTTCGTTACGCAATGGGGCACCTTCTGTTACAAGGTCATGCCGTTCGGGTTGAAGAATGCAGGGGCAACATATCAAAGGGTTATGGTAGCTTTGTTTCATGATATGATCCATCATGAAATAGAGGTATATGTGGATGATGTGATTTCCAGGTCACAAACTGAGGAAGAACATCTCGATCACCTATACAAGCTATTCGAGAGGTTGAAAAAGTACAAGTTAAGGTTAAACCCTAACAAGTGCACATTCGGAGTACGATCTGGAAAGCTTCTCGGTTTTATTGTCAGTAGTAAAGGCATCGAAGTCGATCCTACCAAGGTAAAGGCCATCCAAGAAATGCCAGTCCCCCACTCTGAAAAGGAAGTTAGAGGATTCTTGGGTCGTCTTAATTACATCGCCCGCTTCATATCTCACTTGAGTGCTACTTGTGAGCCAATCTTCAAACTCTTGAAGAAAGATCAAGTAGTCAGATGGAATGATGAATACCAAGCTGCCTTTGACAAAATTAAAGAATATCTGCAAGAACCTCATATTCTCATGCCTCCAGTTGAAGGAAGACCCTTCATCATGTACTTGACAGTGCTAGATAACTCTATGGGGTGTGTTTTGGGCCAACATGACGAGTCTGGCCGAAAAGAGCGTGCTATTTATTACCTAAGCAAAAAGTTTACCGACTGTGAAACCAGATATTCACTGCTCGAGAAAACTTGTTGTGCTCTGGCAGTGGCTACTCTCCAACTAAGACAGTATATGTTGACTCATACCACTCTGTTGATTTCTAAGATGGACCCAATCAAGTACATCTTCAAGAAACCTGCACTTTCAGGACAGATAGCTAGGTGGCAAATGATGTTGACTGAGTATAACATTTAATACACAATGCAAAAGGCCATCAAAGGAAGTGTACTAGAAGATTATTTGGCCCACCAAGCAGTTGATAATTACCAGTCTATGAACTTCGACTTCCCGAATGAGAACATCATGCTAGTGACCGACAATGCGAAACCTGGACCGTATGATGGACCTGAACAAGGATCCTGATGGACTATGGTCTTCGATGGGGCTTCCAACGCTTTGGGTAACAGAATTGGTGTTGTGATTATCTCCCCTGAAGGTTGCCACACTCCTTTCACTTCCAGATCATGCTTCAATTGCACGAACAACATGGCCGAGTACGAAGCATGCATTTTGGGTCTGAAGGCTGCTATTGATTTGAGGATCAAGCATTTGAATGTGTTTGGGGATTCCGCTTTAGTGATTAGCCAAGTAAAAGAAGATTGGAACACTAAGAATCCTAATATCATCCCTTACAAGGAACTTGTGCTATCCCTGATTCCCTACTTCAAAGATATCACCTTTGAATACTTCCCTAGGGAAGAAAATCAGTTAGTCGATGCCTTGGCCACAATGTCTTCTATGTTCAAGGTCAGATGGGACAACGAAGATCCTACAATTACAATTGAGAGATTCGACGAACCTGCACACTTCTATAAGATCGACGCTGACACAGAAAAGCCTCAGTACCATGAGGTGAATAGATACCTCGAAGCACAAGAGTACCCTGAAGGAGCATCCATCAATGACAGAAAGTTCTTACAAAGATTTTCATCCAAATTCTTCCTAAGTAACGGAATATTGTACAAGCGCAACCATGATTCTACTCTACTCCGATGTGTGGAAAAGAAGGAGGCAGAGGAAATTATGGAAGACATGCACGATGGTCTATTTGGACCTGACTCTAGTGGACATACTATGGCCAAGAAGATCCTGAGAGCTGGCTACTATTGGTCAACGATGGAGATTGATTGCCATCAACATTCAAGAACTTGTCACAAATGCCAAATCTATGCTGACAAGGTCCATGTTCCTCCTATCCCTTTGAACGTCATGACCGCTCCGTGACCATTTGCAATGTGGAGCATTGACATGATTGGAAAGATCAAGCCCACCGCTTCCAATGGACATCGCTTCATTCTGGTCGCTATTGATTATTTCACCAAATGGGTCGAAGCCGCCTCATTTGCCTTAGTCACCAAGAATGTGGTAGCCAAATTCATCAAACATAACCTCATTTGCCGCTATAGTATCCCCGAAAGGATCATCACCGACAATGGGACTAACCTCAACAATGTTATGATTACTGAACTTTACACTCAGTTCAAAATCAAGCATCACAATTCTTCTCCTTATATACCTAAAATGAATGGCGCAGTCGAAGCGGCCAATAAAAACATTAAGAAGATTGTGAAAAAGATGGTAGTGACCTATAAGGACTGGCATGAGATGTTACCATTTGATCTTCATGGCTACCGCACTTCAGCTAGAACATCAACTGAGGCAACTCCCTTTTCCTTACTTTATGGCATGGAAGCTATTTTTCCAGTGGAAGTTTAGATTCCCTCATTGAGGATTATGAATGAGGAAGGCCTGGGAGAAGATGAGTGGGTTCAGACAAGATTGGATCAGTTGAACTTAATCGATGAAAAGCGACTGGTTGTTGTTTGTCATGGTCAGACGTACCAAAAACGTGTGATTAAGACTTTCAACAAAAAGATCAAGCCTCGAGTATATCAAGCTGGTGACTTGGTGATAAAGCGCATCATTTTGCCACAAGGCGACCCTAGAGGCAAATGGACTCCCACCTACGAAGGGACATTTGTTGTCAAGAGAGCATTCCCTGGAAGTGCCATGATGCTGACTACCATGGATGGTGAAGACTTCTCACATCCTATAAATGCGGACATAGTTAAAAAAAACTATGCATAAGAGACTCGCTAGGTTGACACACCTAGGAAATAATAAGGGCATCCCGGCAAACCAAAAGGTTTGGGAAAAAATTAGGGATATATGCAAAAGATTGTACACCCGACAAGTTGAAATCCCGAAAGGGAGACTTGGCAAAAAATGGGTATCCTGGTGGGTTGAAAACCCGAAAGGGCGGTCCAAGAAAAATTTAAGGATTGAAATTGTATGACTATGTCCCATGGAATCACCACAAGTCAACTTTATTACCAAGGTCCTAGTTCAAACGTTCCAAGATCAATCTGATCAACTTCTGTCAACGGCAAGGGGCATTCGAAGACATTGGGGAAATAGTAGAATTGGAATGCAATAAGATCATTTCTACATGGATATTTGTTTTGTTTTCAATTCTTGTTTTCCTTTCGACGATTTCCTCTTACTAGGATCTCCATCTCTTTGTACAAAAATTCCTATTCATGGGTAAAATATCAATACAAATATACTTTGAAGTGCAAACTTTCTATTTTTGTTTTGAATGCAAAGTTGTCCAATGACTAAAATTGAACGAACATATGCATGTGAACATAATTAAAACTATTTGACACATGTGTCCTGCTAAACAGCAGCAAGCGTCTCTTTAATGTATATGGAATATCCCCATAAAGTTATTTCATTAGCATTATCCCCACAAAGACGTCTACAATAAAAAAAATCCTCAACAAAGTTACCCACAAAGTCTCTTTGCATAGGTTGATCTCCAGCCAGAGTCTCAATCTCTTGGTAGCTCTCTCCCCAGCTAAGTTGATCCTACAAGAAGAAGCCTTGTGGATCTCTTTCTAAAAGAACTCACCTCGTCAGTAGTTCATCAAGTATTCATCAACAGGGTTTATTTCCCCAACCTACAACAATCAACGAACAGCAAATTCCCCTGGCATAGTCTATCTTCCCCAGTTGAGTTTGTCTTCCCCGGCTGAGTCTATACTCTCCAATTGGAGTTTTCCTTTCAGACTATTATAAATCAGAGGGCCACAACCCCTCTTCCCAAGTAAAGTCGTCAACAAAACCTTTACTACCTCCAAAAGATACTATGAAGCCTAGACCCGACCAGATAATAGTCAACTTCTCAAAGTCACTATAAGAGCCTGGATCCGACCAGATAATAGTGAAAATCTTTCAAGATACTATAGAGCCTGGACCCGACCAGATATTAGTACAAATTTCAAGATACTATGAAGCCTAGACCCGACCAGATAATAGTCAACTTCTCAAGTCACTATAGAGCCTGGACCCGACCAGATAATAGTGAAAACCTTTCGAATACTATGAAACCTGGACCCGACCAGATAATAGTTTAACCCTCCAAGATATAGAAGAACATGGACTCAACCAGACCAGGCTTAACTTCTTTTCTCCAATGGATTTTGCCTCTTACCCCATCAAGTTATTGTGAAGCCTGGATCCGACCAGATATCAGTTTTCAACTTCATCTTTTTAAGAAAGTTATTGTGAATCCTGGATCCGACCAGATAGAAATTCGCCTCAGAAGTTTGTTGTGAAACCTGGAATCCGACCAGATAACAACCAAGTCCCAAGCAAGTTACTGTAAAGCATGGACCCGACCAGATGTCAGTTCAACCCTATCTCTTCAGACAAGTTTATTACAAAGCCTGGACCCGACCAGATAGAAATTAACTTCATCCACCTCAAAATTTGTAAATCCTGGATCCGACCAGATATCAGTTCAACTTTGTCTATTCAAGCAAGTTATTGTGAAGCCTGGACCCGACTAGATAACAACTAGCTACAATCCCCAACAAGACACTATGAAGTATGGACCCGACCAAATAATAGTATAACTTTTCAAAAACTATGAAGCCTGGACCCGACCAGATAGTAATTACCACTTCAAGAAATCTGCGAAACCTGGATCCGACCAGATAACAGTTCCATTTCAAGAAATTTTCGGTGAAACCTGGAATTCGACCAGATAACAAATAATTTATTCTTCCCCATTAAGTTACTGTGAATCCTGGAATTTGACCAGATAGCAGTTGATTTCCTCATCCTCAACAAATTGTTGTGAAGCCTGGACCCGACCAGATAACAACTAAAGAGATAATCCCCGGCAGAAGCATCCTCTCAACAAAGTTTGAAGATATGTATACTCTTCATCCTCAAAAGCAATCCGGGATTCAGCTTCCCAAAACTCCTCAGCAGTAGTCAGGGATTTATTTTCCTGGACTAATATGCATTCCATATTCATACATCATAGCATATACATACGAAATACATTTAGCACAATTTCATTCATCTTCTGAACATCATGCATACATCTGCATTCACACCATGATGCAAGATGATTCAAAGGAAACTTCCAAATTAAAAGTTGTAGATATCAATGAGATATAAAACATTGTAGAGCAGAACTTTTTCTAGAAATGCTTGGATTTCAAGTTATGATTTTGAGAAGACATGTTCATGAAACTTGAAAAACTTAATGAAATTTTGCCCTAGTTTAGGCAGGATTTTGACCTAACTTCATGGCAATTTTTCATATAGTTCCAAGATGAATCTTAAAAAATGTCCAACATAGAGGTTGTAGAGGATGTTACAAGCTTTCCAAAATGTTCAATAACTCATTGAGATCATGCTTGAGCTAGGATAATCGAAGGAAATAAGTTAGGGTTTCTAACTTGAATTACAAGCCATTTCTTGATGAACACATAATCCAATCTCAATGTTAGGATGCATAATCTTGCTTTCCAGGCCTTCTAACTTGTGTATCTATCCATTATTAATGGATTATACAAACTTTTGAGTTATAATCCAAGTGCTTTAAGCATTGTCCAATTTAATTTTCCATTTTGGAAAGAAAGTTAACAATGCCATTCTTGAAAAGCAAGCTTTATGCACAAAGTCAATTCTTGAGCCTCTCACGTGTTACCTCTAATCACACTCCATCTACAAAGTAAGAAGCAAGTTTGTTTAAAGCATAACCACTCTAAAATAGCAAGTACAAAAGGCATTGAAACTTGATTTCTCAAGAAAAGCACATGTTGAGCTTAAACATGTGATTTTGAATTCTGATCAAATACAAGTCTCAAAACTTGTTGCTTATAAATAGAGGCCCTATTTGCAAGCTAACACACGAGTTTAAACACCCTGAAACTCTCCCAAACTCGCTAAAATCAGAACTTGCATCAAAACTTCATTTATGTGCACATTCTGACTTTGAACTTGTAACTCACAATTCCCTCGTGTGTTTTCCTTCCAAATCAATCACAAAGCTTCTATACATCAAATATAGCCCATCCATGTCCCTATTTTATAAATGTAATTCCATTTCCATCATCCTCCAGAACCAAAAATAGAGCACTTCAAGTTGACTTCTCCAGGACATTCCAGCCATCCATTGCTCAAGCAAATCATTGCATTAGCTTCCTCGGAACTTGAGGAAGCTAACCTGATCATTGCAGAACCTTGAATCAAACTCATTTGCATTTCACGATTTCCAGTTTTGAGGTATCATTTCTGAAGTTCTATCTTTTCATTTAGGAATTGTTAGGCTTGCATTTATGAAGATAAAATGTAGACATTATTGCCCTGAAACTGTACATGTCCGTAGATTTTATTCATATTGACTGAGCTTAGAGAATTTTAGGTTTGAATCTCTGGAAAAAGTTAGGTCAGAATTTGGTACTTTTAGAAATTCTCATTCATCTTTGATTTATAGCTTATGATATTTATATGGTTGGATTTGTATGGAAAAATGGAGCAAATTTCATGTTTACGCCTTTCATTTTCATTGAGAAATGAGCAAGTTACAGGAACTATGGCTGGAGGTTGAAGATGAAGTTATTTTCAGGACTTGACTTGTGTTATGTATTAATTGTTTCACTTATGTTAACGAATGTATAGCCACCCCAGTGGTAAGGTAGCGTGCCTTTCATGCTCAGGGCGTGGGTTCAAGCCCCAACACTGCCACTTTTCATATTTTTCACATTTTTCTCTCGTTTTTGTCACAAACAGCAGCGCCTGGGCCTCAAATCAATGGGCCTTCCATTTTTGCTAACTTTTGACCCCTCTATTACTTTTGCACACCTGACCCAATTATTTTTTATCATTTCATTTTCTTTTTATTTTATTTTATTTTGTTTCATTTTTATTTATTATATTTTTATTACTATGTTTTTTTATTAATAAAAAATCCAAAAATATTGTATTTATTATTTTCACATTTATATGTTTATTTTCTTTATAAAACAAAAAGAACAAAAATATTTTCTTAACAATTTAATTTGTTTTGTTTTTTTATAAATAATAATAAGATTTACGTTTTGTTGTTTTCTTTTTTTCTTAATTAAAATTAACTTATAACATAAGTTTCTTTTAATTAATTAGCTACCATATTATTTTCATTAAACTTAAAACCTTTTCACAAAAAAACCTAAAAAATGCCTTTTTTTTAGCTTAATTTCTTTTCTTAATTAACTTAGGTTTATTTTATTTAATTTTAATTAATCATTTTCTTTATTAGGTCAAAACTAAACCCTTTCACTAAAACCAAACAAAAATCATTTCTTTTCCTTTTATCTTCTTGTACATTATATTTTCAATTCTTGTACATTATTCAATATGGTTGTAATAGATAATTAAGTTTAATTTTCTTTCAATCCCCATTTGTAAATTTGTATACCCCCTCCCCTAATGATGTAATAGCGTAGTAATTTTATTTTCCGCAATTTACCGCTTTCATATAAATGTTAGTAATTAGAGTTTGTATGGAAATATAAAATCAACAACTAGAAAACCCTAATTCAAGATAAACAATACATGTAAATCAAGCACACTTGCACTCTTAGGGTAATTCCACTTTGTTTCTTTATAAAAAAATGGTCATGTTATGCATGTGGGATGTCTTAGTAAAAACAAATCAAAATACAAGATCATAGTCCCTCAATGACGCTATAAATGTTAGCTTTCAAAATGATCTTAGTCCCTCAAAGAGAAATGCTAAGACATCTTACAACATTGCTATCATGACTATACGATGATCCACGCCCGTCCCTTTATATCCAAAGATAAGGCTTCTTACTAAATCAATGGTAAGATAGCAATATCCAAGGAAAGAATGAAATGAACAAAAACTTTTGAGTAGGTAGATTGTTCCTAGTTGCTTGCTCATTTCCAAAACAAACATCCTTACTTATTTTCAAAACAAACACCAACACTTTCAAAACAAACACTTTCCAAACATGAAATATTTTCAAAAGCCCAACACTTTTTATATGTTCTTACGAGCGAGAACTATTACAAAGTTTTCCTAAACGAAGGCGCCTTTTCAAAATATTTTCAAAAACCCCCACAAAGCATATTTTCAAACAAAAGCAAGTGATCTAGCAAGCAACTAAGAGTCCATAGATAACTATGGGTGAAAAGGGTGTTAATACCTTCCCTTTTTATAATCTACCCCCTCGAACTCAAGAAATAATCTCAAAGGTCTTTCATGTTCTTTTCAGCCTTTTCTTTTGGATAAAAGAAAAATTAATGGCGACTCTTGCTAACTGCAACATTTGCGATCAAACGCAAAACACCCAAGTCAGTTATCCCACCGTATCACACATTCCGTTGTAGCATTAAGCTTTAGACTTAAATTTTTATACACCCTTAGATTGGAACAGGCTTGAGTGGATCCCGTGGAGTACCACGGACGCGAGGGGTGCTAATACCTTCCCCTTGCATAATCGACTCCCTTACCCTTTTCTCTTTGTCTTGAGACCATGCTCTTTCCTTCTCTTTAGGTTTATTAAGTGTTTCATTTACCTTTCTTGGGATAAATAACACTGATAGCGACTCTTCTATCTTTTTCGCCTATCGTTCACATTTTCATAAAAATCTCAGACGCGACAGTACTCTACAGTTGTAGCTTAACTCTTACAAAATTCTAAAAATGTCAAGTTTACCTTTTATACTCATTCTTTTCTATCCTCATTTTCAAAAAAAAAATTGGATTTAGAAAATTTTCACTCCCACGCAAGTGTTTTAGTAAATATTATTGATCAAAACACTAAAATGCAACTAATTTGGTATGTAAATTTCGTTATATGATTGCAATTTTATGTTTCAAATTGTTTAGAAGATTAATTATTATCACACAATTTTGTATGTATTTTTAATTATTTTTTTTATGTTTTATAGATAAGAAGATATTATACTCGATAGTAACCAACCATGTATAAACACCATTAGTGCATTCTCTACTACACAAAAGTTTAATACAAGTGAAGATGTAGTAATATGGACCAGACACTAGTATGAAAATTACATTTAGCCACGATTGAGTGAAGGATATTACCACGGGTAGAAGACCGTTCTAAAGTAGAGAATGGTAATAAGTATGCTCTTTACCACCTGGACTAGAACCAGTGGTAAAAACACAATAGTACTTCACTTATTACCACAGTTTCTTATGATAACCATAGTAAAAATTAGAGGTCAGAGGCTCGATTCTCAATACATCATTTTGGTTGTTTTCTCAACTTCTCACCACATTTGTTCTTTCCAACCGTTGTGAAAGACTAAGCGCAAAACTTTTCACTACATTTTTATCTTTAACATTTATGGAATGCTTATTTCACCAACTAGTCACTAAAAATATAACCTTTCAATGTGGTATATAAATTAATAATTTGAAAAATTAAATATATTAGAATAATAAATTACATTGATCAATGATTTCCTAACATTTTTCCTTTCATTCTCTGTAACTCGCCCGCTCTTTTAGTGTTAAAATTAGGTTCAATGTTTATGACTTTTCAACCAATACTTTATCTTCTACTAGTTTATTGAACTAGTAAAGAATTAAGTGTTGATTGAAGTGCTACAAGCATTAAACCAAAATCAAACTCTCAAAGAGGGAGGTAGATCTATAGAATGGAAGGAAGAAAGATCGAAAAACATTCATCAATGTAAGTTGTTTTCTAAAATGACTTAATTTTTTATATTATAAATTTCTAACTCAATTAGAAAGGTTATTTAGTTAGTGACAATTTGGTAAAACACTTAAACCACATATGACATAATAAACTCATCTAATAGAAGTATTTGTTTAATGTAGTGAAAGCTGTAATGTACAAGGTCAGTTATTAAAAATCAACAACATACAACATATAAACCATCATCAACAACATCAACTTTTATCAACAACAACATACAACTTTTATCAACAAAAACTAAATCATCAATAATATCCATTTTTATCAATAATAACACACCTTAAACAAAACACAACATATAGCAATAAAAAATAAATCAACAAAAACATAAAACTTTTATCAATAACAACATACCTTAAACATCATATATCAACAATAACAAAATCAACAACAACATACAACTTTTATTAACAACAACATACCTTAAACAACATACAACATATAATAACAAAAGCAAAATCAAAGAAAACAACATACAACATATATCAACAAAAAAAATCATAAACAACATACAACTTGTATCAACAACAATAAACATAAAAACAACATACAACATATAACAACAAAAGAAAAATCAACGACAAAATAAAATGTGAAAAATTCTCACGTACCTGAAATGTGAAGATGAAAGGAGATAAATGTGTTTTGTGTAACAACTTTCCTTGATCCATAAAGGATGAAGAATATATGTTGAAATTTTATGAATAAGTAGTATAGACCGTTTGTGGCATAATGAAAAGATGTTAGAGAGTGTTAGGATTTAGTTTTGAGAGAGAAGATTGTTTTGTCCCGAAAGAGCGAACTTTTGATTAAATATATGTTAAACTTTCAACCACGGTTACTTAAACCGACCATGATAAAATGTTGGTACTTTTTGTAACGCTTATAACTTTAGACCGCAGTGAAAGGTATTTGATTTTTATTATAAATATTAAGATTATAAGTGACCCGTCCATATTGTAAACAAAAAAAAAAAGAACAATTGTTGGTGCTGGGAACCGAAGCATGTAAGCCTTAAGATATCACTATGGTTTTTAACGTGTACTGTAGTGAAAAGTAAATCAGTAACAGAAATAATAAATCATGCGCCTAAATAAGAGATATTACCTCAGTTGGTTTAACATATGTGGTAATAACATGTTACGTTATGTGTATTTTGTAGTAGCGAGGTAGGTTAGAATAAGGCATAAAATAATTATCACCATTACACAACCATATACAAAGACATGAAAGAGAGGGAGAAGTTTAAAACTAATATTGGATTTTGATAGAGGTGGAAAGTACAAGGAAATAGAAAAGTCAACACAAAGTGATATTAAAATTACAGTTGTCCATTTAAAATAAGGTCAACATTGTTTAAAGATGGTTCATGATGGAAAGTTAATAAGTTTTATTTAACCATGTTTTGTATCAATTTTTATGTGTGTTTTTATTCTAGGTTGACCATATCGACCTCGATCGACCACCATGAAGGAGCCATAATCCTTCCAAAATCTGAAGTTGCATGTCTCTAATATACTCAGGGGGAGAACCTCATTATGATTTTGGTGCTTGTCTTCTAATCTTTCTTTTCATTCATTATTGTTTATTGAGGATCCTTCACAATTGCACATCATTCATTTTATCATGCATAATTTAATTGTTTGTATTTAAGTATGATCCTTATTGTGCTTTTAGTCAATTAATTGAACTAGTGGAACAAGAACCATATTTGAGGTTGGTTCAAGTTGTGTGGGAAGTGAAATCTTAAACCATTTTGAAAAACTTGAAAAATTGAGATTTATTGTGTGTGAATCGAGTCACTCACAATCTATAACTCGCTTCAAACCAAACAGAAGAAAACATGAAAATTCTTGTGTTTGCAACTTGAATCATAACTCACACATGAACTGAATCATGCAACATTGTGACTTGAATCACAATTTGCACATGACGTGAATCAAAGATCTCATGTTAGCCACTGTCTCATTTGACTCGAATCACACATCTTACATGACTCGAATCACAAGTCGTTTCACATTTTCCTGTTTGGTTTTGACCAATTTTATTTGAGTCGAGGTTTGTACATGACTTGAATCATGAGCTTTCATGACTCGAGTCACAACTACAATATGACTCGAATCACAAGAAATGAGTCACTTTTCTTTATGTTGATCATGTTCCACTTTACTTGCTCATTGGACTCAAATCATGAAATATTCTTGACTCGAATATAACAACCAATTCCCCTATTTTGTGCATAATCTCCAGCGCATACAAATTATTTTTGTCACCTTATTTTAAAAAATAATTTTCATAATCAACATTGTGATTTTGTGAAATCAACAACCTCCATTTTTGAAAACTCAAAATCTCTTGCAAACAGAATTTCTTCCATCTTCAACCTCTAGTTTGATCTCAGATCTTGATCATTGAGATTTGTAATCGTAAGTGTCTTGAAACTAACATTTCTTGAAGGTTCGGCAAAGATTTTAAGGAATTTTACAAGATTGTGGTTGTTGTAATTGGTAGTAACAAATTCTAGTGAAAAGAAAGAGTTCTTCTCTCCAGCTTGACCTTGGTAGTGTTGTGTGGAAGCCTACATACAGGGTAAGAGTTCTTCTCAATCTTAGGACAATTCATCGCTCAAGAAGCCTACTGAAGCTTCGGATTAAGAACAATCTCTTTCAGTTGTTGCTTCTTAGAACGATGTGTAGGATTAAGCGCTTACCATTGTACTAAAAGCAATTGCTGTTAGTAAGGGTGCAACTTTATTTCCTTATAGTATGAGCCCTCAGGGGATGCACCTAAAGTAAGGTTTGTAAGCTCCCTCTAGGTGCCATGGGTTAGGATGTTAAGCCCATTTGAATCCCTAAGGGTGACGCCAGATTTATTTATCCAACAATATGCCCTCCAATTTCAGCCGGGGGATTCGAACCCATGACCATGCTCTGATACCACTTGTAGGATTAAGCACTTACCAATACGCTAAAAGAAATTGTTGCTAGTGAGGGTGCAACTTTATTTTCTTATAGTATGAGCTCTCAGAGGTTGCGCCTAAAGGGAGGTTTGTAAGCTCCCTCTAGGTTCCATGGGTTGGGATGTTAAGCCCATTCGAATCCCTAAGGGTGACGCTGAATTTATTTATCCAACACGATGTTGGTCAGATCAAAGAGCTTCCCAATGACCAACTCTATCAAGGGCCAAAACTATGGAGGAACTTTGGGTATACTGAGAAAGACTCACCATTTCGTCCTCTAGGGAATTAGTGTACCCCAATTTTTCCCCTAAGATCCCTCTATCATCTCATGTCAATTCAATCACAACAAGATCACACTAGGTTTTGCCTTTTCTCTTTATCTTTAGCTTTGCTCATGGGGAATCACCAAGCACCTTGATTTATATATTGTGATCATATATGTTTTGTATTAATTAACTTTTAACTAATAAATACAATAATTTTTTGCCCTAATTGATGATATTATAGGTGAGAGCACAACACATTCCATCAAGTTGATTTATAGGTTCATGAGTTTATTTCCATGCCTTCTTCAACAAAGCTTCATTGAGATTCAAGCTTCATCATTGAAGATTCTTTGAAGTAATATCATTACAAATTCTATTATCATTCATCATGCCTCAAGTTTTCAAATATAGTTTAACGATATAAGGGTTGATTGAATAAATTTGACCTAATTGGATAAGTTCTTGATTTCTTGGTCACAAGTGCATTTTCCCCAAATTATTAATATTTGGAAGTAGTTATGGTTTCTATGGTTTCTCATTATCATCCTTAACAATTTCTATTTACATGACAAAAGTATTTGTGCAAGAAAGTTTGTCAAATTTGAAAAGGTTTTCCAAGGCATTTTGGTGCTTTAGGAGTTAGGGTTTTGAACTTCTAAGGGCTATATCTTGCTCATCTTTTGGTATTTTTGAGTTATTCCAAATACATGCTTCTCTTTAAAGGGTTATCAACAAATCACTTCAAAATTTTCAAGAAAATTTTATGTGGAAGATGCCTAATGATTGAGAAAGATTACAAGTCCTCTAGATAGGCCATCAAATTCCCTTGTGTGACTTCAAAAGATCATAACTTGGTCATTTTTTATCTCCTTTAGCCTATTATTTTTCCAAAATTATATTAAAGGTGTGAAATTCAACTCTTCTTTTATGTGCAAAGCTTGAAAATGGATGGAAGATGCCCTAAGGATGCAAAAGATTATAGGTCATTCATGAATTTTCACCAACTTCACAAAGTCATAACTTTCTCAATTTTTGGAGTTTTTAAATGGTTCAAGTCTCAAAATGGAATTCAAGAGATCTACTTCATTCCATATTTTTGGGTCAAGAGAAAATTTTAAATGGAAGGCCATGTTTGGATGCAAGACATTATAGGTCATTTTTTAAGAAAAACTTAGAATTTTTCTAAGTACAAAAAGTCAGCATTTTTTCCAACTTTGACTCATCACAACTTTCAGCTCAAGCATCCATTTGATTCCATTCATTGCACATTATAAAGTTTGTGATCTCATCTTTCTAAGGCATCAATAATCAAGTCCTAAGGTTCCCTAAATCATGCACACCATTGATTCAAAGATGGTACCTTGAGACTGAAGTTTCCTCCAAAGTCAGAATTTGAAATTCATGATTTGGCCTCTAAACATAAAATTTCTATGCATTTTTACTTCTAATCATGTTTAGCAATATTCCATAAGTGATTAGCACCTTGAAATGCAAGTTTTGGTTGAGTTTTGAGCAAAATAGAAGTCTCACTTTTCATGTTTGCAACTTCACACTATTTCCCTCCAAACTTCATGATTTCACACGCTTAAGAATTCCATTAGCTTTCCTATAAATAGAAGGTCATACCTCATTCATTTTCTCAAGCTTAGATAGCCAGAGTCACTCTGCCAAACTCTCTCTTCAACCCACTTTTCTGCAAGTTCGAATTTGGTTTTATAGCTTTCCTCAATCCATTTTCTTTGTCAATTTTTCGTCCTTGAACTCCATTGAAGTTAACAGAAGAAGAACCAAGCCCTAGGACTTCCTAAATCTTTCTATCCAAGTCAAGTTTCAGAGCTCTGAATTTGAACTTCAATAGGTAGATTCCTTCATCAATTCTCTCAAACTTTGGTACTGTAATGAAGCTCTCATCATTCTTATTCTAGTCGCAACATTTGTTTTCAACTGGAAGTGAGTTTTGGCCATGAATTTTCAAATCCCTTTTCAAATCTTTCTTTCTGAAATGACTGAGCTACACCTTACACAAATTTTTGCAAGGTTACCATTAGAATCGTCTTGAAGAGACGAAGTGAATGATACCAGTCTCGAGCTCTAATTTTTCCATTTCATGAACCTTTAAATCGCGTGGACAGAGGTTGAAGACGACCTACGTGTCCGTCTTCAACCAATGGAAATTTGCCACACATTTTTTCAAATCTGATTTAATAGTTGATCACGTCTTTTATTCATTAACGACCATGATATGCACAACACATATGATCCATTGGGTTATCTTACTAACGCATTTTGACTCTCATCCAATGGTATATTTTATTTTGACTTTATTTTTTATTTTTTATTTTTATATTTAAATTTTTTAAACTTCAAAAAATCATAGAAAATTCATTTCTAACTCAAAAATCATGAAAAAATTCACAAAAATATTTTCAAATATTCTCTTTCTGTTTTTATTTTTTCATAATTTTATTTTCAGATTTGATATTTTTTATAATTTTTTCTTTGTTTTTTTTTAATTGTTTAAAAATACTTTTTGACATTTTTAAATTCTGGAAAAATTTATCAAATTCATCTTTCTTATTGTAGTTGTTTAGTTATTGGCTTGCATTTTTGGTAAAACCCAAGTGTATGTGTGAATGTCATGACTGATGTCATAACATTCTAGTTTAGGTTGTACTGATTCATTAGGTACCTTTGCAGAAAAATATTGTCATACAGGTATTGATGTTTATAAGTGTGTATCTGAGCATTTTGCAAAATGATCACATTTTCCTAAATCAATAGACAGGTTTTTCAGATGTCATAACAGATGTTAAGACATCCTGTTCTGAACTAACAGGTTTGTAGTTTGGTTAATTCTGAGTTTTTTCAGGAAAATGACTCAGTCTTTCCAGAACAGAATCCTGCGTTTTCTTTGGGCTAACCTAGCTCAACCCTAACCTGGTTGGTAAAGTCCTGTGACCTAGTCTTAAGGTCAAATGGAATTAACCCTAGCTTTTTGTGGAAACCCTAACTGAAGATGCAGCTGCTATATATTCAACAGAGCTGTTGTTTTGCAAGCAATCCCTTTTTGGTCAGAAGATCATTTGTAAACTGTATAGGTTTAATTATTGTACTTCAAGCAATTATCATTGTGATAAGTGACTTGGAATAGGTTTTTAATTGTAAGGGTTGTGTAGCACTCAAAGCTTTGAAGCAAGAGTGTTTGAATGTTTCTTGACTAAAGTTGTGAAGCAGAGTCAAGTTAGGTGTGTGTATCACTCAAAGCTGTGAAGCAAGAGTGGTTGTGTTGCTTGATTAAAAAGCTGTGAAGCTTAATCAAGTGTATGTTTTTGAAGAGTGTCTTCATCAATTCATTAGTCAAATTGTTTTATGTATCACTGCTGTGATTGAGGGGGAGTGAGTAGGAACTCAGGTTTAAGTTGTACTTAGATTGAAATTGCATTGGGTAGGTCTTAAGTGAAGGAGATAAACTGGTTGGTTTATTCCTGAATTAACATCTCTTATAGTGGATTTCCTCCCTGGCTTGGTAGCCCCCAGAGTAGGTGTTGTTGCACACTGAACTGGGTAAACAATTGACTGTGTTCTTTACTGTTTTTGTATTTACTGTCTTATAGAAAGTCAAATACGGTGTCATAACATTAAACGTGAAATTGAGTATCTGCAGCCAGAATTTCAATTGGTATCAGAGCAGGCACCCTGCCTGTATTACTGGGTGAGATCTAGGGATATCACTTTCTGGCACTATGGACAAAGAAGGAGTTTTTGGAAATAGACCACCCATTCTGGATGGAACTAATTATGACTACTGGAAACCTCGTATGATTGCCTTCTTAAAATCTCTGGACAAAAACGCTTGGAGAGCTGCTGACAAAGGATGGATCCATCCCACCATAACTGAGAAAGATGGGACAATCAGTCTGAAACCTGAGGAAGATTGGAGTAAAGAAGAAGATGAGTTAGCCCTGGGAAATTCCAAAGCTTTAAATGCCTTGTTCAATGGAATTGATAGAAACATTTTCAGACTAGTTCATCAATATGAACTGGCCAAGGAAGTTTAGGACACTCTCAAAACTACTCATGAGGGCACTTCCAAAGTAAAAATGTCAAGGCTTCAGATGTTGACTACCAAGTTTGAGAATCTAAAAATGATGGAAGATGAAACCATTCATGAGTTTCACATGAAAATCTTGGAGATTGCCAACACCTCAGGAGCACTGGGAGAAAAGATGTCAGAAGAAAAACTGGTGAGGAAGATTCTCAGATCCTTGCCTAAAAGATTTGCAATGAAGGTAACTGCCATAGAGGAAGCCCAGGACATCAGCAAGTTGAAAGTGGATGAACTTATTGGGTCTCTTCAGACTTTTGAGATGGGGATCACTGATAATGGTGACAAGAAGAACAAGAGCATAGCACTTGTATCCAACACTGATGTTGAAAACAAGGAGGATGAAGAAGAAAATATTTCAGAAGCTATAGCCATGCTTGGAAGACAGTTCAACAAGCTCATCAAAAGAATGGATCCAAAGTCAAGGTCTAATGTTCATAACATTCCCTCTGTCATTGACAGTTCCAGCAGAAGACCAAGGTCAGAAGAAAAGGGAAACCAAGGCAGAGGTATTTAATGCCATGGCTGTGAAGGATATGGACATATTCGAGCTGAATGTCCTACCTTTCTTAAGAAACAAAAGAAAGGAATGACTGTTACTTGGTCTGACTGTGATTCAGAAAGTAATTCTGAAGAAGAATCTGCCAAACTAGTTACTGCTCTAACTAGTGTTTGTACCTCTGACAGTGACACTAGTGATGAAGAAGTGACATTTGAAGAACTGGCTGATACCTACAAGAAATTGTGTATCAGAAGTGCTGAAGTCTGTGTGCAGAATGAGAAACAATCAAAACTCATTATAAAGCTGGAGGCTGAAAAAAGGGAAGATCTTGAAACTATAAGTCACCTAGAAGGGGAAGTTCAATTACTGAACTCACAACTGAACCAAATGACAAAATCTGTCAAGATGCTGACCAATGGATCAGATAAATTGGAAGAGATTCTTCAAGTTGGACAAAATGTGGGAAACAAATCTGGTCTAGGATTTGTGGAAGCTAAGAAATCTGGTGCAGACAAGAAGATCAGGCATGTTAAACAATTGTCAAAGCAGATGTCTCAACACAACTCTCAACATTAGAATCAGAAATACATGAAGAAAAAATACCAAAGATGGAGATGTCATCATTGTGGGAGGTATGGACACATAAAGCCCTTCTGCTTCAAATTGCATGGATACCCTAATCAAAACTCAGGTGCTAAACCTAAGCCAAAAAGGGTACCACATACTCCTCATTGGAAGAAAAAGGCTACTGCCCTGATAGCCCATACTTCCCTGAGAGTGTCTGTAAAGGAAGGCTAGTACTTTGACAGTGGGTGCTCTAAACACATGACTGGAATAAAGAACATTCTCAATCATGTCAAACCTCACAACACTAGTTATGTGACCTTTGGAGATGGTTCTAAAGGTGAAATCAAAGGAGTTGGTAATTTGGACTGCCCTGAAGTTCCAAGCCTGAGTGAAGTCTTGCTGGTAAAAGGGCTGACTGCTAATCTCATTAGTATCAGTCAATTATGTGATCTAGGATTCAAGGTCAACTTCTCAAAATCTGAATGTCTAGTAATTAATGAAAAACTAGAAGTTGTAATGAAAGGAATCAGATCCAAAGATAACTGCTACTTGTGGCAGCCTGAGAACACTAATAACTCCACTATGTGTCCAATTACCAAAGAAGAAAAAGAGATGAAACTGTGGCATCATAAGCTTGGTCATCTTCATCTAAGAAGAATGAAAAGAGCTATCTCTATGGAAGCAGTCAGAAGGACTCCAAAACTACAGGTTGATAATGTCTATGATGTGGCAAATAAACTTGAAGAAGGATGTGTTGTCAGAACCAGAAGTAATCATGACAAGGATGTTGGAAACAACAAGTCTAATAAATTCTGTTTCCCTGAAGAAATGAGGCGTGAAGTCTCCTCTCCTATAACTCTCCATCAAAATGGAGTGGACAAAAAGAAAATCATTCAAGAATCAACCAGAACTATGATTCATGTCAAAAGAATGCCTTCCCAACTCTGTGCGGAAATAGTTGCTGCTAGGAATAACTGTTCTCAAAATATCTGGTCAAAACAGATGCTCACTGAGTATAATGTCTCACAAGATGTTGTGACATTGTGTTGTGACAATCTGAATATAATCAATATTTCCATGAACCCTATTCAGCATAACAGGACCAAGCACATTGACTTTGTAGAGAAGAAGTCATTTAAACTGGAACATGGTATCTTTAAGTTTCAGCTGACTGATTCTTCTACCAAGGCTCTTGTTGGAAATAAACTTGAAAACTTGAGGGGCAGGTTGGGTATTTGCCAACATGAGAAATTATAGCAATTAATTTTGCTTAAAACAAGGGTTGAAGGAGTTAATTTTGTTAAGTCTATTTTTAGTGGGTTAATCATATGTTTTCCCAATTCTTTCAAAATCCTTAAGAAGTTGAAAAGACTCTCTTTTGCCTCCTACCTCTCTCGTCTTTGCAACCTGTTCCCTCCTCTCAATCAAAGTTTTTTCTCAAATTGCTACTGGTGCTCTAAGTCAATCAAAATGTCTCAGACATCATCTTCAACCAAGGCGACTTCATCATCCTCATCATCTTCATCATCTGACCAAGACTCTAAAGCAATCACCACATGCATAGAATCTGAAGTTCTTGAGGTCACTCCTCTCAGAGAGATGGCAACTGACCCCGCCAAAGTCAAAAAGCTAAGAACTAGACATGCAGGAAGAGCTCAAGCTGCAGCCTCTGGTAATCCTTCTCATCCTTCTTCTTCTGTACCAAATAGAGAAGGATCAGTTCAAGTTCATCAAGCTATTGCTAGGCTTGTTACTAGTATACTAAGCGGAAACCAACCTGTACCGGGGATTTCTGTCCCTTTAAATCAATCAGGAAGCCCAAATGTGGACCTCTCTGAGAATGTAGATGTCTCTGAGAATGTTGTGACACAAAATGACAACATTCAGAACCCTTCAGAAAAGACTGCTGATCCACCTATCATTGATGTGGATGAGGATTACTCAGATAATGATCTGATTGCCAATGTAAACCCTAGCATAGCTAGGAGATTGATGAAAAGAAAGGGTAATCAGAATGATGCAAAATGTGTGTCCAAAGATAAACCTGCTGTTAAGAAATCCAAGGCTGAAGGCATGGCTGAGGTAGAGTCTGTGAAAACTATTCAGACCAAAGGGAAGAAGGCCCAGGTGCATACTGCTAGACAACCAATTTCAAAGAAGAGAAAAGAACCTGAATCTTCTGATTCTGATGAGGAATCAGAATTTAAGATTGATGCTGAAGAAATTCCTATCAGAAGGAAGCTCCCCTCCAGCAAAATTGCTAGAGTTCCTGAAGTCCCAACAGACAACATCTCTTTTCATCATCCTGACAATGCAAACAGATGGAAGTATGTTTGCTTAAAGAGAATAGCTTTAGAAAGAGAACTCAACAATGATGCCATGGAGTGCAAAGACATCATGGACCTGATCAAGAATGCTGGACTGATGAAGACAGTGATAAAATTTAACAAGTGTTATGAAAATCTAGTCAAGGAGTTTATAGTGAACTTGTCTAATGATTGTGCTGATGGAAGGTCAGCTGACTTTGAAAGTGTTTTTGTTAGAGGAAGAAGGGTCAAGTTCTCTCCATCAGAAATTAACAAATTTCTTGGAAGAACAAATGAGGATTGTCCTGATCTGGAGGTCACTGACAATGAAGTTTGTTAAACCATCACAGCAAGGCAAGTAAAGTGATGGCCCTTGAAAGGCAAGCTGAATGCCAGCAAACTCAGCATGAAATTTGCCATCCTGCACAAGATTGGTGCAGCCAACTGGGTGCCTACAAACCATAAATCAACTATCTCCACAGGATTGGGGAGATTTATTTATGTTGTGGGAACCAAGACTGCTTTTGACTATGGCAGGTATATCTTTGAACAAACTTTAAAACATGCTGGTAGTTATGCTGTCAAAGGACAAATTGCCTTTCCCTCCCTCCTTTGTGGAATTATCCTTGCACAATACCCTGATATCCTGGTGGCAAGAGATACAGCCTGCAAAAGAGCTCCTGCCCTTGGGTTGCACTACAAACTGTTTCAGGGATCTCATGCTCCAGATATTGTCATAACATCAGCTGAGACATCATCTGTGAAGACCCATTCCAAGACATCTGATGTCATAACTGTTTTAAAAGAGACCTGCAAAGAGATGGAAGCTAGGAAAAAGACCCTAGAAATCCTAATTGCCAGGTTAGAAAAGGAGGAAGCTGAAGGAAACAGAAGGGAAGAAGGTGTAGAAGCTGAAGGTCATCTCAATACTGAAGAAACTAGCTCCTCTGAGTCTGATGACAGTGCTTAAAGGTTGGTTGCTGTTTGGTGGTGTTGTTGATTGGTGGTGGTGATACCTGGTGGAGTTTGGAAGTGTGTTCAGTTTTTAGCTGCTGCTCTTATTACTTTTTTCTGGATGACTGTATAATTTTTATGAACATGTTTCTTTGGCCCATTTGTGGCTAAAGAGGGGGAGAATATTTTGGTACTTACTTAATTAGAAATTCTATTTTTCTGCAGTCATTTCTTTCTGCTGCTATCTATCTCTGATTACTTAGGGTCTTTAGCCAAAAATCTGCCAAAGGGGGAGTTTGTAGTTGTTTAGTTATTGGCTTGCATTTTTGGTAAAACCCAAGTGTATGTGTGAATGCCATGACTGATGTCATAACATTCTAGTTTAGGTTGTACTGATTCATTAGGTACCTTTGCAGAAAAATATTGTCATACAGGTATTGATGTTTATAAGTGTGTATCTGAGCATTTTGCAAAATGATCACATTTTCCTAAATCAGTAGACAGGTTTTTCAGATGTCATAACAGATGTTAAGACATCCTGTTCTGAACTAACAGGTTTGCAGTTTGGTTAATTCTGAGTTTTTTCAGGAAAATGACTCAGTCTTTCCAGAACAGAATCCTGCGTTTTCTTTGGGCTAACCTAGCTCAACCCTAACCTGGTTGGTAAAGTCCTGTGACCTAGTCTTAAGGTCAAATGGAATTAACCCTAGCTTTTTGTGGAAACCCTAACTGAAGATGTAGCTGCTATATATTCAACAGAGCTGCTGTTTTGCAAGCAATCCCTTTTTGGTCAGAAGATCATTTGTAAACTGTATAGGTTTAATTATTGTACTTCAAGCAATTATCATTGTGATAAGTGACTTGGAATAGGTTTTTAATTGTAAGGGTTGTGTAGCACTCAAAGCTTTGAAGCAAGAGTGTTTGAATGTTTCTTGACTAAAGCTGTGAAGCAGAGTCAAGTTAGGTGTGTGTATCACTCAAAGCTGTGAAGCAAGAGTGGTTGTGTTGCTTGATTAAAAAGCTGTGAAGCTTAATCAAGTGTATATTTTTGAAGAGTGTCTTCATCAATTCATTAGTCAAATTGTTTTATGTATCACTGCTGTGATTGAGGGGGAGTGAGTAGGAACTCAGGTTTAAGTTGTACTTAGATTGAAATTGCATTGGGTAGGTCTTAAGTGAAGGAGATAAACTGGTTGGTTTATTCTTGAATTAACATCTCTTATAGTGGATTTCCTCCCTGGCTTGGTAGCCCCCAGAGTAGGTGTTGTTGCACACTGAACTGGGTAAACAATTGACTGTGTTCTTTACTGTTTTTGTATTTACTGTCTTATAGAAAGTCAGATACGGTGTCATAACATTAAACGTGACATTGAGTATCTGCAGCCAGAATTTCACTTATTTATGACCTTCTGAAATTTTTCTAGAATTTTATTTTTGAATTCTACTATTAATCTTTTTTTTCACTTAGTTGAGTAATTTTAATTAGTTCAAAAATACTTTTCTGATTTAAAAAATTACCAAAAAATTTATAAAAATATTTGAGATCATTTCTGATTTTTCTATGGTCTCTTCTAATTTTTCTTTGATATTTTGAATATAGTTTGCTATTTTCCCTTTTATTTTCATTTTAAAAACATGTTAAAAATCATTTTTTTTCTTTTTATTCATTAAATGCATTTTTATTTTTGTACATATTCTGACCTTGTGGCTTTTGATCATGGACTCATTAATATCATTGGATCTTAGGTGTTAAGTTTAACTCCACCAAAATGGATGAATGATTTTAATGATAGTTTGATTAAATTTTGATTTCGAATATATCCCTTCCCTCTTCATCTTATCCCTTTCTCATTATGCTACATGTTATTAGAGGGTGATCACATATCATCTCTCCAAACATATGGCACATAGATTGTTATTGATCGGTCTTAAAATAGGTGCGACTTCTATATAAGTCCCCTTACGATTGCTTAACATATCTCTAAATTTTGTCCCGATTCGAGAAATGATCATTCGTGGTCCAAACCCTAGTTTGCAAGCTCAAGGATGTTTAATTTGAAACCTTTTATCCAATAACCTTGAGATTCATTGTTAGGAGGCTTTGGTCTTATCAATCCTCTAATGAATCTTCATATGCTTTGGTATAAGTGGATCACTTAAACATTATTGATCATATGTTGTTACATTGAGAACTTGAAATGAATGATATACTTGACAAAAAGCAAACAAACCTTGTTATTGATAGGCTTTGATTTTATCAATCTTATAATGAGTTTTCAAATGAAAGTTTCAAGATGGTCATTCAACTAAGCTCTAATTACTAATTCGTTAACATTTAACTTTTACTCCATGCCCCTTATTTTGTGCTTTTATTTTATGCCTATACTTTATGCACCATTTTATTTTAGCATTTACATTTCATGCTATTTTAATCTTTGCTAACTTGAGCATTTACTTTTATGTCATTTTTATTTTTCTCACTTGAGCTTCTCATTTCTTTTTGAAGATACCTAATAATCAACTTGAACCATAAAAAAACTTTAATGTTACTTGAACTATTTGGTTACTATCCTTGGCATTATGGAGTGATAGACTTCTTGGACTTAGGATTAGAGACCTTGACCTACCTTGAGACCTTGTGACTTTCATTGATATTTTGTATAGAGTTCTTGTGGTTTACCCCCAAGACATTGGGTTGGTTGTTTTCTTTGTGTGCAAGTTATTCTGATATATGATTTGTCTGTGATTGGGAATTCATCTGTATACAATTGTTACTCTGCCTAATTTTTTTGTGAAGACTTAATGAACTTGAAGTTTGACTCTTAAAAGGTTATGTTGTCCTTGATTATTTAGTTTCAATCTAAAGAATGGGAATTCTACATTGACTCATTGTGTTAAGTGTTGGCTTCTTGTTGGTTAGACGGTTCTTTTCTCTAGCTCTTACCTTATGCTCTAGGATAGTCCCTTCATCTCCTCCCATCTTCTTTAATTTCAAAAATCTTCTCCCTCCTTTGAAAACTCTTCTTGTTTTTAAACATGTACCATTTTCACAATAAACTTGTACTTAGGTCCATGCCCTTTTCAAAATATTTTCTTAATCAAACTTTAATCAATTTAATAATACATTGATTTTTTTTTGTGAGAAGACTAAAAGTAAATCAATCTCATTCAAACCATTTTGCCACTTTGGGATTTTTACTTTAAAATTTTCTCAAAAGATTAGACCATTGTCAATCCTTTAAGTGATGTGAACTACTATACTTATACAATATATAGTAAAGTGAGATATTTTCCACTTGGGTGTTAAGTGAGGCTTTGTTAATTTTGAACTCCAAGCTATATTCTCCACTTTGAGATGATGCAAATTCTCCTTTCTCATAATCGTGGGTAGTAAGTATGTTTTCCACTCGGATAAGACGATGATGTCTTGTCTATTAAAATTAACCAACACACTTGTGTTTTAAAATTTTTAAAGGTGAACTACGAGTACCCTGATCCCCTATTACACGGAAGGTGGTATGTAGGCACTAAAGGTTCGCAACTGCGGAGGGTGAAAAAATTGTAAAGAAATATTTCTTTTCTCATCACCACAGTCTATTTTTTATACAACTCTTATATCCAAAATACACAGATTTACAAAGAGGTTCCAGCGGAGTACCATAGATGTTTAGGGTGCCAATACCTTCCCTTTGCATAACCAACCCCCGAACTTAGATTCTCTCCCCCTCTTTTGGGTTATTAGTTCTTTTCCCATTCCTTTGGAAACAATAAAATGCAGTGGTGATTTTTATTTTGATCTGTGCAAGTTAAGTCAATCCAATGGCTTTGTCTCAACATTTCTACCGCTACAGAAAAAAACAGTGACTCTGCTGGGGAAAGGTCGACCTATTGCTGGTCCATACCTAAGTGGGTTGAGCCTATCTTTGTTTATTTGTGTATATACTTTTGTTTGTTGTATATTATGTGTTGTATATATGTTTGTCTGGATTTTCCTGGTTTTCAGGGTGCTTTGTGATTTCTCATAAGTCCTCTTCCCGGACTGGGGAAAACTTAAGATAAGACAGGAGGTATAGTTATGTTAACTTTTAGGGAGTAATCCTAAAAAAGGAGGCATGAGATCCCCTACTCAGTGGAGACCCCTTTGACTGTAGTATCATTTACCGAGTAATCAGGAAGGCGTGCTGCTTTCGACCTGGGAGCCTTCTAAAACTGAGGACCGTAGAACCTTTAACCCATCATGTCCTTTTAGGTGTAGTGCGGAAGCTATGACGGAGTAATCTGGAAATGTTTGTCACGCGATACTACGCTCGGACAAGTTTTTCTTGAGAATATTACTAATCACTGAGTCAATCGAGACGTTGGTAATATCCAAAGGAAGGATGTAGGCTCTGGGAAGCTTTTAGAACCTTGTTAGGCAGGTGATAAACTATTAGACCAAACCTTGTGGGTAGTACCTTTGACTCAATGCCCGTGACGTCAAACTTATGAACCCCTCATGTTTGTGATCTTGTGTGTGATTGTTGCATCATGCATTCATGCATCCATGAGCATATTTTAAGACATTATGGTTCAAGGGACTTAAAGCTGACTCTTTGTGAATATCCCAGGTAATTTTGACCATGGATTCTGGAAAAAGAAAGACTCGGAAGTATAGTTTCAAGAATCCCAAGATAGATGATTTGATGAGTCTAATTCCCGAGATTGAGAGTTATGCAGATTTTCAGAAGAAGTGTGGATCCATCGTGTCTCTCATAAACTTAGGATGAATGAGGGTATTCTCTCGACTTTGGTCCAGTTCTATGATCCGATGTATCTATGTTTCACTTTCCCTGATTATCAGTTGATGCCTACATTAGAGGAGTATTCATATCTACTAGGATTACCTGTTACTGATTGTGTCCCTTTCACCGATTTAGAGGGGGAGCCAAAATCTCATAAGATTACTGCTTTGATTCATTTGGGGAAGTCTGATATTGAGGCCTACATGACTACCAAAGGAGGAATCGGAGGCTTACTTGCTCATTTTTTATTAGAGAAAGCTCGCTACTTTTCTAGGATAAAGAGTACGGTTGATTTTGGGGCCATCTTTTCCCTACTTGCCTACGAGTTGTTCTTATTTCCGAACATCGACAACTTCGTGGATGTCAATGCCATCAGGATCTTTTTGATAGGGAATTTAGTCCCTACATTATTAGGTGATGCTTATTACTCCATTCATCTTTGGGATTCTTATCATAGATGGATGATCATATGCTGCATGCCTTTGTTGTATCAGTGGTTTATTTCTCACTTGCCTCAGTCTGGTGCTTTATGGGATGTCAAAAAGGAACCTCATTGGGCTCCGAAGATTATGGCCCTTACTCATTAAAATATTGTTTGGTACCATCAGGCTTACCATGATGTAGATATTTTCGATAGTTGTGGTATTTTCCCCAATGTACCTCTTCTTGGTACAAAGGGAGGAATTAACTACAATCCTATTCTTGCACAACGACAGCTTGGATATCCGATGAGGGATAAGCCAAATAGTATTCATCTGAGTGGTTTCTTTCTTAGAGAGGGAGAGAATCATAAGTAAGCTAAGGAGTAGATTGAAAAGGCTTGGCATCATATTCACAGGAAGAGTAGAAAGGACTTGGGACCTAGAGGGGCTGTTCCTTAAGAGCCTTATCTTCAGTGGGTACAAGCAAGGGAAATTCAGTTGAAGACACCATATTCCCGTGAAGCACCTATGCCTGATATGTTTGTGAAGACCACTCCTCCCCTTTTGGATGATGTAGAAGAGATTCAGGTGGCCCTAGTCAGGATGCAGCAGGAGAAAGAAGCTTGGAAGAATAAGTGTCAGACTTTAGAGATATCCTATCGGGCAGACTTGAAGGAGAAAGATAACTTGATTGAGATTATCGATAGTCGTGCTATAGAGATGATGGAGAGGCAAGAGGATTTATTTTCCTCTAGAACTCAGTTAAGGCTTAGTCATTCACTTTCTGGCTCTTGTGATTTGAAAGTGGTTGCTAACAGGTATGCAGAAGAGAACAAGCGGTTGAAGGCTCATATTGCAAGATTCACAGGAAAACGTCAGTGTGTGGAGTGATCTTCATCAGATTTGCTTTCCTAGGGT
The DNA here is from genome assembly GCA_948472305.1 of Vicia faba. Classification (NCBI taxonomy): domain Eukaryota; kingdom Viridiplantae; phylum Streptophyta; class Magnoliopsida; order Fabales; family Fabaceae; genus Vicia; species Vicia faba. The sequence goes on along the minus strand of OX451739.1, from coordinate 1,551,263,773 downwards.
TTTAGATTATATCTTCTTTTTGTACTTGGGATTGTTTAAACTTGTACTAAAAAAGATGTAATCCATTTTGAAGTTATTATAACGATATTTTTCAGTATTTCAAATATGTTAGTACTTTAATATTCACAAATTGTTCATAAATCTTTGAGTTCCTTGAATTTATTAATAATAAAATAAATCATGTGCATTGCATATCATGCATCATCCTGTATATATTTATTGCATTTCTTTTCATATACAGGTGTCTTACTGAATTTCTCTACTTCATTCAGCAAGTTGTCTCACCAATATAATACTCGAGCTAATTCCAAGAAGAAAATGGAGAATCTTGAACAAGAAAATCGCGAGCAGCGCGACGAGGTTACTACTCTGAAGGACAATATAGACAATTTAATTGCTTTAATGGAATCATTGGTGGCTGATCAGAATCAGCCACCACTTGCTCAACCTCAACAAACAACATTTGCTTTTGAAGGTCCATCAGTTCCCGTTTTTGTTGCCCCAGCTACTGTTGCTCAAAATCGCATGCCTCAGGGTTATCCATTGGGGAATGCCAGAAAACTTCATGCCATAAGGTTTTAATCTTGACACTCAAGTTTCTCCAATTGTTCAAGCTACTGCTACTCTTGCACCTTCTGTTGTGAATATTACTCCTGCTGCTAGAAATGAGACCCACTATGTTTCACCTCCTTCGGTGAATGTTATGCCATTTGTTAATGATAAAGTTTATCATCCTATTCCTCCGCCAAGTGAGAGCTTGGATTCTATAATTGAATGGACAATTTTCAGGACCAGTTTGATAAGATGCAGAAAGAGATGAAGGCCCTCAGAGGAAAAGAATTTTTTGGGCAGAATGTCAACGATCTGTGTTTGGTTCCAAATGTGAAAATACTTGCAAAGTTAAAAGTACCGGAATTCGAGAAATACAAGGGAAATACATGTCCCCGTGCTCACCTTGTGATGTATGTGAGAAGGATGTCTACTCACACCGATGATCAACGCATGTTAATTCACTTTTTCCAAAACAGTTTGATTGGTCCTACGTTGAAGTGGTACATGAGCTTGGATAGTGCCAACATTCATACTTTCAACGACTTGGGTGAAGGGTTTATAGATAGTATAAGTATAATATGGACATGACACCTAAATGTGATCAACTCAGGGCAATGGTCCAGAAAGATAGGTAATTGTTTAAAGAGTATGCACAAAGAAGGCGTGAAGTATACGCCCAGGTGATCCCTCCAATGGAAGAGAAAGAGATGACAAATATTTTCCTGAAGACTCTAGGTGCCTTCTACTATGAAAGAATGGTGGCGAGTGCACCAAGTGATTTTACCGAAATGGTGAGTATGGGCGTTTGTTTGGAAGAAGTTGTAAGAGAGGGTCATTTGACAAGAGGTGAAAATTATGGTAGTACCAAGAAGCCTTCATACGGGTTTGCCAAGAAGAAAGATGGAGATACAAATGCTTTCATTCAAGAGAGAAGGGTTAATCCTCCTAGAAGAAATCATCAGTGCCACCAATAGGTTGCTTCGGTAACTCCAGTTGTCAATGTGGCTCCGACCATATTTGCTTATCAAAAATCATCCCCTCGGGGAAATCAGGAGTAGAATCAGAAGAGATAGGCTTTTGACTTTATCCCCGTGAGCTATGCAGAGTTACTCCCGACATTAATTCAGAAAAATTTGGTTCAGACTAGGTCACCCCTGCTATACCATCACCTTTGCCTTGGTATTATAAGGTAGACCAAACATGTGCTTTTCATCAGGGAGCACCAGGGCACTGTGTGGAGAATTGTTATCCTTTAAAATCGTAAGTACAAAAGATGGTGAGATATGGCCTCTTATCCTTTAAAGAGGTTGGACCTAACATAAAAGATTATCCTTTGCCAAAGCATGGAGGAGCAAATACTGTAAACATGGTTGTTGTTTGTCCTATGGACTTCCAGATCTTTGATATCAACCTGGTTATAGGAGATTTGGTAAAGATTCATGCTAACCTCTGCGAGTATAGTTACTATACGCATGACCATGCTGGTTGTGGTATTTGCAGTATAGATATACAGGGGTATGATAAAATAAAAGTTTATCTTCAGGAAATGATGGACGAAGGTCTCATTCATATAATTATGCCTAGGGTAGAGTACGAGGAAGGTGTGAATATGGTCTTTGGATGTCCTGGAGAATTCTTAATTTTTGACGTGGATCATATGAATGATGATTTGGTGCAGTTGCACGCTACCTTCTGTCATATGGATGGTCAAGAAGAACACCATTATGGGTCTTGTCTGGTCTGCTGCAGAGATTCGCGAGGTTGTTCCATTGTGAGAAAGGGTTTTTAGTTATTTTTGGACAATGGTACTATCAAATTTTCGGGCAATGGAGATGATTACAAAAGGATTAATGTGATTGAAGATTGTTTGGATGAGACTGTGTCAGATGATGAGTATACATTTGTAGATGAATTCTTTTCCTCAAATGAAGATATGTTTTCCAGCGATGATTCTATGATGTCTAAATATTACGAAGAGGGGGTGAATGTTATTGGGCCTTATTTTAGTGTTCCCGTCCCTATTCAGATTGAATATCATGGCAAGTCAGTTGTTTCTCCAGTGGTGATTTGCTTATCGGGTCCTGTTCCTTACGAATCAGACAAGGTCATGCCATACAAGTACAATGCTACAATCTTGGAGGATGGTGTGTAAGTTCCCATCCAACCTTTGTCTAGTGTTAAGAATATTGTTGAGGCCATCCAAGTGACCCGTAGTGGTCGTGTTTTTGCACCTGTCATTCGAGGGAATGTTAATGCTGATAAAAAGGTTGTTGAAAGTGTTGAACCTAAAAAAGCAGTGGGGGAATCTAGTGGTACTACCCTGGAAAAATATGTGGATGATATATTAAATATTATCAAGATGAGAAACTACAGGATCGTAGATCAATGGTTGTAGACTCCATCAAAGATATCTATTATAGCTTTGCTGATGAACTCTTCTGCCCACAGGGAATCTTTGATGAGAGTATTGGATCAAGCTTTTGTGGAAAGTGATATGCCATTGGACCAATTCAGCAGTGTGGTAGGGAATATTACATCCTGTAATAACCTGAGTTTCTGTGATACCGAATTTCCCTATGAAAGAAGGAATCACAATCTGGCTCTCCATATATCCATGAATTGTAAGAATTATTCATTTTCAAATGTGTTAATTGACAATGGGTCTTCTTTAAATATCATACTGAGGAGCACGCTTATGAAACTGAAATAACAAGGAACTCTCATGCGCTTGAGTGGCATGATTGTGAAGGCTTTCGATGAATCAAGGAATTCAGTCATCGGGGAAGTAAATTTACCTATTCATATAGGCCCGCACTTATTACAGATTACTTTCCAGGTTATGGATATTGTGCCCGCTTACAGCTATTTACTGGGACGACCATGGATACACGAGGCATGGCTGTCAATTCAACTTTACAACAGAAGTTGAAGTTTGTGCGTGAAGGAAAGGTGGTCATCATAAATGGATAACAGGCGTTGCTAATATCTCATTTATCCTCTTTCAGTGTTGTAGAAGCAGATGAAGTTGCTGTTGGAACTCAGTTCCAAGCTTTATCCATTGATAATATAAGAGGAAATGAGAATTCTATAGCTTAGTTTAAAGATGTTTAACAGGTAGTGCATAATGGCCCTAGTAAGGTATGGGGGAAGATTGTTGATCCACCTGTAAACATGAATAGAGCTGGTTTGGGATTCTCTGTGAAGAATGATAAAGGTAAGAATATGAAGTCCAAGTCTGCTTTGGGCAAATATCAGGATATCTTTCACAGCGGAGGTTACCTTTGTCCAACTGTTCCTAGGATTAATGCTATTGTGGAGGATGAAGCAGAGCAAGGAATGCCGAACTATGTGAAGCATGGATTTAGAGTCCAGAATTAGATCACCATTGATGTTCCCTCTTGCATTCATGTCTCAAAGTAATTTATTTTTTTGTTAATATTTTAAAAAATATTTCACTCTACCCAAGGTGAAAGTTGATTTTGTATGGGCTTATCTGTTTGTTTTTATCTTTAAAATCATTAATAAAAGTTGTCTTTGATTCCTAAATTGTGTCTTTATTTTCTGTTTTTTCTTGGAAAATGGTAATCAGAAAAAAAAATCCTTTTGGAGTAAATAATAATTATGAATAAATCTACATAATCACTTGCTATATGTGTCTGTTTCTAAAAGCAATCATAAATCATATGTGCGGATTAATTAAAAAACATGTTGAATACAATGACCCTGCACCCTCTCCCAACTTTGAATATCCTGTGTATGTGGCCGAAGAAGAAGAGTGTGATGAAGTCCCATAGGAGGTTTCACAGTTGCTCAAGCGCAAGGAAATTTTCATTCAGACGTATAAAGAGCCGCTGGAGACAATCAATTCAGGTTCAGAGGAAGATCTAAAAGAAGTCAAAATTGGAGCATTGTTGCATCCTGGCGTGAAGAGCAGGTTGATTGAATTGTTGGAAGAGTGTGTGTGGATATATTTGCTTGGTCTTACTAATACATGTCGAGTTTGGATACTGATATTGTGGAGCATCATTTTCTGATAAAGCCAGAATGCCCGCTAATCAAGTAGAAATTGCGAAGAACTCACCCTGATATGTCAGTAAAGATTAAAGAAGAAGTTTTAAAGCAGATTAATTCTGGTTTTCTTGTGACATCAGTGTACCCTCAGTGGATTTCCAATATTTTCCCAGTACCAAAGAAAGGCGGAAAAGTTTGCATGTGCGTTGATTATAGAGATTTAAACAAAGCTAGTCCAAAAGATGACTTTCTATTACTGCATATTAATATGTTGGTTGATAGTACAACAAAATTCAAAGTATTCTCGTTCATGGACGGATTTTCCGAATATAATCAAATTAGAATGGCTCCTGAGGACATGGAAAAAAAACGTTTATCACACCCTGGGGAACATTCTGTTACAGAGTGATGCCCTTCTGGTTGAAGAACACTGATGCAACGTACCAGAGGGCTATGACAACCCTATTCCATGATCTGATGCACAAGGAAATTGAGGTATATGTTGATGATATGATTGCTAAATCCCAGACTGGAGAAGGGCATATAGAAGATTTGTTGAAATTGTTTCAGCTTTTGAGGAAGTATCGTCTTTGCTTAAATCCAAATAAATGCACCTTCGATGTCTGATCAAGGAAATTGTTAGGTTTTATTATCAGCCAAAAAGGAATTGAAGTTAATCTTGATAAAGTCAAAGCAACTCAAGAAATACCTGCACCAAGAACTGAAAAGCAAGTTAGAAGCTTCCTGGGGCATTTGAATTACATTTCCATATTTATCTCCCATATGACAGCAACGTGTGAACCGATCTTTAAGTTGTTATAGAAAGATCAAGGTTGTGTATGGACAGATGACTGCCAAAGGGCATCTGAAAGTATTAAAGAGTATTTGCTTGAACCTCTAATCTTGCTCCCTCCGGTTGAAGGAAGACCATTGATTATGTATTTGACAATGTTAGATAATTTTATGGGCTGTATTTTGGGACAACAAGATGAAACAAGGAAGAAGGAATATGCCATTTATCATCTCAGCAAGAAATTTACTGATTATGAGTCGCGGTATTTTATGCTGGAAAAGACATGTTGTGCTCTGGCCTGGGTGGCAAAGCAATTGCGGAAATATATGTTGAATCATACTACTTGGTTGATTTCCAAAATGGATCCAATTAAGTATATTTTTGAAAAACCTGCTCTTACTGGAAGAACTGCCCGTTGGCAGATGCTGTTGTTTGAATATGATATTGAATACCATACTTAGAATGCTATAAAAACCAGTGTGTTGGCAGATTATCTTGCTCACCTACCAGTGGATGATTATCAGTCTATTAAATATGATTTCCCTGATGAGGATGTTATGTTTCTGAAAGGGAAAGATTATGATGAACTGTTACTGGAGGAAGGTTCTGATCCTGAATCCCGATGGGGCATGGTGTTTGATGGAGCTGTAAATGCTTATGGGAAAGGAATGGGTGTTGTGATTATTACTCCTCATGGGTCACATATACCTTTTACTTCCAGGCTGACTTTTGATTGTACCAATAATATGGTAGAGTATGAGGCTTGTATCATGGGTCTCGAGGAGGCCATTGATTTCATAATCAAAATTCTAGATGTCTATGGCGATTCAGCTTTGGTAATAAATTAAATTAAAGGAGAATGGGATACTCGTCACTCTGGCTTGATTCCCTACAAAGGTTGAATGGGATACTCGTCACTCTGGCATGACAAACCTATTTTGGACCCATTCTCCCAAGTTGTCAGGGCTGAATGGGTCCAGAACAGGTTTGACCAATTGAATTTGATTGAAGAAAAGAGAATGACGACCTTGTGCCATGGCTAGTTATACCAAAAGAGAATGAAGAAAGATTTTGATAAAAAAGGTCAAGCCTCATGAATTCAGAAAAGGCGACCTCGTGCTCAGGAAGATCATGTCTTTTAACGCTGATTCTACGGGCAAGTGGACTCCCAATTTTGAAGGCCCGTATGTTGTCAATAAAGCCTTCTCTGGCGGTGTATTGATTCTTGAAACTATGGATGGCGAGGAGTTCCCGCGTCCCTTGAATGCTGATGCGGACAAGAAATACTTCGCCTAAAGAAATAAAAGAACAGCTCGCTAAGTCGAAAACCCAAAAGGGTGACTTAGGCAAAAAAAGAGTATCTCAGTAGGCTGAAAATCTGAAAGGGCGGTCTAGGAAAAAATTAGAGACATAAACCGAATAAACTTTCCCGCTAGGTTGAAAACCCGCAAGAGCAACTTAGGCAAAAGTTAGGGATTTCTTGGCAAGTAACTGCGTCAGACAGTTCTTCGTTGAGACTCATTTTGCTTTGGAGAAGTTTTTTTGTTTCCAGTCATGAGTACTGATGCCAAACAATTGTTACCACCCCTAATATTGATGTTTGCTGGTATTATCCTGCCACCTCTTTTCTCCTAGTAGGTCGACATTACCTTTTTTCTATCTTCTCTGAGAGTGGATAGTTCGCAATTATTTTTTGATCAATGTTATCCTTTACTTTCTCTCCTCAATATTTGAGTTGATGTTGCTTTATCTCCTCCTTAGGCTTTACACCAGTAGTGTTGAGTGCTCTGTTCACCAGTGATTTATTTTCCTGGTCTAGTTTTTTTTTGTTCTTTTATTTTTTGTTTCCCCGGTGGTGTCTTGTGTAACCATTGGATCTGTTTGTTTGCATGCATAATCATAAACATTGCATGGCATCTTAGGGCCAAAAATAGGGTTTGTTTTATATTTAAGTATCTTCAATCGCGTCGACACGAAGATTTTAACCTTCGTATCTCCGAATAGAAGACACTTAAATAAAGGCAGATGTTGTACCACAATATTTTCCCCTAAGACCCCTATATCATCTCATGTTAATTCAATCACAATAAGATCACACTAGGGTTTGGTTTTTCTCCTTATCTTTAGATTTGCGCATGGGGAATCACCAAGTACCTTGATTTATATATTGTGATAATATATGTTTTGTATTAATTAACTTTTAACTAATAAATACAATGAATGTTTTCCCTAATTGATGATATTATAGGTGAGAGCACAGCACATTTCATCAAGTTGATCTATAAGTTCATGAGTTTATTTCCATGCCTTCTTCAACAAAGCTTCATTGAGATTCAATCTTCATAATTTAAGATGCTTTGAATTAATATCATGACAAAGTCTATTATGATTCATCATATCTCAAGTTTTCAAAGATAGTTCAAAGATATAAGGGTTGATTGAAGAAATTTGACCTAATTGGACAAGTTCTTGATTTCTTGGTCACAAGTGCATTTTTCCCTCAATTCTTAATATTTGGAAGTGGTTATGGTTGTTATGGTTTCACATTATCATCCTCAATAACTTCTATTTACATTACAAAAGTATTTGTGCAAGAAAGTTTGTCAAAATTGAAAAGGGTTTCCAAGGCATTTTGGTGCTCTAAGAGCTAGGGTTTTGAACTTCAAATGGATATATCTTGCTCATCTTTTGGTAATTTTGAGTGATTCCAAATAAATGCTTCTCTTTAAATGGTTATCAACAAGTCACTTCAAAATTTTCAATAAACTTTTATGTGGAATATGCCTAATGATTGAGAAAGATTACAAGTCCTCTAGATAGGCCAACAAATTCCCTTGTGTGACTTCAAAAGATCATAACTTGGTCTTATTTTATCTCCTTGAGCCCATTAAATTTACAAAATGATCTTAAAGGTGTGACATTCAACTCTTATTTTATGTGCAAAGCTTGAAAATAGATGGAAGATGCCCTAAGGATGCAAAAGATTATAGGTCATCTCGTGAATTTTCACCAACATCACAAAGTCATAACTTTCTCAATTTTTGGAGTTTTTAAATGGTTCAAGTATTAAAATTTCATTAAAGAGATCTACTTCATGCCATATTTTTAGGTCAAGAGAAAATTTTAAATGGAAGGCCATGTTTAGATGCAAGACATTATAGGTCATTTTTGAAGAAAAACTTAGAATTTTTCTAAGTACAAAAAGTCAATATTTTTCCAACTTTGACTCATCAAAACTTTCAGCTCAAGCATCCATTTGATTCTATTATTTTCACATTGTAAATTTTGTGATCTCGTCTTTCCAAGACATCAACAATCAAGTCCTAAGGTTCCCTAAATCATGCACACCATTGATTCAAAGATGGTACCTTGAGACTGAAGTTTCCTCCAAAGTGAGAATTTGAAATTCATGATTTGGCCTCTAAACACAAAATTTCTGCGCATTTTTACTTCTAATCATGTTTAGAAATCTTCCAGAAGTGATTAGCACCTTGAAACACAAGTTTTGGTTGAGTTTTGAGCAAAATAGAAGTCACATTTTTCATGTTTGCAACTTCACACGATTTCCCTCCAAACTTCATCATTTCACACACTTAAGCATTCCATTAGCTTCCATATAAATAGAGGGCCATACCTAATTCATTTTCTTAAACTTAGATAGCCAGAATCACCCTGCCAAACTCTCTCTTCAACCCACTTTTCTGCAACTTCGAATTTGGTTTTATAGCTTTCCTCAATCCATTTTCTTTGTCAATTCTTCATCTTTGAACTTCACTGAAGCTAACAGAAGAGGAACCAAGCCCTAGGACTTCCTAAAGCGTGCTAGCCAAGTCAAGTTTCAGAGCTCTGAATTTGAACTTTAATAGGTAGATTCCTTCGTTAATTCTCTTAAACTTTGGTATTGTAATGAAGCTCTCATCATTCTGATTCTAGTCGCAACATTTTTTTTCAACTGGAAGTGAGTTTTGGCCATGAATTTTAAAATCCCTTTTCAAATCTTTCTTTCTGATATGGCTGAGCTACACCTTACATAAATTTTTCGCTAGGGTACCATTGGAATCGTCTTGAAGAGATGAAGCGAATGGTACCAGTCTCGAGCTCTAATTTTTCCATTTCATGAACTTGCAAATCGCGTGGACAGAGGTTGAAGATGACATACGTGTCCGTCTTTAACCAATGAGAATTTGCCACACATTTTTTCAAATCTGATTTAATAGTTGATCACGTGTTTTATTCATTAAAGAACATGATATGCACAGCGCGCCTGATTCAATGGATTAGCTTACTAATGCGTTTTGACTCTCATCCACTGGTCTATATTTTTTTACATTATATTTTATTTCTGATTTTTATATTTAAATGTTTTAAACTACAAAAAATCATAGAAATTCATTTCTGACTCAAAAATAATTAAAAAATTCACAAAAAAATTTTCAAATATGTTCTTTTTGATTTTTATTTTTTCATAATTTTATTTTCAGATTTGATATTTCTTATAATTTTTTCTTTTTTTTGGTTTGTTTTTAATTGTTTAAAAATACTTTTTGACATTTTTAAATTCTGGAAAAATTCATCAAAATCATCTTTCTTATTTCCGACATTCTAAAATTTTTCTAGAATTTTATTTTTGACTTCTACTATTTTTAATCTTTTTTTTACTTCTTTGATATTTTGAATATAGTTTGTTATTTTCCCTTTTATTTTCATTTTAAAAACATGTTAAAAAAAAATTTTTTTCTTTTTATTCATTAAATGCATTTTTATTTTTGTACATATTCCGACCTTGTGACTTTTGATCATGGACTTCATTAACATCATTGGATCTTGGGTATTGAGTTTAACTCCACCGAAATGGATGAATGATTTTAATGATAGTTTGATTAAAAAAATTTTTCAAATATATCCATTCCCTCTTCATCTTATCCCTTTCTTATTGTGCTGGATGTTATTAGAAGGTAATCTACATATCATCTCTCCAAACATGTGGCACATAAATTGCTATTGACCGACCTCAAAAAATGGTGCGACTTCTATATAAGTGTACTTACGATTGCTTAACATAACGCTAAATTTTGTACCGATTCGAGAAATGATCATTCGTGGCTCAAACCCTAGTTTGCAAGCCCAAGGATGTTTAATTCGAAACTTTTGATCTAATAACCTTGAGATTCATTGTTAGGAGGCTTTGGTCTTATCAATCCTCTAATGAATCTTCATAAGCTTTGGTATAAATGGATCACTTAAACATTATTGATCATATGTTGTTACATTGAGAACTTGAAATGAATGATATACTTTACAAAAAGCAAATGAAACTTGTTGTTAAGAGGCTTTGATTTTATCAATCTTCTAATTAGTTTTCAAATCCAAGATTCAATATGATCATTCAACTAACCTCCAATTACTAATTCATTAACATTTGACTTTTACTTCATGCTGTAGCGGTGAAAATCGGAGATCGAGCTATTAATTAACTCGACTCACAAAAGCAAGAGTCGCTACCGCGCTTTATTATTTCCAAGGGGAAAGGGAAAAGAGCGAAATAAAACCCTAAAACATGCAATGTAAAATAATACTTAAAAGTAATGAAAATACAATGCGTTTTTGAAAAGAGATCAAGAGTTCGGGGGTTGGTTATACAATGGGAAGGTATTAGCACCCAATGCATCTGCGGTACTCCGCAAGAATCTTTTGGAATATCTGTTTTTGGTTAAAATTGTTTGTTATATACAAGGGTGTATCTATCTCCAACTATGTTTACTTAAGGGGAAAGAAATAATTTTTTATTATTGTGTTCGTGAGGGTTTCGCGACCCTTTGCCTACGTATCCAATGAAGGAATCAAAACACCGTAGTTCCTCTAGAAAAAATTTGATTTGTTTGTGTTTTTTAGTGGGCGACATTAACGCACGCATTCTAGTAATAGACACGGCCGGTATCGCGGTAGAACAAAGATAACATGCCCTTGGGGGGAGTTTTGATTTGTTGAGTGTTTTGCGGGTTTTAAGATATATTCAAGTAAGGATTAAAGACTGTTTTTGGATTTTTTGGTTCGTTTACTTGTTGATTTTATCTTACCATACACGCCTAATTACTAGCATTTGTACAAAGTAAATAAAATGCAGAAAGATAAAATCCTACGCTATTACAACCGTATCAAAAGGCATAAAAATATGAAGGAAAAAATAAGATAAAAGTAAGAAAAATGAGTGTCTTTCGACCCAGGCAGTAGCATACTTCGACTTGCATTTTGTTTGCCTTCTTCGATTGGGGCTAGCACCAGTGAGGTCATGGCCTTCGATTAGGGCCGGCACCAGTGAGTTCTGTCCTTCGATTGGCCTGGAAGTCAGTGTATGGCGAAGTCTGCCTTGTTGCCTTGTTGTCTTCTTCGACTGGAGGTTGAAAGCAGTGAGGGAATGCCTTTCGACTGAGCCTGGAAGTCAGTGAAGGCATACCTTTCGTTTGGGCCTAGAAGTCAACATGGTTTTCCTCCTGGTTGTCTCTTTCGTTTGACCTGGAGAAAGAGGGTAGAAGCCATAAGCTTCATTTCCTATTTCCTGTTTCTTTCATTTAAAGCATTAAATGACAACATGGCCTGAGGCCATGCTAGTATTTATCTTTCAAACAGTTTAATAATTAAAGCTAGTTCAGGTAAACAGAAAGCAAAACGAAAGGGTTAACTTTTAAAAACATGTTAACAGGGAGGAAACGAAAGGAACAATGGTATATACATGCTTGAAACGAACAAAAATATTATTTACATGTATGGAATTAAATGAAAGGTTCAAGGGTAAGAGCGACTTACCTTGATGGAGGCTTTGAATGGGTGTGGGATTCGAACTTGAACTGCTACCCGGACGTTTCTGGAATTCGAAGAATAGTCACAGGGGGTTTGATTTTGGTTCGAAGGGTTGTCACAAAAGGTTGTCTTTGAGTTTGAACAAACTTCTATGTGTGGGGTGTTCTTCAGAATCGAAAGAGATGAGTGTTTGGGATTCTGGGTTTTGATTTCTCAAGTGTTGATGAACTTGAGAGTTTTGTTGTGTTTGAGAAAATTTGGGGGATTCGTTCCTCTGGTCCAAAGATCCTTCCTTAAACATGTGTTGGAGCCTCTTATTTATAGGCAAAGTTGGCTGAAGTTTTTGGAGGGAAAACAAAATAATTTGAACAATTTGAGTAAACTGCTCTTTGTAGCCTTCGAGGGACAGTGCTTGTATGCTATTTCGGTGCAAGAATGGGGCAGAGTTTCAGGACTGCTGTTGTACCCCAAAATTTGCCCTCCCATATTCTTCAAGGTTTGCTAAGATCATGCTTCAAAATCTCCCAAGGGTTGTACAGTCCAATGGCCTCCTAACAGTCAAAAATTAGGGTTTTGGTTCTGGAAAAGAAATTGAAGTTTCCAAGGGTCCAAACAAGTCCCACATGCCTATATACATTGTCAAGCATTCATATGCCAAGTTTCAAGACTCACAGCACCAAATTGCACAGTCAAAAACCCTAAATGCTTCACAGTCAACTACAAGGGCAAAATGGTCATTTGACAGTAAAAAGTCAAAATTTTTGGTCCACATCTTATTTTGAAGCCACAAACATCATTTGATCAATTCTTGATCATGATTCTCAAAGCATGGCTCAAAAAGTCTCAAGATGCAAAAGTTTCTATTTTTGGACAGCTGAAAAAGTCAACTGCAAATTGACCAGGGCATAACTTCCACATGGTTTATCAGAAAAATTCCATCCAAAGCTCATTTTGAAGAGAATGACATTTCCTACAACCCATCTTCACACTTCAAGTCCAAGAAATGCTCTCACAAAAAGTTATCAATCTCAACATTATAGGTCATTTTCAAAAGTCAACAAAAAGGCACTTTAAGTCAAAGACCATAACTTGATATTGGTAAATCAAAATGACATGGGATCAAAGACATTGGTTAGAGGACTTCAAGACCTTTCCAAAATGTCCAAGAACATGATCAAAGCTTAAAAATTGAGCAAGCTATGCCTTGTGGAAGTTGGGAAATATTTGGGAATTTTGAAAAGTCAACTTTGCTTCAAATGCCTCAAAATTGCTAATGGGCCTCAATTTCTTCCATGAATCATCACCCAAAAGCCATGCACGACCCATTAAGCTAAAAGGGAGTTATTTTCTTATTTTTAATTAACTAATTGAATTTTTAATCCCATTAATTCATTTAATTAAAATTAATTATGAGAAAAATACTAAATCATGTGTTTTGAATCTTTTTGTGCAACATATTCACTCTTTATGAATCAAATATCTCGTGTGTCAATCACCAAGGAAAGAATCTTCCATAATTGGCATAATTGGCATGAAAAGAGATTGGAAAAGATTTGACAAAATAAAATATTCAAAGCATTGATTCAAGGACTTTGGGCTTGGTCTTTCTAACCTAATTCATTCACTTACATAGGCATAACAGAAACCTAATGCCCTGAACACAAAAAGCTGCGCTCAGAACACAAGAACAAACTTGCAATTTTGGACAAAAAGTGGAAAACTGTTTTTGATACCTAGAGCTCGTTTCAAAGCCTAAAAGTTATTCCAATACATTGTTGGACGACCTAGGAAGAGTTTGCAATCAAAGCCAAGTCTCCATACATCCAGAAGTGGTAGAATGACATCTCCCTGTTCATAAAAATTTTCATAATCGTGTTTTGATTTCTAGGCATTATTCATGCATTTTTATTGTTGATTTACACTAACATGAACGTCCTGAAGCTATTGGTGTCCTTGAATTGAATTAATAATGCATGTATAGAAAGTTGCCATTAACGCTTGCTAGGGTTTCAAAAGCTCCAAAAGAGGGGTTTCTTCATCTAGAAAAATTGGCCATTCAAACCAGTACCATTGAAATCAGGACATCAAGACGAACTGAACAACCACCTCGCGCCCTTTTTATGTTTACTCATATGCTAATCGCTATTTTTGTGTATTACAGTTAGTGGGGGTTTAAAACCCCCGGTATTTGCTATTATTTGCAGGAACAAAAGGAAGACGATGCTGGCGTGGCTTGATCCTACTGGGTAGTTTAAATACTGGCGCGTGTTTTCATCAAACCCCACTAACGCTTGCTTTCTCTCTCATATTAATCATTGTCCATTAGAAATACAAAGTAACGCGCTAGTTCAGTTGGTTGTTGCGTTGGCATGCAGGTACTGGGACCTGGGTTCGATTCCCAGGTCCCCCATATTTCTCAATAATTTTGGTTGTAATGTGTTCAGGTACAATTTCCCTCCAGTAGACCATCATGCATCCTCGCCTGCTTGCCTGCCAAGTGTCCAGGGGCCTCAATCCAAAGGCCAGAACATGCAGCCTACCATACGCGTTAGTCAATTGCTTCCCACGTGATCACTAAAAGTCAAACGAGCTTGGAATCTCTTGGGCCAAATTACTCTACAAAGACCTCCAAATTGGGTGTGAATACCCCCATTGTTTGTATTTTTTTTCTCTCCTTTTCTTTTCTTTTAATTATTTTAATTGTTCTTTTTAATTAATTGTTTTCTTTAAAAATCCACAAAATTAATTTTCATAATAAAATAAAAACCAGAAAAATAAAAAATAAAGATATGTTTTATTTAATATTTAATTCAATAATATTTTTGTAAATAAATCTTTTAATAATCAATTTAGTAAAATTAGGTTAAAATTTTAATCTTTTCTTAAATAACTAAAATATGTAGAAATTAGGTTTTTTAGCATTTTTATTCTTTTCCTTAATAAAATAATTTCTTCTTATTCTTATTATTATTAATTATTAATTATTTTGTAAATAAACGTGTAATTAATTAATTAGTGTAAATTAGGTTAAAACTTGAATAGTTTTTCTTAAATAATTAAAAACAATTTAGAGCTAGGGTTTTATTTAACTTCTAATTTTAATCAATTTCCTTTATTTTCATTAAATCCAAAAAAAACATAAAAAACATGTCTTTTCTCATTAAATAATTAATTAATTTTTAATTTTATTTAATTTCTTTAAAGGGTCCAACGCCCTCGCACATTCGATTCTAATTTCTTTTCGCGCGTTTATCCTTATTTTTATTTTAAATATTATGTAATTGCTCAAAGCCTTGTAATAGTAATTAGGAAATTTATTTACTTTCTGCATTTTATTAAAAAAACGGGTCTTTGTTAATTTGGCGATGTATAGACCCGCGCCTTGTAATAGCGTAGGACTTTATTTTCTGCACTTTAATTTCCGCACCTTTAAACTGCTAATCACATGAAAGAATGAATGGCCCAAATAAAATCAAAGTGTAGCTCACCCAATGCATGATCAAGATAAAACATAACTGAAAATGACACACAATTCACACACCACTCTTAGGGTACGCCTCACTGTTGCCTTTCCCCTCGAAACGTGGTCGTCGAGTACAAGACGTTTTAGTAAGTCCTTATGTCCATGATCCAGTTGCCTCGGAAAGGTTGCCTCGGAATCAAAAAAGGATCAATGGCATAAGGGTAGCTTCTAAGGTGTCCTACTATTGCTCTGGTGACCACACTGTCCCTACAAACGAATTGACCCGAACACCTCCAACGGTGGTGCTACCTATCTCTCAATGGTGGGATGGCACTACCTTAAGGACATTTACACAGCCTAATTCCTTAGGGTAGGTAGATGACTCGTAGATACTTGCTCTAATTCAAAACAAATCAAATCAAAACCCTTTTCACACCGACACTTTCAAAAAGCTTTCAAAACAATTTTTCAAACACTCTTGAGGACTGATACAAGAGTCGATCTAAACGAAACTTTTGCAAAACCCACTCACATTTTGAAAAGCAAATACATTTTGAAAACACAATGAGCAAGTATCTAAGAGCCCATGGATAACCATGGATAGAAAGGGTGCTAACACCTTCCCTTTCTATAAATCTACCTCCCGAACCGAGAAACTATCTCATAAGGAATTTTGCTGTGCTTTTGTCCTGTCCATGTTGGAGAAAATAAAAGACGGTGGCGACTCTTGCTTACCGCGACATTTCGCGAAACCAGCGTTAAACAGTCAGTTCTAAATCCACCGATCACAGAACTGGCGACTCTGTTGGGGAATATCTTATAAAGTGAGGTGTACCTTAGGACTAAGATCACTTGTGTTTTCAATTGCTTTGACTTGTTTGCTTTATTATTGTGGGACTGTCTTGGGAGTTCTATAGATCCTAACCTGGATCTGGGGATACCCTGTTAGGTAGCATAAGCTGTGAGGGACTTGTCTGGCGTATACCGACATGGGTGAAGCAGTGGCTACGTTGGTGTGGCGCCTTGGTCTGTACCGATATCCCTTGTGTTGCAACGAGGAGAATATGGGTCTTCTAAGGAGTCATTAAGCACCAACCGACCTTAGAACCTTAAATGACCCAACTTGGCCAATAGAACAGTAGCAGTATGCTACGCCCATTGAGGCTAAACTCTCGTGATGGTTCTGGCCGCAAGAAAAGATTGCGATGCTGGAGTTATGACCGATTGAGGGTAGTCAATGATATTGGGATCCTCTAGAACCCGGTTACTTCTGATAGGACAGGTCTTAACCAACAAACTGAAAGAGGGTAATACCTAGACCCATGCTGGCATAAACTCTAAGGGCTTCTCTTGTGTGACTTGTGTGCCTTCCAACTTGACTATTTGCATGCTTGTTATCTGACACTTGAGTTTCTTGCAGGTTTTGTTTACAGTCCTTAATTGGGACTCATAACAGGGTTTACCTACATTACCCCATGCATAGCATAACATCATACCATTGCATGCATCCTACATAAAGACTAACCCATTTCAAGGATCTCAAGGGTCTGTGATGCAGGTCAAGATGAACCAACATGTCTGGCAAGGGGCAAAGGGGATTTATTTTCCTCTAGCCAAGGTTGTCAGGGGCTATGACCCACTCGATATGGTGAGCCTTGACTCTTGAAGAAGGACTCTCAACAACATGAAGTTCCTTCAATCAAGTTACCAGTTTCCAACTCTAACAATTTTCTTGTTTACCCCGCGAGGTCCTTGAAAACATTACATGCATATCATACATATCATTGCATTACAGGTACCCTTGTTACAGGTCACTTACCTTCTCCGCTGTTTATTTCAACAATGGCTTTCCAACAAGATAACCAGGATCCTCATGCTCAAGAGACTCAGTTCAGGGAGATCTTCTTAAGCCTATCCAAGGGGCAAGAAGATTTGAGGACACTCCTCATGGGGAATTTGGCCAAGAAAAGTCCCGAAGATGACAAGGACGAACGGCTGAAATGCCTGCAAGCTGAGGTAGACACAATGAAAACCCAGATGCTGGGGCAAAGGGCTCTCATCCAAGGTTTAGCTCGGAAGCAAGAAGAGTTAAGGACCGTGATCAGTCAACTCCACCAAGACAGATCAGACATGAAGCAATCAGTCCAAGTCAGGGACCGGGTCTTTGATCAGCTTCCAAGAGGAAAAGAATCTGGTATGGTGAAGAATAGAACTCTCCAAATTGCTACCACTTCACAAGCCCAGCATCAACCTCGTCCAGAGAAACAGGTTGATCAGGATAAGCCAAGCAGGTCCAAGAGGCAGTTCACCCAGCTTAACATGCCGTTGTTTCAAGCTTTACAACACCTGTTGAGACTGAATCTGATTACACTAAGAGCTCCTCCCCGGAATCCCAACATCTCTGCTCCTAACTATCATCCCAACAAAAGGTGTGCATACAACTCTGATAGTCCCGGACATGACACTGCCGACTGCTGGGCTCTGAAGAACAAGGTCCAGGACCTGATTAATGAAGGAGTAGTGGATTTCACCCAAGTGGCCAGGCTGAGTGCTTCTACCATCCCTACAGGATTCACCAGTGGAAGTAACAAGCCCTGAGATGAAAATACTTTTTGTTCATTAGGATTTTCAAGTTGTAATTTTCTTTTGTTCAAACATTTACTCATGTTAAACGTTGTTATTTCATTAATGCATCGCCTATGTCTGTTTTGAATCAATATATTCGTATTCACTATATGCGAACTGTTTTCATTTTTGTAATGATCAACGCTCGGTTAATAATTCTAAGCCTCTTGAGGGAGGATGACGAAAACGATACCACGATCCTTACAGTATGCTTTTGAACAGACCCCGCTGATGAGGTACAGGCATTGTTTCAATCCCTAAACACTGGAGTTATAAGGAAGATAATCCCTCGTCAACCCCTCTGAGCCAAAGAAGTAAGATTTTTTCTTTTCGAAAATTAAAACCCTTTATCATAACCTGGGGCAGGGTAGTTCTCTCAGTTGACTCAAGTGCATAACAAATGACACCAAAAGAAGTCTGTCCAAAACCAAAGACAGTGATGGTTCTGAATAACCGTAACGACAGGCAGTCATTACCAAAACAAAACTAAAGCCCAATAAGTCAAAACCTATGAAGGAGACTTACAAAACTGGGGCATCCCGCTGACTATAATCACAAAAGAAACAGTTCAGGCAAAATTTAGGGATAGCGAAATCAAAAAGAAAGAGGTCATACAAACCTTCAACAAAAACAAAAAAATGACTGCCTATTCAGAATAAATCCAAAATTTCTGAGCCATCATTGGAACATCAGGACAAAGACTCAACAAGGTCTAACGCACGATCAGCTGAGTTTAGGATTGAAGAACATCACGAAGAGCGGGTGGGTACAAATAATTTGAGCCTTTATCCTTTGTTTCTTAAACCGTGAACCAAGCCACGTTATAACCCTTAAAAGTCCTAGCTGAAGCATGGGTTAGTTCGAAAGCATACTGTTACGAAAGGTATCCTGACTCCTTAAGGCTTGCGGTAAAGTAACGAGTTGACATCACAATTTACAAAACTTGCTTGTTTTACTAAAAATTCATTTTCAAAAATTTCAAGACAGACATAAGCGTTGCATTTTTAACATAACCTTGTTTGCATATGACTTTTTGTTTGAACAGTAGAGAAATTCGCACGACGAATATCCAGTGAACAAAATCTTCTCAACAAAAGCTCAAATGGAAGAAGCACTTCCAATCAAGGGGCAGACATGACCATGGTCTATTATCTGGGGCAGTCCAATCAAGATTCGGAGAATCTCTCAAAGGCCAAATAGCCTGGGGCAAATCTCCGCCTGAGTCACTTGGGGCATTCCAACAACGAATCTTGTCTGATCAAATATCTTCTGGTATAGTAACAAAAAACCTCTGACAGAGGCAACTCCCTATACCCTAAGAGCACGGACATAGTCGAAAAAATACTACGCAAAATCAAAGACCCGCTAGGTTGACACACCGAGGCAAAAATAAGGGCTTTCCGGCGAACCAAAAGGGTTCGGGCAAAATGAGGGATGAAATGAAAAAAATCTGTACACCCGGCAAGTCGAAAACCTCAAAAGGCGGCTTGGGCAAAAAAGGGTATCCCGGTGGACTGAAAACCCGAAAGGGCGGTCCAGGCAAAAATTAGGGATCAAAGCGTACGACTATGTCCCGGCATCTCGTCACTTGCCTACCGGAAGAAGAGTTGTCAACCGGCAATCATCAGGCCTCCACAGGTACTTTCTTCTCCAACAGAAACAGGGGCAATAATGGGTTGTCTAAGCGATCTAATTGCTCTGTCCATCAAGGTACCAAGGTAGGTTCAGCTGAAGAACCTAACCAAGATATCTTAATTCCCCAGAGAGTGAGCCAGCAAGTCAACACACTCTCCCCAAGCAGAGTTATCCTGTCAGCCTTAAGGAAGTTGGGTATCCCCAGCAGATCTCAACATTCCTCAGCAGAGTACGCAAGCATTCTTAACAAACATCCCCGGCAATCTCAATCTAAGATTGTTCCCCGGCGGTATACCGGACATTCAGTGGAGTCACTTCCCCAATATATCTCAAAAATTTACCCAGGAGAGTCCAGTCTGAAGTTCCCCCAGGAAAGTGGAATCATCTCCCCAGCAGGAAGCTTATCCCCAGTAGATTCTGGAAGCTTCCCCCCCGCAGAGCACAAACGCGTCCCCCAGCTTTATTCAAAGGTTATTTCCCTACCAGGGTATAACTGGGTTATCCTCATCCAAAAGCCACGGAAAGATCGTCCTCGGCGAAGTCTTCTTATCCCCAGCGGAGTCTATTAAAACTTCCAACATGACAACGGTATCCCCAGCGAAGTTATCATCAAACATCTCAACAGAGTACCTCTCTTCCCACAGAGTATTATTCCCCAGCAAGGTCGCTAGAGTAATTTTCTCCCCGCAGAGTAATCCATTCGTCAAGTTTATTCCCCAACGGAGTTATCTTCTCCTACCGGTATTCTTGCAACCATCATCCCCAGCGGAAACAACATAGCACTATTCTTCAACATCAACCCAGGATGTGACTTCCCGGCACCCGTCAAGGATTTACTTTCCTAGACGAAGACATACATTCATAAACATCGCATTTTCATACATTATAGCATGCATATACGCATCATAAACATACAATCTCACTTATCACATCTCGCATGTCATACATCATGACATCACATACAACTAACGTTTTTGTCTTTTCAGGACAAAGGTTAATACAAAGATATTTGCTATCAATGGTCGCAACTAAAGATCCGATTCCTGTATCTTGCCAGGGTGTATCTGTTGACGACTACAATTACCAGACCCGATTCCTGTATCTTGCCAGGGTGCGTCTGAAGAGTTTGAGGATCCGATTCCTGTATCTTGCCAGGGTGTATCTGTTGACAACTAGCATTACCATACCCGATTCCTGTATCTTGCCAGGGTGCATCTGAAGAGTTTGAGGATCCGATTCCTGTATCTTGCCAGGGTGTATCTGTTGACGACTAGCATTACCAGACCTGATTCCTGTATCTTGCCAGGGTGCGTCTGAAGAGTTTAAGGATTCGATTCCTGTATCTTGCCAGGGTGTATCTGTTGACGACTAGCATTACCAGACCCGATTCCTGTATCTTTCCAGGGTGCATCTGAAGAGTTTGAGGATCCGATTCCTGTATCTTGCCAGGGTGTATCTGTTGACGACTAGCATTACCAGACCCGATTCCTGTATCTTGCCAGGGTGCGTCTGAAGAGTTTGAGGATCCGATTCCTGTATCTTGCCAGGGTGTATCTGTTGACGACTAGCATTACCAAACCCGATTCCTGTATCTTGCCAGGATGCATCTGAAGAGTTTGAGGATCCGATTCCTGTATCTTGCCAGGGTGTATCTGTTGACGACTAACATTACCAGACCTGATTCCTGTATCTTTCCAGGGTGCGTCTGAAGAGTTTGAGGATCCGATTCCTGTATCTTGCCAGGGTGTATCTGTTGACAACTAACAGTACCAGACCTGATTCCTGTATCTTGCCAGGGTGCGTCTGAAGAGTTTGAGGATCCGATTCCTATATCTTGCCAGGGTGTATCTGTTGACGACTAACATTACCAGACCCGATTCCTGTATCTTGCCAAGGTGCATCTGAAGAGTTTGAGGATCTGATTCCTGTATCTTGCCAGGGTGTATCTGTTGACGACTAGCATTACCATATCCGATTCCTGTATCTTGCCAGGGTGCGTCTGAAGAGTTTGAGGATCTGATTCCTGTATCTTGCCAGGGTGTATCTGTTGACGACTAACATTACCAGACCCGATTCCTGTATCTTGCCAGGGTGCGTCTAAAGAGTTCGAAGATCCGATTCCTGTATCTTACCAGGGTGTATCTATTAACGACTATATTCTCCAGACTCGATTCCTGTATCTCGCCAGGGTACGTCTGAAGAGTTTAAAGATCTGATTCCTGTATCCAGCCAGGGCACATCTACACAAAGAGTTTGAAGATCAACTCCTGTAACAGGCCAGGTAGTTATCTTTCTTTTTTCAGGTACGCAAGTTCTCGCTAAGGAATCTCTTACGCGATCGACAACCTCAAGATGGCATCTATAAGCCCATCTTCCTATCCATCAGTCTCCAAATGGCATTTGTAAGCCCATTCCCACCATCACATTGCTAACATGCGAGCGCAAATTTCTGGGCACTCTAGTGTTCAATCATCTTCCACCTTCGGATTACGAAAGGCACGACAGCCAATCTACATCCTCAGGTTTAAGAAGATTGAACAGGGGCACCTGTTGTACCCCAAAATTTGCCCTCCCATATTCTTCAAGGTTTGCTAAGATCATGCTTCAAAATCTCCCAAGGGTTGCACAGTCCAATGGCCTCCTAACAGTCAAAAATTAGGGTTTTGGTTCTGGCAAAGAAATTGAAGTTTCCAAGGGTCCAAACAAGTCCCACATTCCTATATACATTGTCAAGCATTCATATGCCAAGTTTTAAGACTCACAGCACCAAATTGCACAATCAAAAACCCTAAATGCTTCACAGTCAACTGCAGGGGCAAAATGGTCATTTGACAGTCAAAAGTCAAAAAATTTGGTCAACATCTTATTTTGAAGCCACAAACATCATTTGATCAATTCTTGATCATGATTCTCAAAGCATGGCTCAAAAAGTCTCAAGATGCAAAAGTTTCTATTTTTGGACAGCTGAAAAAGTCAACTGCAAATTGACCAGGGCATAACTTCCACATGGTTTATCAGAAAAATTCCATCCAAAGCTCATTTTGAAGAGAATGACATTTCCTACAACCCATCTTCACACTTCAAGTCCAAGAAATGCTCTCACAAAAAGTTATCAATCTCAACATTATAGGTCATTTTCAAAAGTCAACAAAAAGGCACTTTAAGTCAAAGACCATAACTTGAGATTGGTAAACCAAAAAGACATGGGACCAAAGAAATTGGTTAGAGGACTTCAATACCTTTCCAAAATGTCCAAGAACATGATCAAATCTTAAAAATTGAGCAAGATATGCCTTGTGGAAGTTGGGAAATTTTTGGGAATTTTGAAAAGTCAACTTTGCTTCAAATGCCTCAAAATTGCTAATGGGCCTCAATTTCTTCCATGAATCATCACCCAAAATCCATGCACGACCCATTAAGCTAAAAGGGAGTTATTTTCTTATTTTTAATTAATTAATTGAATTTTTAATCCCATTAATTCATTTAATTAAAATTAATTATGAGAAAAATACTAAATCATGTGTTTTGAATCTTTTTGTGCAGCATTTTCACTCTTTATGAATCAAATATCTCGTGTGTCAATCACCAAGGAAAGAATCTTCCATAATTGGCATAATTGGCATGAAAAGAGATTGGAAAAGATTTGAAAAAATCAAATATTCAAAGCATTGATTCAAGGACTTTGGGCTTGGTCTTTCCAACCTAATTCATTCACTTACATAGGCATAACAGCAACCTAATGCCCTGAACATAAAAAAGCTGCGCTCAGAACACAAGAACAAACTTGCAATTTTGGACAAAAAGTGGAAAACTATTTTTGATACCTAGAGCTCGTTTCAAAGCCTAAAAGCTATTCCAATACATTGCTGGACGACCTAGGAAGCGTTTGCAATCAAAGCCAAGTCTCCATACATCCAGAAGTGGTAGAATGACATCAGCTTGTTCATAAATTTTTTCATAATCGTGTTTTGATTTCTATGCATTATTCATGCATTTTTATTGTTGATTTACACTAACATGAACGTCCTGAAGCTATTGGTGTCCTTGAATTGAATTAATAATGCCTGTATAGAAAGTTGTCATTAACGCTTGCTAGGGTTTCAGAAGCTCCAAAAGAGGGGTTTCTTCATCTGGAAAAATTGGCCATTCAAACCAGTACCATTGAAATCAGGACATCAAGACGAACTGAACAACCACCTCGCACCCTTTTTATGTTTACTCATATGCTAATCGCTATTTTTGTGTATTACAGTTAGTGGGGGTTTAAAACCCCCGCTATTTGCTATTATTTGCAGGAACAAAAGGAAGACGATGCTGGCGTGGCTTGATCCTACTGGGTAGTTTAAATACTGGCGCGCGTTTTCATCAAACCCCACTAACGCTTGCTTTCTCTCTCATATTAATCATTGTCCATTAGAAATACAAAGTAACGCGCTAGTTCAGTTGGTTGTTGCGTTGGCATGCAGGTACTGGGACCTGGGTTTGATTCCCAGGTCCCCCATATTTCTCAATAATTTTGGTTGTAATGTGTTCAGGTACAATTTCCCTCCGGTAGACCATCATGCATCCTCGCCTGCTTACCTGCCAAGTGTCCAGGGGCCTCAATCCAAAGGCCAGAACATGCAGCCTACCATACGCGTTAGTCAATTGCTTCCCACGTGATCACTAAAAGTCAAACGGGCTTGGAATCTCTTGGGCCAAATTACTCTACAAAGACCTCCAAATTGGGTGTGAATACCCCCATTGTTTGTATTTTTTTTCTCTCCTTTTCTTTTCTTTTAATTATTTTAATTCTTCTTTTTAATTAATTGTTTTCTTTAAAAATCCACAAAATTAATTTTCATAATAAAATAAAAACCAGAAAAATAAAAAATAAAAATATGTTTTATTTAATATTTAATTCATTAATATTTTTGTAAATAAATCTTTTAATAATCAATTTAGTAAAATTAGGTTAAAATTTTAATCTTTTCTTAAATAACTAAAATATATAGAAATTAGGTTTTTTTAGCATTTTTATTCTTTTCCTTAATAAAATAATTTCTTCTTATTCTTCTTATTATTAATTATTAATCATTTTGTAAATAAACGTGTAATTAATTAATTAGTGTAAATTAGGTTAAAACTTGAATAGTTTTTCTTAAATAATTAAAAACAATTTAGAACTAGGGTTTTATTTAACTTCTAATTTTAATCAATTTTCTTTATTTTCATTAAATCCAAAAAAAACATAAAAAACATGTCTTTTCTCATTAAATAATTAATTAATTTTTAATTTCATTTAATTTCTTTAAAGGGTCCAACGCCCTCGCACATTCGATTCTAATTTCTTTTCGCGCGTTTATCCTTATTTTTCTTTTAAATATTATGTAATTGCTCAAAGCCTTGTAATAGTAATTAGGAAATTTATTTACTTTCTGCATTTTATTAAAAAAATGGGTCTTTGTTAATTTGGCGATGTATAGACCCGCGCCTTGTAATAGCGTAGGACTTTATTTTCCGCACTTTAATTTCCGCACCTTTAAACTGCTAATCACAT
Source organism: Vicia faba (assembly GCA_948472305.1). NCBI lineage: Eukaryota > Viridiplantae > Streptophyta > Magnoliopsida > Fabales > Fabaceae > Vicia > Vicia faba. Next base: position 1,551,238,357 of record OX451739.1, on the reverse strand, counting down.
GAAAGAATGAATGGCCCAAATAAAATCAAAGCATAGCTCACCCAATGCATGATCAAGATAAAACATAACTGAAAATGACACACAATTCACACACCACTCTTAGGGTACGCCTCACTGTTGCCTTGCCCCTCGAAACGTGGTCGTCGAGTACAGGACGTTTTAGTAAGTCCTTATGTCCATGATCCAGTTGCCTCGGAAAGGTTGCCTCGGAATCAAAAAAGTATCAATGGCATAAGGGTAGCTTCTAAGGTGTCCTACTATTGCTCTGGTGACCACACTGTCCCTACAAACGAATTGACCCGAACACCTCCAACGGTGGTGCTACCTATCTCTCAATGGTGGGATGGCACTACCTTAAGGACATTTACACAGCCTAATTCCTTAGGGTAGGTAGATGACTCGTAGATACTTGCTCTAATTCAAAACAAATCAAATCAAAACCCTTTTCACACCGACACTTTCAAAAAGCTTTCAAAACAATTTTTCAAACACTCTTGAGGACTGATACAAGAGTCGATCTAAACGAAACTTTTGCAAAACCCACTCACATTTTGAAAAGGAAATACATTTTGAAAACACAATGAGCAAGTATCTAAGAGCCCATGGATAACCATGGATAGAAAGGGTGCTAACACCTTCCCTTTCTATAAATCTACCTCTTGAACCGAGAAACTATCTCATAAGGAATTTTGTTGTGCTTTTGTCCTGTCCATGTTGGAGAAAATAAAAGACGGTGGCGACTCTTGCTTACCGCGACATTTCGCGAAACCAGCGTTAAACAGTCAGTTCTAAATCCACCGATCACAACTGCTGTGCAACAGTTTTGTAGCAGGTTTTTTTTTTGTTTTGGCATCTTACAGCAGGCATTGGAGCAGCAACAACAGGTTTTTGGAGTGTTGTATTTGGCTATTTTGGACTAAAGTACCTTTTATTGAAAAAAGGGGTACATAGTTTTTTTTTGCCAATTTATCCAAGAATGGTACTATCCAATGAATAGACCTCTGAACCCTTAAGAAATGTATCACAAACTTGTGTAAGCCTATGATTATGTAAAGATTTGGAAGCAGCATAGCATTGAAAATGAGATTTGGTCTTGAGTCGAATGCAAGAATGAGATCGAAACACACTTGTTCGAAGGAAGCCTTTGCCTCAGTCGAAGCTTGTGGTCAAAACAAGCTAACTCGAAGGAAGTTATTGCCCAATCGAAAGCTCATGCTCGAAGGAAGCATATTGCCCAATCGAAAGCTCATGCTCGAAGGAAGCATATTGCCCAATCGAAGCCTGGGTCGAAGCAAACATATTTCCCAATCGAAAGTCTGTGTTCGAAGGAAGCAATGTTGCCTAATTGAAGCATGTGGATCGAAACAAACATAAAGGGAGTCATTGCCTTTTAGCGTGAGGGAGGTTCCTGGCTTCTGAGTCGAAGGGTATTCCCAAGTTGCATTCGAAGGAGGCTCCTGCTTAAAACGAAGGATGTAATCCAAGTTGCATTCGAAGGAGGCTCTTGCTCAACTGAAGTTTTCATCCAGGCACACAGAAGGTGAGTGCCCAAACGAAGACTTGCCTTGCAGGGGGTACATGTGACCAGTAGGTCATGGCCTTCGATTGCAAGCATGCAGGCAGCAAAAGACACAAATGAAACCTGCAACAAGAAGTCACATGCCCAGGAGAAAGAGGCACGCTAGCAGCCACTTTGAGAAATCGAAGGAGACCTATCAGCACATGAAATCAAAGAAACAAAAAACACACATTTCGTGCTTGATTAGAAGTTAGTGATACATAGGCTAAGAATGTTCAAAACACTTGACAATTTCTGCATAATCAATGCTCGAAGGTGAGAGGTTAAAACCAACTGTATTTAGTGACCTTGACTTTTGTATAAAAATGCAAAAATAAAAATGGGATCTTAGGTCAAAAATTGGGGTATGACAGCTGCCCCTATTTAAGTTTCTTCTATCTGGAGATATGAAGGTTGGGATCTTCATTTCGACGAGATTGAAGGGACTTAAATATAGAATACACAATGGCTTTAAGATACCGCAATTATGTTTATGATATTGTATGAATGTAAGATTTTGAATTTAACAAGGAATGATGCCGCATGAGACAAACTACTACTGGAGAAACCAAGTACATTATACAATAATCCCATAGGGGAAGAGATTATAACTCCACTTGGGAAACAGAGTCATTGACTTCAAATGAGAGACTCCTATTAGAGAATAACTTTGAGGGAAGAAATGCATGATTTACATAAGTGTTGAGACTGGAAAAGAAATGATTGACATCAGCACTAAGGCTGGCAGATGATGATTGACATTAGCACTGAGACTGGAAAATGATTGGCATCAGTACTGAGACTGGAAATAAACATTTATGACTTCTGAATTTTACCAAGAACGGTAACACATTTCTTCTTTAACCAAGATATCGCTTGAAAAGGATAAAATACAAACTTCCCCACGGGACTTTTCCGAAGAGGTGTCGTTTGCATTATTGTTGGGGATACACAAGCTGCTCAAATAAAGAGGCCACCACTTGCTTCCTTTCAAAGGTGTCAATAACATACAAGTTGCTCATGAAGAGACTGCCGCTTGCTATTTTTCAAGAGAACAATAACACACAAGTTGCTCACGAAGAGACCGCCGCTTGCTGTTTTTTTTCAAAGGTAACAAGAACATACAAGTTGCTCATGAAGAGACCGCCGCTTGATGTTTTCTCAAAGGTATCAATAACATACAAGCTGCTCATGAAGAGACCGCCGCTTGCTGCTTTTTTTCAAAGGTAACAAGAACATACAAGTTGCTCATGAAGAGACCGCCGCTTGCTGTTTTCTCAAAGGTATCAATAACATACAAGATGCTCATGAAGAGACCGTCGCTTGCTATTTTTCAAGAGAAAAATAACACACAAGTTGCTCATGAAGAGACCGCCGCTTGCTGTTTTTTCAAAGGTAACAATAACATACAAGTTGCTCATGAAGAGACCGCCGCTTGCTATTTTCTCAAAGGTATCAATAACATACAAGTTGCTCATGAAGAGACCGCCGCTTGCTGTTTTCTCAAAGGTATTAATAACACACAAGTTCCTCATGAAGAGACCGCCGCTTGCTATTTTTTCAAAGGTAACAATAACATACAAGTTGCTCATGAAGAGATCGCCGCTTGTTGTTTTCTCAAAGGTATCAATAACATACAAGTTGCTCATGAAGAGACCGCCGCTTGTTGTTTTCAAAAAGGTATCCATAAAATATCGTGAAGATATTGCTGGAGGTGAGAATCAATAATTTCATCGGGGATGGACAAACTGCTCATGAAGAGACCGCCGCTTGTCATAACATAAAGAAATTCAGAAATAATCAAACTGCTCAAATAAGGAGTCAGTCGCTTGTTGTCACGTCGATATTCCAGAAGAGGGTTATGATAACACTACTAGGGAATAAAGTTCATCTTCAATAGGGAACCATGAATAAATCCTTCCTGAGGAGACCAAGTATTTACATACGCAAGATCAATGAACTCTCCATCTAGGTTTGACAGCTTAGAGAGATTCTCAAAGTAACATTTGTAATAGACAAAATGCAATCCAAGAACAAACTGGAGAGAAACAGTCAAACAAGACCTTACCAGATGAGGAATAAACTCAACCGAGACTTATCCTATCCTGAGACATAAAGGAAGGCTAAAGCAACAACTCTTCCATGAGGAATAAACTCAGTGGGGAATTAGAAAGGATACACTTTCTGCTTAAGTTGACACTCTATTTGAGAAGAGGAAATACGATAACCAAAGTATACAGATCAAGAACATCAACAAATATCAATGTGTGTGCATGATGCAAGTGTGAATGAATAAATGAATGTCATGTATATGCTGACAAAACAAATAGAGGAGATAGACAGAAGATGATAAGACATCACAGCACAACCCGACACTCAGCTAATCTCAACAAGATGGTAACATTACTGGAGATAAAAACAAAAGCCATCATTGGAGTAAAGTCCTTTTACAAGGCTTAAATATCTATGGAGTGGAAGATATTTTTCGGTGAATAACCCAAAGTCCAGTCTTCTATCACCAACAATCCATTGAAAGGATAACAACACAAACAATGTTTCAGCTGGAAAAAAGTCTTACTTAGCTGGAGATACTGGAACACCACCCTCTGATAATGTGTGCAATACATATCACATATCTTGACAAATCTGGATTGCCCCTGAGACTAATTTTGGATGCCCCAAGTTTACTGCTGATAAGTTGTGTGATGCCCGAAAATTCTTGCGAATAACTTCACTTCTAAAATGCCCCAAGCTATATGGTTGATGAGGAGAAATCATATCAAGAGGATTTTACAAAATACCTGGCATTCACCATGCTCTGGTGTCTTTAAACTCTTAGAGAGATTCATCAAATCTCGACGTGATTGCCCCGGATTGACTGTAGTTGGCACAACAAAGTCTTCAAATTTTGCCCCAAAAGAGTAAACAAGTTGGGAAAGCATTAACTAGGAGAAGCAACATGTTCGTGCTTAAGGTCTTCATGTGACATGCCCCCTGATATGATTTTTTCTTGAAATGATTCTCTAATTACTCAACAGAGTTTCAGGCCTTAAAAGAATAAACTCATCACTAGTGCTTATATGTGAGCTTCATTGGTATCAAACGAATGTTTTGCAGTTAGAAAAAGTTTATTATGAGCATGAAAATTATAATTCAACAATTATGTAAGTCTTGAAGATTTATAAAAGATATCGCACAAATTTTGCGAGTTAGGGCAGCATTTATTTTTGTATAGAAAAAGAATATGATACCAACATAACTATTTAGAAAACATTCACGGGAGTCAGGAACACCATCTCATTGAAGTATGCTTTCAAAATAACCTTGCTTCAATTAGGACTTTTGAAGGTTGTAACGTGGCCTGGTTCATGGTTTTTAGAAAAAAAAATTTTAAGGCTCGAAATTTATAGGCGCCCACCCATTCTCTGTGATTTTCTCCAACCCTATGTTCAGTTAATTCAACATGAGTGTTCATCTCTCAAAAGGATTTTGTGACGGTTAAGGAAACGACGAGGCTTTCGGAGTAGCAACCACCCTTATGTCTTCGTGTTTGTAGTCACCAATTTGTTCTTTGCTGAGGAATTTTCTTTGTATTCCTTTCCTTGCAATTTTATTTTCCCTAACTTTTGCCTGAACTAATTCTTTTGAATTGATAGTCCAGCGGGATTGCCTAATTTTTGCTTAAGCCGCACGTTTTCAAGTTTTCGACTTAGCAGGCTTTTTCTTTTTTTTTTTCTTGATTTTTGATTTTTGAACAAAACATGTGACATTAGCTTGTCTTTATTTGTTGAGAGGATTGTGACTGCCTCGTTTCTTGAGGCATGAGGGATAACATTGTGGTTCCACATCTTCTGGCTTCATTATACATGAAGGATAGCCCTCGTAGTTTCTCTTCTTAAATATCTTCCTTATGAGTTTTGAACACTCAATCAGATTAACTGAAAACTACCCTGCCCTAGGTTAAAATTTGAGGGTTTTTTCGTAAAGGAAAGAAACTCCTACTTCAAGGCTCAAAAGGGGTTAGCAAGGGATTATCTTCCTTATATCTCCGGTGTTTAGGGATTTGAAACAATGCATGTACATCGTCAGCAAGATTTTATCCAAAAGCATACAACCAGAGATTTTGTTTTTTAGATCATCATCCTCCCTTCAATCTCTGCCTAGGCAAGAGAATGAGCAACAATTTGGTATCATAGTGCAAAAGCAATTTAAAATTTGAAAACAAATATGAGTGAAACGAATGAATCTCTTCAAGACAAACATACTCATTGTATTAAGATAATCATTCAGATGCAAACAAGTTCTTACATGCAAACAATGTTTTGATAAACAAGAAAAATTTCAAAAAGCAGAAATAAGTTAATAATATGGGAAGACTTTCCATCTGGACTTGAATTAACGAAAACATCCTTCAAAAATCAAAGTGACCATCAATCGTGTTTACTCTTCGGCACATGCTTGATTTGAACTTCAAAACCAACGTCCTTGAATGACAAGATACCACTTCTGACCAACTTCTGAACCTCAATCTTCAAAGCAAAGCAACCCTCCAAGTCATGCCCAGGAGCACCTTGATGAAAGGTACAAGTCAAATCAGCTTTGTAGTACCAATGTATCTTCTCAGGAACCTTCGGTGGAGGTCGAGTCTGAACCATATTCCTCTGCATCAGAATAGGGAACAACTATGTATAGGTAATTGGAATTGGATCAAACTGGGTTTTCCTCTGATTAGGAACTTGCTGATTCTATTGATGAATAGGAGAAACATGATAATTTTGACGATGATTATTTCTTCCTCTGTTCCTCTTCTTGGAAAAGTTATTATCAAACTTCTTCACACCATTAGCTGAGCTACCATCTTCATACGAACATCCCTTCCCAACATCTTCTTCTAGACGCACTCCCACATTCACCTTGTCAGGAAAGTCATTAGGTGCATTAACCATCACCTTCTCATGAGAGAATGATTTTAGAGTTTTAGTGAAGACTTTTATCATCGCTTCCTCCCTCCTAGAAGGATTGACTTGGGCGGCAACCAGAATTTCAACCAAGCCAGTTAAGTACTCCACACTAGCTTTCAAATTAGTCATCTCTCTACGGAGTTCAGAAACCTCTTTCTTGATATTCTCCATTGTTCTCTTAGCGCGAGCGTTGTACTTGTGAGACCAAAGGAAAAATAAGACTTGGAAATGACCTTTGAAAGTGAAACAAAGAATGATGCATGATATGTGAATGTAAAAGAGAGTTTTTATTTGATTTTCAAGATATTTAATATATTAAGTTATAAAAATCAAAGTATGAAGATAGAAGATGAATTTTAAATTGGATCAAAGCGTTGATCAAGTTATCATCAAGATCAATCATCCATTTTGGTGGATTAGGGTTTTCACCCCATCAACACCCAAGATCCATTGAGCTTGACGAAACTTGTAATGTTTACAAAGAAAGACTTCTAAATTTCTTGAAAATCAAGTGAAAAATAGTTTCATGGATGCATGAAGGCATGGCTAGGCAACAACCACAAGTAAGGTCTCAAACAAAGTCGAAAGGTTCAACGTCACGAGCATGGAGTCAAAGGTAAAGACCAACCCCAAGGTATGTACTAAAGGTTTAATCATACCTGTAAAACAAGGTTCTAAAAGTTCCCAGAGTCTACATTCCTCCTTCGGATATTACCAACGTCTCGATTACTCAGTAATTAGCAATATTCTCAAGAGAAACTCGTCTGAGTGCAGCATCGCGTGACAACTACTTCCGGATTACTCCGTTATTGTCTTTGCACTACACCTAAGAGGCCAAGATGGGTTAAGGGTTATACGGTTCTCAGCTTCTCTGGCTCCCAGGTCGAAAGCAATAATGTCTTCCCGATTACTCGGTAAACAAATACTACGTTCAAAGGGGCTTCCACTGAGTGGGGGATTTCATGCCCCCTTCTTCGGAATTACTCCCTCAAAGTTAACATGACTATACAGCCCGTCCTATTCCTAAGTGTAACTTAGTCCGGGTATAGGACTTGTCCTTGGCAAAAACCCAAATAACCACAATGTAAACATATAATCAAACAAACAAGTAATAATAAATAAAAAACAGATATGACAAATTATGCTTAACCCACTTAGGGATAGACCAGCAAGAGGTCAATCTTTCCCCAGCAGAGTCGCTAATTCTGTAGCGGTGAAAATCAGAGATCGAGCTATTAATTAACTCGACTCGCAAAAGCAAGAGTCGCCACCGTACTTTATTATTTCCAAGGGGAAAGGGAAAAGAGTGAAATAAAACCCTAAAACATGCAATGTAAAATAATACTTAAAAGTAATGAAAATACAATGCGTTTTTGAAAAGAGATCAAGAGTTCGGGGGTTGGTTATACAATGGGAAGGTATTAGCACCCAATGCATCTGCGGTACTCCGCAGGAACCTTTTGGAATATCTGTTTTTGGTTAAAATTGTTTGTTATATACAAGGGTGTATCTATCTACAACTATGTTTGCTTAAGGGGAAAGAAATGAGTTTTTTATTATTGTGTTCGTGATGGTTTTGCGACCCTTTGCCTACGTATCCAATGAAGGAATCAAAACACCGTAGTTCCTCAAGAAAAAAGTTGATTTGTTTGTGTTTTTTAGTGGGCGACATTAACGCATGCATTCTAGCAATAGGCACGGCCGGTATCGCGGTAGAACGGAGATAACATGCCCTTGGGGGGAGTTTTGATTTGTTGAGTGTTTTGCGGGTTTTAAGATATATTCAAGTAAGGATTAAAGAGTGTTTTTGGATTTTTTGGTTCGTTTACTTGTTGATTTTATCTTACCATACACGCCTAATTACTAGCATTTGTACAAAGTAAATAAAATGTAGAAAGATAAAATCCTACGATATTACAACCGTATCGAAAGGCATAAAAATATGAAGGAAAAAATAAGATAAAAGTAAGAAAAATGAGTGTCTTTCGACCCAGGCAGTAGCATCCTTCGACTTGCATTTTGTTGGCCTCCTTCGATTGGGGCTAACACCAGTGAGGCCATGGCCTTCGATTAGGGCTGGCACCAGTGAGGTTCTGTCCTTTGATTGGCCTGGAAGTTTGTGTATGGCGAAGTATGCCTTGTTGCCTTGTTGTCTTCTTCGACTGGAGGTTGAAAGCAGTGAGGGAATGCCTTTCGATTGAGCCTGGAAGTCAGTGAAGGCATACCTTTCGTTTGGGCCTAGAAGTCAACATGGTTTTCCTCCTGGTTGTCTCTTTCGTTTGACCTGGAGAAAGTGGGTAGAAGCCATAAGCTTCGTTTCCTATTTCCTGTTTCTTTCATTTAAAGCATTAAATGACAACATGGCCTGAGGCCATGCTAGTATTTATCTTTCAAACAGTTTAATAATTAAAGCTAGTTCAGGTAAACAGAAAGCAAAACGAATGGGTTAACTTTTAAAAACATGTTAACAGGGAGGAAACGAAAGGAACAATGGTATATACATGCTTGAAACGAACAAAAAGATTATTTACATGTTATGGCATGAAATGAAAGGTTCAAGGGTAAGAGTGACTTACCTTGATGGAGGCTTTGAATGGGTGTGGGATTCGAACTTGAACTGCTACTCGGACGTTTCTGGAATTCGAAGAATAGTCACAGGGGGTTTGCTTTTGGTTCGAAGGGTTGTCACAAAAGGTTGTCTTTGAGTTTGAACAAACTTCTATGTGTGGGGTGTTCTTCAGAATCGAAAGAGATGAGTGTTTGGGATTCTGGGTTTTGATTTCTCAAGTGTTGATGAACTTGAGAGTTTTGTTGTGTTTGAGAAAATTTGGGGGATTCGTTCCTCTGGTCCAAAGATCCTTCCTTAAACATGTGTTAGAGCCTCTTATTTATAGGCAAAGTTGGCTGAAGTTTTTGGAGGGAAAACAAAATAATTTTAACAATTTGAGTAAACTTCTCTTTGTAGCCTTCGAGGGACAGTGCTTGTATGCTATTTTGGTGCAAGAATGGGGCAGAGTTTCAGGACTGCTGTGCAGCAGTTTTGTAGCAGGTTTTTCTGTTTTGTTTTGGCATCTTACAGCAGGCATTGGAGCAGCAACAACAGGTTTTTGGAGTGTTGTATTTGGCTATTTTGGACTAAAGTACCTTTTATTGAAAAAAGGGGTACATAGTTTTTTTTTTGCCAATTTATCCAAGAATGGTATTATCCAATGAATAAACCTTCGAACCCTTACGAAATGTATCACAAACTTGTGTAACCCTCTGATTATGTAAATATTTGGAAGCAGCATAGCATTGAAAATGAGATTTGGTCTTGAGTAGAATACAAGAATGAGATCGAAACACACTTGTTCGAAGGAAGCCTTTGCCTCAGTCGAAGCTTGTGGTCGAAACAAGCTAACTCGAAGGAAGTTATTGCCCAATCGAAAGCTCATGCTCGAAGGAAGCATATTGCCCAATCGAAAGCTCATGCTCGAAGGAAGCATATTGCCCAATCGAAAGCTCATGCTCAAAGGAAGCATATTGCCCAATCGAAGCCTGGGTCGAAGCAAACATATTTCCCAATCGAAAGTCCGTGTTCGAAGGAAGCAATGTTTCCCAATTGAAGCATGTGGATCGAAACAAACATAAAGGGAGTCATTGCCTTTTAGCATGAGGGAGGTTCCTTGCTTCTGAGTCGAAGGGTATTCCTAAGTTGCATTCGAAGGAGGCTCCTACTCAAAACGAAGGATGTAATCCAAGTTGCATTCGAAGGAGGCTCTTGCTCAACTGAAGTTTTCATCCAGGCACACAGAAGGTGAGTGCCCAAACAAAGACTTGCCTTGCAGGGGGTACATGTGACCAGTAGGTCATGGCCTTCGATTGCAAGCATGCAGGCAGCAAAAGACACAAACGAAACCTGCAACAAGAAGTCACATGCCCAGGCGAAAGAGGCACGCTAGCAGCCACTTTGAGAAATCGAAGGAGACCTGTCAGCACATGAAATCAAAGAAACAAAAAACACACATTTCGTGCTTGATTAGAAGTTAGTGATACATAGGCTAAGAATGTTCAAAACACTTGACAATTTCTGCATAATCAATGCTCGAAGGTGAGAGGTTAAAACCAACTGTATTTAATGACCTTGACTTTTGTATAAAAATGCAAAATTAAAAATGGGATCTTAGGTCAAAAATTGGGGTATGACACATGCCCCTTATTTTGTGCTTTTATTTTATGCCTATAATTTATGCACCATCTTATTTTAGCATTTACATTTCATTTTATTTTAATCTTTGCTCACTTGAGCATTTACTTTTTTGTCATTTTTATTTTGCTCACTTGAGCTTCTCATTTCTTTTTGAAGATACCTAATAATCAACTTGAACCATAAAAAAACTTTAACATTACTTGGACTATTTGGTTACTATCCTTGGCATTATAAAGTAATGGACTTCTTGGACTTAGGATTAGAGACCTTGACCTACCTTGAGACCTTGTAACTTTCATTGCTATTTTGTCTGGAGTTCTTGGTGTTTACCCCAAGACATTGGGTTGTTTGTTTTCTTTGTGTGCAGATTATTCTGATATATGCTTTGTCTATGATTGGGAATTCATTTGTATACAACCGTTACTCTGCCATTTTTTTTGTGTGAAGACTTAATGCACTTGAAGTTTGACTCTCAAAAGGTTATGTGTCCTTGCTTATTTGGTTTCAATTCAAAGAATGTGAATTCTACATTGACTCACTGTGTCAAGTGTTAGCTTCTTGTGGGTTAGACAGTTCTTTTCTCTAGCTATTACCTTATTCTCTAGGATAGTCCATTCATCTCCTCCCATCTTCTTTAATTTCAAAAATCTTCTCCCTCCTTTGAAAACTCTTCTTGTTTTTAAACTTGAACCGCTTTCACAATAAACTTGGACTTAGGTCCATGCACTTTTCAATATATTTTCTTAATCAAACTTTAATCAACTTAATAATAACTTGACATTTTTTTGTGAGAAGACTAAAAGTCAATCAATCTCATTTAAACCATTTTGCCACTTTGGAATTTTTACTTTAAAATTTTCTTAAGAGATTGGACCACTGTCAATCCTTGAAGTGATGTGAACTACTATACTTATATGATATATAGTGAAGTGAGATATTTTCCACTTGGGTGTTGAGTGAGGCTTTGTTGATTTTAAACTCCAAGCTATATCCTCCACTTTGAGATGATGCAAATTATCCTTTCTCATAATCGTGGGTAGTAAGTATTATTCTTCCACTCGGATAAGACGATGATGTCTCGTCTATTAAAATTAACTAACACACTTTTGTTTTAAAAATTTTAAATGTGAACCACGAGTACCCTAATCCCCTATTACACAGAAGATGGTACGTAGGCACTAAAGGTTCGCAACCTCAGCGGGTGCAAAAGTTGTAAAAAATATTTCTTTTCTCATCCCTACAATCTATTTTTTATACAACTCTTATAGCCAAAATACACATATTTACAAAGAGGTTCCTGCAGAGTACCGTAGATGTTTAGGGTTCTAATACCTTCCCTTTGCATAACCAACCCCCGAACTCATATTCTCTCCCTCTCTTTTTAGGTTATTCACTCTTTTCATATTCCATTGGAAACAATAAAGCGTGGTGGAGATTTTTATTTTGATCTGTGCGAGTTAAGTAAATCCAATGGCTTAGTCTCAATATTTTACCGCTACTGGCATGCCCAAAAAAATTGACTAAATATGAGCAATCCTCTTCTGAATGAGGGGTCTGCCGGTCTTTAGAGGAAAACTTCATATATTTTAAGTTTTTTTCTTCATCTAATTAACTCTAAGACATTTTAGCTAAGCCTCTTCCTAAGGAAAACTTCTTTTTCATAAGAATTGAATTAAGAATCATAAAATAAATCATGAAGGGATTACTATGTTAATTGTCTTTTCTCCTTCTTCTTCCTTCCTTTCTATAAATTATTATAGGTGGCCTATGTGCTCTATTGTTTCCCACATTTTTTATTATGTCAAAGAGAGAGAAATATACTCTCACGGGGAGTCGAGTATACCCTCTAATTATGTGAGGGAGGAGTTTAACCACTCTAAATTGTATATGTCTATTTTCTCTTTTACCACCTCCCTATGAGATGCATTGTGACCATCAAAAGAGAGAGAAAATATATGCACTTGAAGATATGAAGCAAATGATCATGATGTTGTTTATTGTCTTGCTGTTTTGAAGACAACAATGTTGATGCTTATTGAAGAAGGTGGTGACATATTTCCAACTCTATATGATGGTTATTAACTTTAAGATATCTAAGTCTCATCAAATAGAAGATTCAAGGTTCTAATAAAGTGCTTATATGATTGATATATCTGGAAAAAGAACTTAAAAGCTTCAGAATTATGAAAGAGAGGAAGTGTGAAAGCTCACATGGTTGTGTTTATTTGAGTGACTATAGTCTTGTTAAAGTAAGAGAGTAACTCATAACATACTAAGGCAAATAACACACACACCTAAAACCTTTTTTGGGCCTCTCTTATTTTATTATAAATATTATAAAAATGTTTTTAAGGCCTAACTAATTGATTATGGGATTGTCTAATCAAATAGATGACTTTTTACAACTATATAATTGATTATATTTAATCTTTTTTTTAGCTTGTTGAGTCTAAAATCGAGTGGAACAATATCTTAATGATTGGTAACGATTAAATATCAAAATCTACCATTTGTGGCCTGAACAATTGATTATTAGGGTCCAATAGTCAATTGTCCTAATTGAATATTCCGTTAATTCAGCCCACATATTGTTTTCTTTATGAGCCTCTTTTTCTCCTATATATAGGAGGTCTCTCCTCATTCTAAAACACACAAGAATTCAGAGTCTTCCTATTTATTACTATTTGATCACTCTATTCCCATCTCCTTAATATTTTTCTTTCACCAAACTTGTCTTAGTTCCTTATGAGTGAAAACTACTTGAGAAGAAAGTGTTGTGATGGTGTCGTACCATTGTTTATTTCAAGAGTGTGATTCTCTTGAAGGTTCTTATTTGGTTCTAGAGATAAATTAGTGAAAATCTATGTTTGATTCTATAACTTAGCCTAATAAAATTTATGTTTAGTCATTGAGATTAGTTGGTTAAATCCCTACTTGATTCGCGAATTCATCTGGTGGAAAAGATCTTGTTTGCTTTTGGAGATAGCCTATGAGCATAACTTGTAAAAGATCAAGATTATTATTAAAACTCTCAATAAAATCTCTTGTGGATAAGAGTAGGCCAACATTTGGCTAAATCTGTATAAATCTCGGTGCCTTATATCTAACCATATCTCTTTAATTTATGTCATTTCTTTTATTATTTATTTACTTATTTTTGTTGCTTTTCTCTTTGCCTTTTCAATACTAACACAAGTTTTTGTTTTAAGTAAGAAAAATTTTAAATTAATCACAAATTTTAAATATAATAATTCACCTTCTCTCCTCTTGCTTGGAGTCGCTTGTTCAACAAGCTCAAGTCATCCTTATAGAAAAAAATCTTGCAAAAAAAGGGAAGATTTTGGGTTGAAGCCACTCTCTAATCGATTAGCACGTGACTCTAATTGATTATGACCTATATTTTTAGGAAAAAATAGGAAAGTTCTTAGCCAAATCGATTTAAGAGGTTTCCTAATTGATTAGGAGTGAGTTTGCTCCATAACCAATTAGACACATGTTCTAATCGATTAAAGAGCAAAAATTTGATTCATAAGTGATTAGGTATGCTTCCTAATTGATTAGATTTATGCTAGAAATGGTTTTTTAGAATATTTTAAAACAAATGAAATATGTAAAACATGTTAAGTGTGTGCGTATTACTTTAATACTTTGAGAACAACTCACACTTATTGCACACTACTCATCCTAAACATATAAAAACAAAAGTAAGGAACGAGATCATATGAGAGCTTTCAAAGACTTTAATTCCTTTGATATTATTCTTAGCATTTTATTTTCTTGCAGCCATACATTAAAACATTCTTGCTTTGCTTTTTGAATTAGTTCAATAATTTTTCTTCATTTAATGATGCTTATGATGCCTTTTATTTATCCTTTTTGTCATTATTAAAACCTATTATATTTTTTAAGCACATAGAGAAACAAAAGGATCGTGATGGCTCCAAGCAATAGAAAGTCTGACTAATGATAAAAAGATTATAACAAAATGAAAAAGTTGACTACATATGATTTTTTTTTCAATTATGAAGCACAATACTATCAAATGTGTATTAAGTATTATTTCTAATGAAGAATTCTATATTGATCAATTACACGTGAAGATTGCAATTCTTCATGGAGACTTAGCTGAGGAGATATATACGCATCAATATGAAGGATTATCAAAATAAGGGAAAAATAATATGGTGTGTAGACTAAAGAAGAGTTTGTATGTTCTAAAATAAGATTCAACATAATTGTATATGAAGTTTGAAAGCTTCACGCACAAGGAAGGTTTCAAGAAATGAATACCGACCACTATTATTTTAAGAGATATAAGTTCAATTATATCATTATAATACTTTAAGTCGATGACATGCTAGTAGTAGGGTCATATATGGATGAGATTAGAAACTTGAAGATGTAATTGTCAAAGGAATTCGACATGAAGGAGATAGATCTTGCAAAAAGGATATTTGGTATGCAAATCACGAGAGATGGGTAAAAAGGAGTTTTGCAGCTATCTCCATCAGAGTACACCAATCGTGTTTTGCTAAGATTTAATATGGAAAATGCCAAGTCAGTTAGCACAATTTTGGGAAGTCATTTTCTCATATCTAAGGACCGTTCACCTAAGTCGGGGGAAGAAAAAGATTTCATGGATAAGATTTAGTATGCTTCAACCATTATAATTTTAGTGTATCCAATGGTATTTATGTGACCATACTTTAGCCATGTAGTGGGAGTTGTTAGTAAGTTTATGTTGAATCCAAATAAAATTTATTGGGAAGTAGTTAAGTGGATTTTGAAACATCTACAAGGCACCACTAAGAATTATTTGTGCATTGTCAAATGAGGAATAATAGTAAAGTTATGTTTATGCAAACTTTGTTGGTGATATTGATCATCGAAGAAGTATAATCAACTATATATTTTTGTTGGTACTGGAGCATATAATTGGATATCATAGATATAAAAGATTGTTGTTTTATCCATTACAT
The DNA here is from genome assembly GCA_948472305.1 of Vicia faba. NCBI lineage: Eukaryota > Viridiplantae > Streptophyta > Magnoliopsida > Fabales > Fabaceae > Vicia > Vicia faba. The sequence continues at coordinate 1,551,222,670 of OX451739.1, read as the reverse complement.
AGGCTAAGTATGTAGCACTCATAGAAACCATCAAATAGTTGATTTGATTTTATGGATATTTAATAGAGTTGAGTTTCACACACGAGAAGAATATTTTGTACAATGATAGTCAAAGTGAAATACACTGAAAAAAGTATTGTGCATTTCATTCAAGAACAAAGTGTATTGGTCTTCATTATCACCCCATTAGATCTTTGCTTGTGGATAATGTGTTAACATTGAGCAAGATTTAAGGAAGTGAGAACCCAACAAACATGTTATCAAATATGGTGAGTATCGTAAAGTTGATGTTGTGCTTAGCTTCAATTGACCTACTAAAATAATAGTCAGAAAAAGATTGATGTATGGTCGAGGTGTGAAGAGCAATTGAAATTAATCTTCAAGTGAGAAATTATTAGTCAACAAACAAAGAGAGAAATAAGAGAAGACAAAAGGAAATAATAATATATGTCATTAAAAAATGTTATCGGGGAAATTAAATTGCATTTATAATAACAAATACATTGCAAAATTCATCCAACAAAGGTTATAAGTGTAATCAGTTAGGTTTAAACCGTTTTTTAGTTTAAAAAAGTTTGAACCGATTATATATTCATCAGTTTGGTTTGATTTGATTTTTTTTCAAAAATAAAACCGAACTAAACTAATCGATTTCGTTCAGTTAGGTTTGGTTGATAGGTTTATAATGTTTTTCAAATATTATATTCATCAGTATATTATTCACTATCGTGATTCTTAAGTGTATTTTATGCTATTATTTTTTAAAATAATACATTCATGCTCTATTTTTTCAACAAGTTGTTCTTAATTCATACGAAATAGTGACATAATTTCTATTGCATCATGAAATAAGTTAATTATCAAATATAAAAGTTGACACTTGGCATCATAAGACTGAGAAGAGATTTGAAAGCCTAACAAATAAAAACAACAATAACAACAAAAAATTTCAATACACATAACTTAGCATGTTTCACATCTCAAACACAAATCAAAACTATTTTGTAACAAAACTATAAGAAATTTTGTTGAAGGAGAAACAAAAAAGGTAAAAAAAAAAAACTAACAAAGAGAAGTTGAACTCGAATAAAATGACTATAACATATCAGAACGACGGTAGAGAAGCAGTTCAGTGAAAAAAAAATTTGTGACTTATGATTTTTACTTTTTATGTTTTAGAATTTGATTCTAGATGCGTGTTTTGATGAAATGGAGAAATGTAAACAAATATGGAGAATGATTGGATTAATATAAAATTTGAGTTTAATGAGGGGTGAAATAAAAGATTTAGAGCATAATTATAGACATTAATTCGGTCCATCGATTTCTAAAAATTAAAACCGAGAATCGAAAACCAATCCACGTCGATTTTTATTAATTCGATTTGATTTTGGAATCAAACCAGAGATAATCGTTTTGTCGATGCGATTTGATTTGATTTGACAGTTTAATTGATTTTTTTCTGATCCACTTACACCCCTATAAAAAATAAAGTATTTGAGTAAAGATAATTGTGAAGAGTGTTTCTTTGAATATAATTGAGTTGGGAGTTTCCTAACAAATCATATGTATAAATGAGTAAATTTCATTTGTTGATTCGGATGGTATAAGGATCTTTAAAAATAAAGGTATAATTCTCTCTTCCTAGATGCAATGTAAACATGTTAGTAATGAACTGTGATAGTGGGGAGCAACTATAGAACCCGGTCGTGCGGAAACACTAATTAATAAGATGGCATATCATTGTTTAAGAATCTGTGATATCATTCCTCTATCTCTCTCCCACGTTACTCATTCCCAAGTCTTGGAACAACAAGATCAGAACACAATATTTAATTTGATTCATTTAATTTGATAGGGTCGTTTTAATTTTATTAAAATCGATGATGAATATATTTTGTACTGTCAAAATATAAATGAACTAGGATAACACGTTTGAGAGAAAGAGCATCGATTATTGCTTCGTGGATTTAAATTGTGCCATTCATCATTTGTGCTACAGTAACATGGATCTATAACACTAAGGTTGGAAAGCTTTGCCTTCTTAACACCTTGTTTGGTTTGTACAGGAAAATGAGAGGAAGATAATTAAGAGAAAAGAAAGTGAGATGAAAGGAAGCTAATAAAAAATTGAAGGTATATTGAAGTTGATTTTCAAGAGACTATTTAGATGAAAACAGTGATGGATTATGATAACATTTATATTGAATAAAAAACAATCATATAAATGAGAAAAACATCAAATATTCATTTAAAATATCTCATATAATTGTATCGTGCGCCGATATATATGTTTGATGATTATCTTAATCACCTGATATCGGATGAGGCACGAAGTACCCTATCTCCTAGCAACTTGAGATACGCAGACGATTATATCAGGTGGTTCTTCAGGATTTCACATCCTTATATGATACAAAATGTTATGGGAGATCCACCTAGGTCAACTCATCAGAAGATACTAGAGGACGAGTGAGCTATATCAGATCATGTTGTTGACGCATTACCTAGATATCGTCTCATATGGAGATTGGACAGACGAATATTGTCAGAGGACTCTTTCCGAATGGCTCTGAGGCAAGGGATGTTGTAGATGCCATAATGGTGTAGGCACAAGAGGCACTGCAATACAGAAAGCAGCGTAGGAACAGGGGGTCCTGAGTCCGACATAAGCCGTAATTTATAGTATTTATACTATAGATTATTATCAATTGTATTTTATTTTGATTTATTTCGACTTCATTATGTACTATGAATTTATTATATGTTGTTTTCTTCATATTAGTTGTATAGTTTAATTTATACAAAATAATAATAATAATAATATAAATATAACATATCGTCTAATTCATCATAGCATCTCTAAATCAAAATAAAAAACTACTGTTTAATGTAATTTCAAATATACATCTGTGAATTATGTATACAAAGATGCATTTCTAGTTCAATTTATTTCAATATTACCCATGACCCTTAGGCTTTATCCCTATTTTTGTTACAAGGCATCACGTATTATTTAATTTTATGCAAGAAAAATAAAAAGTAAGCATAATTTCGATATTAACCTCCACAAACTTTACCAATCACATAGAAAATGGTGTTCATGACTCGTTGATATCTGGCTCCAACATTCTTCAAATCCATACACATGTTATGTCAATGAATATTTGGTTGTACTACACATGGATATCAATACGACTAGTGATTTCATGTATTGATGTTGCATCGACAAACATGTCAAACATAAGCATTAGATTTGTCGGATTTAGATCTTTAAAATCAACAAACTTAGGGTTAACCATTTTTCCAACCACTGATGTATTTCGATGTTCTTATGAATCTTAATTTAAAGAAGCTTTGCATATCTTCTTTGATACTTCAAAATATTTTAGGAGAAAACTTCAGGTTGGACTTTTTAACAGTCTTAATTATTTCCTTCATAGGCAGCCAATGTGGTATACCTATCTGCTTTAAGCCTAAAATTTCTTTGTAGTATATGAATAAAGATAACTCAGAAGAAGAAAAAAAGACATTTGCGTGAAAGTGCCCCAAAATCTTAACTGGTTAAGAAAAAAAATGTTGAGATTATCAAAAATCAAAATCACAAAAAGTAGAAGTCGACTAAACGCCAGAACTGTAAAGCATCAGATGGCTATCCGACGAGGAGTCGCAGTGATGGCCATCAGGGAGTTGCACAGAAGCAGGCCTGGTCGGGCGGAGGTCCAGAAAGGTTTCAGACTTGTCCGTTTGAATCGCTGATCCGTCTACTAATTTTGTTTGATTCAAGAGATTTTGTTTTATTTCAACATGAAATTCAATTGTGCCACCCTCGGTTGTCAAAGGCATTACCATGGGCAATATTTGACCACAATGAGAAAGTATGTTCAAGACAACCTTTGAAAGCATTCAGCATTTACAAAATCATTTGAGAGGTGACACTGACATAGGATGTGGCATAAACAAGGTTCGGATTTGAAAGAGAAATGAGACAAGTGAATGGAGCTGGTGATATTTCCAGGATGTATCTCAAACAATATGGTGACTTCATATTGCTTAAAAGATTAAACCTGGTATGTGTTGTTTACATTATTTTCTCTTGACTGATACAAAGACACCTAATGTTTAATAGCTTCAACACTTCATAACAGAAGCAAGCAAATGAAGCTATAAAATATGGAAATCATTACATTTTGAATACAAGTTATCAGATAACAACTTAACCACTGTAAATCTAAGAATACCATGACAGTAAAGCCATGTTCAACATCCAAATATGCTGCAAGCAAAGCATGATAACCATTCTACAGCTTCAGTTCGCAACGGATTCAGACAAGTATTCCACTTCCATCCATAGTATAAAGACAACGAAGTGATGCACATCTTCGTTCATAAGGGCCAATATGATCTTTAAATTTTACGCCCCTGCCAACATTAAACTAATCCTAATGAGGGTATTCATCATTCATAACCACTCTACACTACAAACCAATCTCCAACAACCAAACTTTATCCCAATAAATGGAGTCGGCTACCTACATCAAGTTTCGCCATAATGTTCTATTTAAGAAACTGAATCTCCCAGAGATATACATATTTTTGTTCCAACTAGAATTTTTGAAAAAATATTGTGATTAATGCTAACAAACAGTTTGCTACTAGAATTTTTGAAAAAACATTGTGATTAATGCTAACAAACATTTTGCAACTAGAAACTAACACACACAACCCTGAGGACCAGATTCGAACTCTGGTGATGGCATCCAACCTAACAATATCAGTTTCTGCGAGTAATGCTAACTAAACATATATTTGTAATAGAAAGAAACAGTTATCAACTTATCACAACATAAGCATACTTCAACCAGAGAAACATGCATAAACTATATATAAGTGAACCTGAATTACTACGAATTATCTACTACAGCTATTGTTGAATGAATGAACGGTTCATGAAAATCAAGGAGTGGATTTCAAAGTGCAAGGCTGTGGAAGCAACAACGGACCTCTCCTAGCGCCTTTATCATCCAAGAGCCTCTGATCCCTTTTGTTCCTGCAATATTGTCTATCGAAATGCTTCACCTGCCACATATGATTAAACAACAAACCCAATTAGAAAAAGTTGCAAGATCAAAACAGAAAAAGGGTTGAAAGGGGATTAGGGTTTCCCTTACCCAAGAAGATCGACATTGATTTACAAATTGATCTCTGGATTTTTTGCATTCAATGGGATAAAGCAAACCTACGGACGCAATCTCGGTTGGTTTCTTGTCACATCCCTTTTCAAGGCACGAGTAGAAAGCATCACGAGCCTGGTTCAATGCGCACCCGAAACCAACAAAAAAATCAATACAACAGAACAAAGAAGAAATTAAAGCATAAACCATAGAGAGAAGAGGAAGAGAGGTACCTTGTAGCATGATTCTCTGGCTTTGGAGAGGACATCGGATTGGACTTTATCATCGTTTTCTGCTGCTGCAGCATTAGCTTTCACCGCCATTGTTGATTGATAAACCTAAAACTCGATGTGTGGAATTTTTTCTTTTGATGGAGATATGAGCTGAAGTGTTAAACAAGTTATAGTGATTTTCTTTTCTCACCTCTAATATTTCTAAAAATAAATTGATTTAATTGTAACTTTGGTTTATTTTTTATTTTTTTATTTTGATCTTCCAATTTAAGAATATCTATTTTAATTCTTTTTAAATTTTTTGTTGAATTTCCGTCCTTCCTTTAAATTTGGAGGTAAATTTTAATGATATAATGTTATTTTTGTTTATGTGTCATTGTCAACTTAATATTTTTAATAATATTATATTAACTAAATATTATATTTAAATTCTGAAAAATAATTTATATTACTATTATTATTATTTTTATCATTTATAGAAATTTTGAAATTATTGAATTCCAATTGGACATAAAACCAAAACATTGTGGTCCTTTTAGTTCTAGTAAAGGTCTGGATGTCAATTGTTTTGTGCTTCCATTTTGTTATTTACATTTTCTATTATAATTAATTCAACTTTTACGTCAATTTTTTTTAAGCAAAGTAAAATTAACTTTTATCATTCATAATCAAAAGTTCAATACAATGAGGAATTAAATGCATAATACTACCCTAGTCCATGAATTGGTCGCCTTCGCTAACGAGTGATCAACCATATTCACATGACGTTTGACAAACTTAACCTCAAAGTTGGGAAAATTATGTAATAACAACTTAATATCTCTTATTATTATAGTATAAAACTCAAAAACTCATGCGGTAAATGAATGAAAAGCTTGCACCACTCTAAGAGAATCACTTTCGAATATAATCTAATCAGATTTAACGAAATAACACCTTGGATAGCTTCTTTGAGAGCTAAAGCTTATGCTTCAAGAACAGAAAGGTTACCTTGGATCCCATGTCTCTCCAACTGAGATAATGTTACCGAGATCATCTCTAAGGCACCATCCTCTATTTGTCGTGCCTCTATTATTATTAAAATCGGCGTCCAAATTGTACTTGATCCATCTGTGAGGAGGCTGATTCCAATTTAGAAGTTGTTGATTAACATTGTTATTATCTTGAACCCATTGTGCCGAAAACCAATCCTGCCATTTATGATATGCAAGCAAATCAAGTTTGGGACCATCTTTATGCTCATTATTCCAAATAAGATCATTCTTATTTTTCCACATAGCCTCAATCGTAATTGCAACTCTACCAGCAGTATTCATATCTTTCTTACTGCAAATATCATGAATAAGCGACTTTACATCATGAAAAGAATAACTTCTATGATCGATAATATTTCTCAAACTTGTTGCTTCCCAACAAACGTAAGTATCTAGACAGCCAAAGAAGACATGCCAATCATCCTCATTATTGTTGTTGTAAAACGGGCGTTCTCCCGTGCACTAAACATGAAGTTGCCAAAGATGCATACGCGTAGGCAAGCAATCCTGACAAATTCTCCACAAAAGATGTTTCACTCTAGCATGTGCTTTGATATTCCAAATAATATTCCAATTTTCATTATTGTTTTGATTATGAGGGTTTTTCTGAGCATTTCTCCACACCCGATACCCTGACTGCACACTATAACTACCACTTTATTCCTCCTTCCACACCAATCTATCCTTTGTGTAGCAACTGGATTTTTAATCAAGAGTCGCCACTAAGATAGCGTCATCGAGGGACTATGATCTTGTATTTTGATTGCTTTTTGCTAAGATATCCCACATGCATAACATGACCATTTTTGTAAGGCAACAAAGTGGAATTACCCTAAGGGTGCAAGTATGCAAATGTGTTTGATTTACATGCTTATCTATCTTGGATTAGGGTTTGCTAACTTGTTGATTTTAATCTTTCCATACAAACCCTAATTTACTAGCATTTATATAAAGCGATAAATTGCGGAAAGTAAAAATACTAAGCTATTACATCATTAAGCGAGGGGGTATGAAAATTTACAAATGGAGATTTTGCAAGAAAATTAAACCTAATTAACTATTACAACCATATTGAATATTGTACAAAATTGAAAATAAAATGCAAGAATGTAAATGGAAAAAGAAATGATTTTGTTTGATTTTAAGAAAGGGTTTTAACCTAAACCTAATTAAGAAACATAATTAATGAAACATAAAAAAAATTTAAACCTAAATTAATTAAGAAAAGAAATTATGTTAAAAATGTTTTTTAGATTTTTTTATGAAAAGGTTTTAAATTAACAATAATAATGTGAAAATTTAATAATTAAAATAAACCTAAATTCTAAGTTAATTTTAATTATGGGAAAATAATATAATAATTAAACCTAATTATCTAAATATTAATTATTTAAGAAAAAGAATTAACTTATTAGAAAAATGTTTTTTTAGTCTTTTATCTTTATAAAGAAAATAAAATATATAAGTGTAAAATAAAATATTTTTGGATTTTTTTTATTAATAAAAAAAATAATAATGATAATAAATAGTAATAACGAAAATAAATAAAGGAAAATAAAACATAAGAAAAATGAAAAATAAATACAAAAATGAAATAATAAAAGTTGGGCCAGGCTGCATAAGTAAACAGGGGGTTAGAAAAAGCAAAAAAAGTGGAAAGCCCAATGACTAGGGCCCAGGCGCTGCTGTATATAAAACAAAAAGAAGCAAAATATGAATAAAAAAAACAACAAAACAGACGATTGGGCTCGAACCCAGGTCCTAAAGGTGACAGGCGCGCGCTTTAACCACCGGGGTGGTGATACATCTGTTAACTTAAACAAAACAATAAATATGTAACATAAGTTTTTCCCTGAATGTAACTTCATCTTCAACCTCCAGCCAAAGAACTTGTAACTCATTCATTTCTCATCCATTCACAAAACTTCCAACATCAAACTTGTTAGAAATTTCCTCACGATTCTGAATATGTAAATAACTTAAGCTAATTCTCAAAGATGAGCATGAATTTCTAACAGTACCAAATTCTGACCTAAATATTTTCAGAGGTTCAAACTCAAAATCTTCCTACTCAAGTAACATAAATGAAATCTATGGACATGTATAGTTTCAGGGCAATGATGTCTACATTTTATCTTCATAAATGTAAGCCTAACAATGCCTAAATGAGAAGATAGAAGTTCAAGAAAAATACCTCAAAATTAGAAATCGTGAAATGAGTTTGAGCTTGATTCAAGGTGCTGAAATGATCAGGTTAGCTTCCTTGAGTCTCTAGGAAGCTAATGCAATGCTTAGCTTGAGTTGAGAATGGCTGAAATAGCCTGGAGAAGTCCAACTGCAATGCTCTATTTTTTAGCTTGGACAATGGTGAAAATGGTTTTACAGATTAGGAACAAGGATTGGGATGAGTTGTATTTGAAGTAAGGAAGCTTTTGAGATGATTTGGAGAGGAAACGCACGAGTGGATTGAAAGATGGGAGTTTCTGGTCAGGTTTTGCACAACAATGGAGTTTTTGTGCAATCTGAGTTTCTGGGGAGTTTTGGGAGTGTTTTCAATCGTGCCTCTGCTTGCAATAGACTTGTGTAATTATAAGAAAAAGGTTAGAGCACTTGAGGTTGACATAACTTTGAGATATAGAGTTATGGCTATGTTACTTGATTTTGAAGAAAAGTGGAAAACATGGTTTCAAGGCATAGTACAAGCATGACCTGAGTTTATGGGAGGCTCTAGACATGTTTCTTTTGCCTTCGAAATTGCTTGTACTCAGATGAAACAAGTTGGGAACTCTATGGATTGACTTTTGCAATAACGCTTGCTTTTCCAAAATGGAAGTGTTACCATTGTGCCATTAATGGAATAACCATTTGGACAATGCCTCAAATGCTTGGATCAAATCTTTAAAAGTTGTGTAAACATTTAATTATGGAGTGAAAGGAAAGTTAGAAGCCTGCAAGGTGAGATTTGTACAACATGCTTGAAGATTGGATCAAGTGTTCTTCACAAAATGGCTTATAATTCAAGTTTGAAAACCCTAACTTCTTGCCATCGACTCTCCTCGCTCAAGTATGATCTCAATGAGTTCTTAGACATTTTAGAAAGCTTGTAACATCTTCTACAACCCCTATGTTGGACATTTTTGAAAATTTGTCTTGGAACTATGTGAAAAATTACCATGAAGTTAGGTCAAAATCCTTCCTAAATTAGGGCAAAATTTCACTAAGTTTCCAATTTTCATGAACATGTTTTCACAAAATCATAACTTGAAATCCATGAATTTATAAGAGAAGTTGCATTCTACAATGTTTTAGATCTCATTGAGATTTACAACTTTCATGTTGTAAGTTTCCTTTGAATCATCTTGCATCATGGTGAAAATTTTGTTTAAAGTCATGAAAAAATATGAAATTTTCAACACTTAGAAAAATTTCTAAGTTTAGAAATTTTGACTTTTCAAAATGAAATTTTGACTTTTCAAAATGAAATTTTGACTTTTTGATTTCTTGATGAACAATTTTCATATTTTGACATGTTTTGACGAATTGTAATCTTTGACACTTAATTTTGACCAAAAAGTCAAAGTTTGACTTTTCAGTGGACAATTGACTTTTCATCAGTTGACTGAAAATTCACCTGTCAATCAATTGATCTTGAGCAATGTTTTGAGCCATGCCATTAGGTCAAAATGATGCATTTGAATCCTTGAGATCATTCCTCAAACCAATAATTCATTTGCTAGGTCAAAAAAAAAATTGCACCTTCTCAGTAAAAACCCTAATTTTGACCATTTTGCCCTTTTGATGATCTGATCAAATTTCTTGAGGAATTGTGATCCAAACTTGATCAAATGACATATATAGGTTCATGATTTTGATATGGATAAAAATTATGAAGTTTTACTGCAAATTGACCACAGTTGACTTTTTCCCAATACAATTGATTTTTAGGTCAACTGATCAATTGACTAAGCAAAAATGTGATCCAAGACTTGAAACTTGACATGAGCAATATTGAGGGTCCAAAATGATACATGAAATTCATATGAGACATTAAAAGTCCAATTTTCCTTGTGCAATCTCAAACCCTAATTTTCAGTCATCAGTGCTTGAAGAGGTGTCTTGAGCTGATCAAACCTTGTGCAGTCTTAAACCAAAGGAGATCTTGTGGGAGATTACTTGATAAATGAGAGAGAAAATTTTGGGGTACAATACTATGTAATCATTATTTTTTCACTCTTTTCTTGCTAATTAAGTTTCCATTTTGCTTATAAACACACCATTCACTTTCACTTTCACTTTTTCACTCTCACTTCTTCCAGCTACTATTTTCTCTCTACTTTTTGTGTGCAAAATTTTCTTTCAAAAACTTTGCAACAAGTTTGTGTGAACAGTGACTTCATCTTCCAGCGCTGAAAGCTCTCAATGTGTTCCTGGCTCATCTTCTTCAATAGTAGAAAGATATGAAGAACGGTCAAGAACTCTACTGACTGCCATTGATTCACTAGAAGTTCTCTGTGAACTCATTATAGACTTTGAAAGTATGAAGGAAAAAGACTATGATCTTACTCCTGATGTTGAATTTCAAGGGTGGGTCAAATATTTTGATCGTTTACTTGGTCCAGTTTTTCCAAGATTGGTCAAAGAGTTCTGGATTCACGCTACTACATCAAACCATCAAGTTACTTCTTATGTGATGGGGAAGAAGATGATAATTTTTGAAAATCTTATTGCAAGGTTGATAGGTCATGACGGCAGAGGCATTCGTTGCAGCGACATGGCAGAAAATGCTCTGACCTAATAACAATTTCAAGAGAGATTTTTACTTCTGGCCAGCCATCAAATAAAATTAAAGATCTGAAGGACTACTTCAGAATTTGGTCAAAGATCATATTGGACTGCATCAACCACAGAAATCCCACTAGCTCTCCTGATTATATCAATATTGACCAATAATTTTTGTTGTACTTCATTGCAACTAAGGTGTGATCGGTGGAAATAGAACTGACTGTTTTTAAGCTGGTTCGCGAAATGTCGCGGTAAGCAAGAGTCGCCACCGTCTTTTATGTTCTCCGACATGGAAAGGACAAAAGCACAACAAAATTCCTTATTCGAGAATGTTTCTCGGTTCGGGAGGTAGATTTATAGAAAGGTAAGGTGTTAGCACCCTTTCTATCCGTGGTTATCCACGGGCTCTTAGGTACTTGCTCTTATGTTTTCAAAATTTGTTTGCTTTTCAAGTGTGTGTGGGTTTTGAAAAAGTTTCGTTTGAAAAATTTCTAAGTAACTCTTGTATCTGTCCTCAAGAGTGTGTGAAAAATTTGTTTGAAAACTTTTAGAAAGTGCGGGTGCGAAAAGTTGTTTTTGTTTGTTTGAAAAGAGCAAGTACTTAAGAGAATCTACCTACTCTAAGGAATTAAGCGTAAGAGTCCTTTAGATAGTGCTATCCCACCATTGAGAGGTAGGTAGCACCATCGTTGGAGGTATTCGGGTCAATTCGATTATCGGGACAGTGTGGTCACCAAAGCAATGGTAGGACATCTTAGTGGTAGCCCTAATGTCCTAGATCCTTTTATCCGAGGCAACCGTTTCGAGGCAACTGGATCTTTAGACAGAAGGGCGACCTCTAAGACACCCTATACTTGATGACCACGTTCGAGGCAACCAGTGAGGCGTACCCTAAGAAGTGGCATGTGCTTTGTGTGTTGTTTTTCAGTTAAGGTTATCTTGTATGTTATTTGTGAGCTACGGATTGGTTTTATTGTTCATACATTCTTTCATGCATTTTTTAACAGTTAGGAGTGCCGAAAATAAATTGCAGAAATGTAAATCTAGCTATTACAAGGCGCGGGTCTATACATCGCCAAAAACAAAAACCCGTTTTGAAAATAAAGTGCGAGGAAAGGAAATAAAGCAATAAAAGAGGTCCTAATTAACTATTACACTTCCGGGAGCAGTTACATATAATGAATTAAAAAAAATAAATGCGCGCGCGAAATATTGAATCGGGAATGTCCTAAGGGTTTGACCCTTTTTTGAATAGGAATTGAATTTTTGTCCTTTTTTGTAATTAATGAAATTAAAACTAATAACTAATTAATTAATTAATTAAGAAAATATTTTTTTGTGTTTTTATGTTTTTAATGAAATAAAAAGAAAAGGAATTAAAAGTTGAAAGTGAAAGACCTAATTCTAAGTTAATTTTATTTATTGTAAAAAAGTATTAAAGTTAATTAATTAAGCTAATTTAATTTAATTTACATTTATTTACAAAATAAGTTAATAAATAATAAAATGCTTTTTTTTTGTTTTTCTGAATTTTATGGGAAAAATTAGTTTGGGTTAATTAAACAATTAATAAAACTAATAATTAATAAAAGGGAAATTATAAAAGAAAAGAAAATAAAAAGAGAAAAAAGAAAAGAAAATAAGAACCCAGGGGGTGTTGGACCCTTAGGGAGGTGAATCAAGAATTTAGGCCCATTGTCTCAAGCCTTTTTGACTTTTGAATCGTCCAGAGGCGCGTTGACCAGGGAGCATGGTGTGGAGCACTCTTTGGCCTTTGGATTGATCTTTTGAGACACTTGGCGCGCATCTGTATGAGGCCTATGGTGGAACGCGTCTAGGAAGCTGCATGGGAATTTGTTAGAAAAAATAATATTAAGACTTGGGGGGACCTGGGAAAACATACAGCGCGATATGATGGACCTTAGGACGTGGCAAGGGTTGCTTTAGCTTCAGAGTATGGCAAAGAAGAGAGTCACGTTCTCCTTTTGGCCTGAAAATGCTTGCAACACTCCTTTTGATCTCACACTTTTTTTTGACACTTTTTGGATTTTTCTCTGGCCGTTTGTGCATACTCTAGGTCGTGAATGAGGCTTTGTTTGCATATGTATGTGTCAATGGAATTAAGTGACATTTAGGAGCCTTAAACTTGTGCCATTATGTTTTAGATTTTGTTTGACCACCATTGAAGAACATTCCTTTCTTGGTCCAACAACCATGATTTTGTGTACAAAAATAGCGTGCACGAATTTGGCAGCTAGTAAATGCTTCATGAAGGCTATTCAAACCACAAGATACCATTTAATTAATTTTTTTAGATTTATTTGAATTATTATGGATTTAAAATGAATTAAATCCATAAAAATTAAATAAAAATGAAAAAATAAATATTTGGTCTTGAGATTAATCATGGGACACGTGGGTGGCATGAAAAGGCTGAATCAAGTGGAAGAAAGTGGGCCCTTTTGTCAAAAATTGAAGTTTTAAGGATAGTTGACTTTTGCCATTTCATGAAAATTTCCCAACTTCTCCAATGCATATCTTGCTCAATTTTGATCATATGAACATGTTCTTGGACATTTTGGAAAGGTCTTGAAGTCCTCTAACCAATGCCTTTGGTCCCATGTCATTTGGATTTACCAATCTCAAGTTATGGTCTTTGACTTAAAATGCCTTTTTGTTGACTTTTGAAAATGACCTATAATGTTGAAATTGATAACTTTTTGTGAGAGCATTTCTTGGACTTGGAATGTGAAGATGAGTTGTAGGAAATGTCATCCCCTTCAAAATGAGCATTGGATGGGATTTTTCTGATGAACCATGAAAAAGTTATGCCTTGGTCAAGTTACAGTTGACTTTTCAACTGTCCAAAAATAGAAACTTTTGACACCTTGATGATTTTTGAGCCATTCTTGTGAAATCATGGTCAAGATTTGACCAAATGATGATTGTGGCTTCAAAATAAGATGTTGACCAAAATTTTTGACTTTTGACTGCCAAATGACCATTTTGCCCCTACAGTTGATTGTGAAGCAATTAGGGTTTTTGACTGTGCAACTTGACCTTGTGAACCTTGAAACTTGACATGTAGGTGCTTGACAATGTATATGAGCATATGGGACTTGATTGAGCCCTTGAAAACCTCAACTTCCTTGCAAGAGCCAAAACCCTAATTTTGACTGGCTTGTGAGGATGGTTTGAACTGTGCAACCCTTGAGTAGACTTGAGCAAATTGAGATGATGCTTGTCAAAACTTTGAAGAATATGGGAGGGCAAATTTTGGGGTACAATAACTGCCCCTGTTCAATCTTCTTAGACCTGAGGATGTAGATTGGCTTGCGTGCCTTTCGTGATCCGAAGGTGGAAGATGATTGAACACTAGAGTGCCCAGAAATTTGCACTCACATAGTAGAATATCAGCAATGTGATGTCGGGAATGGGCTTATAGATGCCATTTGGAGAGATGATGGATAGGAGGATGGGCTTATAGATGCCATCTGGAGATGTGACAGAACCTTGTCGGGAATGGGCTTATAGATGCCATTTGGAAAGATGGTATGGGAGGATGGGCTTATAGATGCCATCTGGGGGTGTGATTGAACCTTATCGGGAATGGGCTTATAGATGCCATTTGAAGATGTGACAGAACCTTGTCGGGAATGGGATTATAGATGCCATTTGGAGACTGTTGATAGGTGGATGGGCTTATAGATGCCATCTGGAGGTGGTCTGTTGAACTGTAATTTTTGTAAGTTGAAAGAGGGAACCTGTGTAGGGTTGCCTGATGATGAGCTCGTGTAAAACTGCATCTTGGAAAGAAGGACACCTGTGTAGGGTTGGCTGATGATGAGCTCGTGTAAAACTGCATCTTTGAAGGAAGGAAACCTGTGTGGGGTTACTTCCGTGTGAAACTGCATCTGGAGCTGAGAAGGAAACCTGTGTAGGGTTTACTGATGACGAGTCCGTGTAAAACTGCATCCTTGGAAATGGAGAACCTGTGTAGGGTTTCTGGGTGACGAGTCCGTGTAAAACTACGTCTTTGGAAAGAGAGAACCTGTGTAGGGTTTCTTTGGGATAAGTTCGTGTAAAACTTCTTGAGGAACCGGGGTAAGGTTACCTTGGGATAAATCCGCGTAAGACTTTGGGAGGAACCAGTGTAAGGTTACCTTGAGATAAGTCCGTGTAAGACTTCTGGAGGAACCGGGGTGAGGTTACTGCAGGGTAAATTCGTGTAAAACTTCTTGATGAACCGGGGTAAGGTCATCTTGAGATAAGTCCGTGTAAGACTTCTGGAGGAACCGGGGTAAGGTTACTGCAGGGTAAGTTCGTGTAAAACTTCTTGATGAACCGGGGTAAAGTCATCTTGAGATAAGTCCGTGTAAGACTTCTGGAGGAACCGGGGTAAGGTTACTGCAGGGTAAGTTCGTGTAAAACTTCTTGATGAACCGGGGTAAGGTCATCTTGAGATAAGTCCGTGTAAGACTTTTGGAGGAACCAGGGTAAGGTTACTGCAGGGTAAGTTCGTGTAAAACTTCTTGATGAACCGGGGTAAGGTCATCTTGAGATAAGTCCGTGTAAGACTTCTTCTGAAAGAAAAGGAACCGGTGTAGGGTTACTTTGATGATAAGTCCGTGTAAGACTTCGTCTGAAAATTGAGAAGGAATCGGTGTAGGGTTGCCTAATGATGAGTTCGTGTAAAACTACATCTGAGGTTGAGAAGGAACCGGTGTAGGGTTGCCTGTTGATGAGCCCGTGTAAGACTTCTTTTGAAAGAAAAGGAACCAGTGTAGGGTTACTTTGATGCATACTTCAACCAGAGAAACATGCATAAACTATATATAAGTGAACCTGAATTACTACGAATTATCTACTACAGCTATTGTTGAATGAATGAACGGTTCATGAAAATCAAGGAGTGGATTTCAAAGTGCAAGGCTGTGGAAGCAACAACGGACCTCTCCTAGCGCCTTTATCATCCAAGAGCCTCTGATCCTTTTTGTTCCTGCAATATTGTCTATCGAAATGCTTCACCTGCCACATATGATTAAACAACAAACCCAATTAGAAAAAGCATCAATTTTTACAATTGCAAGATCAAAACAGAAAAAGGGTTGAAAGGGGATTAGGGTTTCCCTTACCCAAGAAGATCGACATTGATTTACAAATTGATCTCTGGATTTTTTGCATTCAATGGGATAAAGCAAACCTACGGACGCAATCTCGGTTGGTTTCTTGTCACATCCCTTTTCAAGGCACGAGTAGAAAGCATCACGAGCCTGGTTCAATGCGCACCCGAAACCAACAAAAAAATCAATACAACAGAATAAAGAAGAAATTAAAGCATAAACCATAGAGAGAAGAGGAAGAGAGGTACCTTGTAGTATGATTCTCTGGCTTTGGAGAGGACATCGGATTGGACTTTATCATCATTTTCTGCTGCTGCAGCATTAGCTTTCACCGCCATTGTTGATTGATAAACCTAAAACTCGATGTGTGGAATTTTTTCTTTTGATGGAAATATGAGCTGAAGTGTTAAACAAGTTAAGGTAATTTCCTTTTCTCACCTCTAGTATTTCTTAAAATAAATTGATTTAGTTGTAACTTTGGTTTTTTTTTTGTTTTTTTATTTTGATCTTCCAATTTAAGAATATCTATTTTAATTCTTTTTAAATTTTTTGTTGAATTTCCGTCCTTCCTTTAAATTTGGAGGTAAATTTTAATGATATGATGTTTTTTTTATGTGTCATTGTCAATTTAATATTTTTAATAATATTATATTAACTAAATATTATATTTAAATTCTGAAAAATAATTTATATTACTATTATTATCATTTTTATCATTTATAGAAATTTTGAAATTATTGAATTACAATTGGACATAAAACCAAAATATTGTGGTCCTTTTAGTTCTAGTACAGGTCTGGATGTCAATTGTTTTATGCTTCCATTTTGTTATTTATTACCACGTTTAGTATCATATTGATTCAGACATTTTCTATTATAATTAATTCAGCTTTTACGTCAACTTTTTTTAAGCAAAGCAAAACTAACTTTTATCATTCATAATCAAATGTTCAATACAATGAGGAATTAAATGCATAATATTATCCTAGTCCATGCATTGGCCGCCTTCGCTAACGAGTGGTCAACCATATTCACTTGACGTTTGAGAAACTTAACCTTAAAATTGAGAAAATTATGTAATAACAACTTAATATCTCTTATTATAGTATAAAACTCGAAAACTCGTGCGGTAAATGAATGAAAAGTTTGCACCACTCTAAGAGAATCACTTTCGAATATAATCTAATCAAGATATAATGAAATAACGCCTTGGATAGCTTCTTTGAGATCTAAAGCTTCTGCTTCAAGAACAGAAAGGTTACCTGGATCCCATGTCGCTCCAGCTGAGATAAAGTTACCGGGATCATCTCTAAGGCATCATCCTCTATTTTTCGTGCCTCCATTATTATTAAAATCGGCGTCCAAATTGTACTTGATCCATCAGTGAGGAGGCGGATTCCAATTTAGAAGTTGTTGATTAACATTGTTATTATCCTGAACCTATTGTGCCAAAAACCAATCCTGCCATTTATGATATACAAGCCAATCAAGTTTGGGACCATCTTCATGCTCATTATTTCAAATAAGATCGTTCCTATTTTTCCATATAGCCTCAATCTTAATTGCAACTCTACCGATAATATTCATATCTTCCTTACTCCAAATATCATGAATAAGTGACTTTACATCATGAAAAGAATAACTTCTATGATCGATAATATTGCTCAAACTTGTTGCTTCCCAACAAATGTTAGGAAGCCAAAGAAGACATGCCAGTCATCCTCATTATTATTGTTGTAAAACGGGCATTCTCTCGTGCACTAAACATGATGTTGCCGAAGACACATACATGTAGGCAAGAAATCCTGACAAATTCTCCACAAAATATGTTTCACTCTAGCAGGTGCTTTGATATTCCAAATACTATTCCAATTTTCACTGTTGTTTTGGTTATGAGGGTTTTTATGAGCATTCCTCCACACCCTATACCCTGACCGCACATTGTAACTACCACTTTATTCCTCTTTCCACATCAATCTATCCTTTGTAACCTCCTCCACCAACGGACCTTGAAGAATATCTGCCACTGTTGCATAATCAAAATATCACTTAAAACTCTCATGTCCCATTGTTTAACATTAGTAAGCATGATATTTCTAACAGTAATATCATACGCACCTTGCTTTTGAGGCACACTCAAACAACCCTCTCAACTTCCTCGAAGACAAGGTTCATTCATCATATTGATTCTACTTCCATCCCAAATACTCCACCTACAATCAAGTGTTAGAACTTCTCTGGCTTTCCAAATACTCCTTCATACATAGCTAGGATTATACCCCGGTTTAGCATCAATGAAAGAGGTTCTAGGAAAGTACCTTTACTTAAACTTTAAGAGCCATAACAAGAATGGATTCATGAGATTTTCTACTATAATTAATTCAGTATTTTCAAATTTCAGCTTACAATTTAGTGATTAAGATACCAAGTGACTAGCTAAAGATATGAAGGTTAATTTAAGATGATGAATTACAAGACTATGAGAAAAATGAAGGGTATGTAAAAAACCGAAGTTGTCTAGAGGATTGTATTATTGAACAATACATTCTTGAAGAAGCGGTTGAGTTTTGTATTGAATATTTGTCCAGTGTTCAATCCATTGGACTCCGTAAATATCATATTTTAGAGAAGGAAAAAAAGAAGGAAAAAAGTTAATTGGAAATAAAATTGTGACAGTATCAAGGGTTGAATGGGATCAAGTGCATTTGTATGTTCTGCACAATGACAACGAGTTTGAGCCGTATGTTAAAATGCACAAGGATGTACTCTAATGTTTAAGTCTGAATAGAAATGAAAATTGGATAGTACGAGAGCACAATTAAAGTTTTATACCATGGTCTAAGGATCATATTCATTCAAAGTTTTATTTAGATCCCGCTTCAATAATAAAAAGGTTGAGATGTTTAGCATATGGTCCAAGTTTGAATGTGTTTTTTTATAGAGGATACACGATTAATGGATACACATTTTATACCAAAGAACAAGATGATAAAAGTACTATGCAAAATATTGGTGTCACCGTGGCAGCTGAAGCAATGTACATTTCAAGTATGAAGGATTTAAACCCCAAATACGCAAATCTGTCATATTTTGGGGTTATAAAGCACATTTGGGTGTTTGATTATAAGAAGTTTCAAATTCCTATCTTTGGTTGTAAGTGGATACATAATAGTGGCATATGAAAGGATAAGTCGGGATTTTTACAAGTGGGTCTTAATAGGGTGGGGTACAAAGACAAGTTTTTTATTGTAGCCTCTCAAGCTAAACAAGTATTATATGTCACTGATCTGACAAGTATGAAATGGTCTATAGTGCTTTTATCTAACAAAGTGATTGATGATAACAGTGTAGATCAATGTGATATTGATGTTGAGAATGAGTCTTATATTAGAGGGAATGAATCATATATTAGAAATGATCAAGATGAGAATATTATAGCGGATGATTCATATATTAGAAATGATCATAATGAGGGAATTTGGATCAATCTATTTGTCCGCGTTTTTAAGAGACAAGTAATTCATGTTCCAACCAAGAAAAGAAAGAGATATTAGTGAAAAAGGTACTAGTAAAATGTTATATATTATGTCATTCAATAAAATTATATATTTTGCCATTCAATAAAATATATATTCTGTCATTCAATAAAATTATATATTTGTCATTTTAGATATTCAATGGATTATGTAATTTTATATTATGTTTACGTTTTTCTTTATTATAGGTCAAATGGCTAGTAACGAGGAAAACTTACATGAAGCTTCTAATAATGATGGAGATGAAACAGTTCATGATGTGCAAAATTAAATTAAACGAGGAATAACTATTATGAAGGGAATCATTCGTGCAAGAGATAAGGAAATAAAATATGACGTACATTAGAATCCAGAAAACCAACTAATTGAGCCTAACAGTGCAATGTTGCTAAGTTACGTTGGTTCC
Source organism: Vicia faba (assembly GCA_948472305.1). Lineage (NCBI taxonomy): Eukaryota > Viridiplantae > Streptophyta > Magnoliopsida > Fabales > Fabaceae > Vicia > Vicia faba. The sequence continues at coordinate 1,551,202,382 of OX451739.1, read as the reverse complement.
CTTGTAAGGAGGGAAATTATAATCCCTAGTGATAACTGGAGAAAACGAGAGTTGAAACCCGTTAAATATAAAAATATGGAGTGAGATACAAGTACCATATGTGATGTTATTTGTTTTTGTTGACGATTATGTCTTTAAATTACTTATACTAATACAATCTATGTATGTTTTGAAGGTAGAGAAAACACAAGAAATGGGGATTTGAATTGTGTTCATAGAAAATATTCCCCTTTAGAAAATCTAAGAACTCAAATGATAATAGCTATAAAGACAATGAAGTGAAAATGATTCAAGCAATTTATCCAGGTTCGCCGCTAACTAGGCTACTTCTGTCCACCCCCGCAAGGATGATTTCTCCTTATCCAGGGACTTAATCCACTATAACCAAACTAATTACAAGTGCACGGCCAACCTCCGGTGACTAACACACAATGACACGTTCATTGATCCAACCAGATATAACGTTCATTTACCCAATAAAATACGATCCCTCAAGATCTCCTACCAGGGTTTCCTTTCAATGATATCCATCAGTGATCTCACAAGATTCTGACCTTCACTCGGTCCCCTTTGAGATATGATTACCATTGACCTAACAAAATCTGATCCCGCAAGATCTCTTATCAGGATTTCCCATAATAACTATAGCCATTATCTTCTTGAGATCCGACTTTCACCAAGTCTCCCAAGGAATCAATCAACAACAGTTGATGGTGATCTTGTGTTTACATGAATGCTTCTTCTGAGCAGATTACACAAGTGTTTTAAACATATATTGTTTAACACTTCTTCGAGAAACAACTCAAGTGTTAAAACAATTTAGATGAAGAGATATGAACATAAACATTATGCGAGCAACAACTCTAGTGTTCATTACAATGTTCTACAAAGATGTATATGATCAGAAGTTGAGTAGCATCTTATAGTGTTCTTCATCTTCTTGTTGATCAAGCTATAAGCAACAACTCCTTGCTTCTTCTGAGATCATATATATGATTGGAAGTTGAATAACATCTTGTAGTCTTATTCTTCTTTGAGAAAGCTACAAGCAACAACTCCTTGCTTCTTATGTTTCATCCAAGATGAATATGATGATAGTTGAATAACATCTTGTTGAAATCTTCTTTCTTTCCTTTCTCTCTTCTTTGGTGGTCTTCAGAATGTGTAGCATTGCAGCTTTAACATCTTAAGTATCCACTGCTTTCCTTTCACAGAATAAAGCTTGATGGTCAATGGCAAACGACAATAATAACTTTTCTTTTATCTTCAATCTTCATTTATAGCCTTTGACAGAGAGAGACGTTGTAATAATAGAAAGTATTTTCCTGCACCAACGGTTAGTTCCCAACGGATAAAATAAGGTGTAAGAGTTTAGACAATATAAAATAATATTTATATATCCTAGTAATACAGTGGGAGAACTGACTTCGGTGTTTTATGTTTTATCGTAATTGTTGCGGATAGCAAGAGTCGCCACCGACTTTTCTTTTATCCAATAAAGGAAAGGGTGAAAAGAACATGAAAGACCTTTTGAGATTTTTTCTTGAGTTCGAGGGGTAGATTATGAAAAGGGAAGGTGTTATCACCCTTTTCATCTGTAGTTATCTACGAGCTCTTAGTTGCTAGATCACTTTGAAATGCTTTTGTAAATGTTTTTGTTTTGAAAGTAATTTTGAAAAGTGCCTTCATTTAGGAGAACTTTGTAATGCTTCTCTTCTCTATAAGAATGTATACAAAGTGTTGAATTTTGAAAATATTTCATGGAAAGTTTTGGTGTATTTGAAAGATGTTTCGAAATGTTTGTGAACAAGAAACTACGAACGTTCTACCTACTCAAAAGAAGTCTTAGTTCTTTTCCTCCTCCTTTAGATAGTGTTGTCTCACCATTAGTTGGTAAGCAACCTTATCATTGGATGTGAAGGGATAGAAGTGGGTCGTCGTACAGTCATAGAAGGAAACATTGTAGGATACCTTAGAAATTTTTCATAAGGGTCTAAGATCATTTACCGAAGGCCACATTGAAGGGTCATCGAGGGACTACGATCTTGTAATCGAGGGTCTTTGCTAAAGTATCCCACATTTGAGGGACATGACTGTTTAATCCGAGATCCAGTTAGGGTTTGCTCTGCTCAAGACTTCTCCTTGCACTGTTGACCCAAATTAGGGTTTGTGTTTGCACAAAGATGTTTTGACCTAAAATTCCCAAATATAACTTTCATGCTTCATATTGGACTCACAAGTTTATCCTTACCAAGTTTCAAGCCTTGATTCCAATCTTTGCCCAGTCAATTGGACAGTTGACCTAGAAATCAGCTGTATTGGGGAAAAAGTCAACTGTGGTCAATTGACAGTCAAACCTCATGATTTTTGACCCACATCAACATTATGAACTCATATGGACCATTTGGTCAAGTTTGGATCACAATTTCACAAGAAATTTGATCAGATCACCAAAAGGGCAAAATGGTCATTTTTAGGGTTTTGACTGCACAAAGGCAATTTTTGACTGTTTGACCTGGACAATGGAAAACCAAGCTCACATATGGACTCAAGGACTCAATGGAATTGTCTTGACATGTTCAACAAGTTCAAAAGATCCCAAATGCACAAGATTGACAGATGAATTTTCCAGTCAACTGATTAAATTTGACTGTATACTGAAAAGTCAAACTTTGACTTTTTGGTCAAAATCAAGTGTCAAGATTCATTTTTCATCAAAACATGTCAAATTATGAAACTTGTTCATCAAGAAATCTAGAATTACAAATTAGGGTTTCAAATGAAGAAATTTCATAACTTAGAATTTTTCTAAGTTATGAAATTTCCTAATTTTTTCCTAACTTTGTCCCATCTTTTCATCAAGATACATTTGGATTCAAACAAAAATCAAAACATGAAAGTTATAGTCCATTGCAAAATCTATAACTTTGATTCACAAAGTTTCCTCAACAGAAGCTTGTAGCTCAAGTTATGAATTTTGGAACAAGGGTGCAAAACATTCTTAACTTAGAAAATTTTTGACCTATTTTAGGCAGGATTTTTGCCCAACTTCATGGCCACTTTTCACATGCTTCCACTTGGAATTTCAACTTTCATTACAAAGATGGATTGTAGTACATATTCCAAGCTTTCCAAATTGTCCAAGAACTTCTCAAACACCCTTGTGGTTAGGGAGAATCGAATTTGTCAATATGGGCAAAAGTCACTTTGATTCATGGCCAAATGCATGTTCATAACTTGGGCATTTTTGAAATCAGCTTGTACAAGCTAGATTACAGGCCTCTAATCCTTCTTGCACTCAATAATTAAATTCCAATCCATTGTGTTCTAGCATTATTTTGTTCATATAGTCATTACACAAAGAATCAAGCCATATTTGGAAAAAGCACTTTATCCATTCTTGTAAAGCATGGCTTTATGTCAAAACACAAATCAAAGAAGTACAAAGCATATCTTCTAGGCACAAGATTATGGACTAATCCCACTGATCAAGGAGATATTATGCAGCATGCTTGAGGGGCCTGTGGTAGCCTATATTGAAACTTGACAACTTTTGCTTAAGAGGGAAGAAAGCTTGCATTTTGAAACACATCTCACATTCCTGTAAGAACTAACTCAAGCAAACCTTGTAAACACTTTCCACTTGATCCAACTGACCTGAAACACGAGCCAACCACCTTCAATACCTCCCCAAACATCAAAACACCATTTTGCTGCACAAAACAGGGCATCCCTGCAGATTGAGTTGCACAACTCAGTTTGCTCGTGCGTTTTGGCCAAAGCTTGTTCATACACACTCCATAACATCCATACAAGCTATCCCAAGCCCTAGCAATAGACTGTAACACCTCTAACCAGGTTCACCATTTTCATTTTTCCAGTTGTGCAGGTTGAGTTACATAGCTCGTATCAGTCAGTTTCAAAGCAAGCTAGAGGTTGGAGAAGCATCCCTGAACTTCAAGCAAGCTGTACAAGTCCTCAAAATCCATTGAAAGCACCTCCATTGTTGTACACGATTCAAGCTGAACAGGTAAGTTTTTGAACTTCTATCTCTCTATCCAGACATATCTAGGCTTAGGTTTGTGAAGAAAGCATGTTCTATTCATGGCCCTGAAGCTACCTGTATCCTCACTTTTCATTTATATTGTGTGTGTTAAGAGAATTTGGAACCTGAACATTAGGAAAAAGTTAGGTCAGGAATTAGGGGAGAAGAAATTCTCTCTCATTTATGAGAGTTAGATCAAGTTCTTGGTATGTATGGATTCGTGATTTGATGCTTGACATTTTTTGTGTTATAAGTTTGTGCTAAAAATCAAAGAATCAGGATGTTTGAACAAGGCAAAGAAACGCGCGTTTTTTGACAGAAACTGGCTGGAGGTTGAAGACAAGCCTCCTTGGGTTGGGCCTGACTTGTTTTTTCCTTTTGCACCACATTTTTTCACATACACCCCCCTGGCCCATTATGTGATATATTTGTCATTTTTAATTTTTTCTTCTTGATTCTGATTTTATATTTTTATTCAAACATGAAAAAACACTAAAAATATTTTTCTCATATTTTTTGCATTTTATTTGGTATTTATTTATTTCATTTAGTTCCATATGTAAATAAATATATATATATATATATATATATATATATATATATATATATATATATATATATATATATATATATATATATATATATATATATATATATATATATATATATATATATATATATATATATATATATATATATATATATATATATATATATATATATATATATATATATATATATATATATATATATATATATATATATATATATATATATATATATATATATATATATATATATATATATATATATATATATATATATATATATATATATATATATATATATATATATATATATATATATATATATATATACTTTTATTTAAAATACTAGAAAATAATACAAATACATTTTTATTTTCTGATTTTATTTTATTTTATCTTTTGAAAACATTTTCTAAAAAATATACTTTTTTTAAAAAATAATAAATATTTTTATTTTTGTACATATTTAATATATTTAGTAAATAATATAAATACTTATATATTTATTAGAATATTTAGGATAACAACATGAAAATAATACATTTTTATTTTTATTAATATTTGACCTCAAAAATCACTTTTTTACAATATACTTCCTTTTTATTTATTTTTTGTATATAATTAATAAATATTGCATATAATAAATAATAAATACTTCTTACTTAGAAAATTAGGGTTTTGCCTAAAAATGTAAAAATATCCAAAATTATTCCTTTTTATTTTTGATTATTTGTCACATGAAAAATATTTTTTACATACATATAAAAATCATTTTTTTTGCATCTTGCATATTTATTTTATTTTATTTAATTATTGTACAATTAAATACCTTGTAAATTCCATTTGGATTGTAATAGTTTAGATTTAAATTTCTTGCTAAATATCCCCATTTGAACATTTGTACCCCCCATCCCATAATTATGTTGTAATAATTTAGGACTTTAAATTCCGCACTTTAAAGCTTTCTAATTATACCATGATAGACTTAGGGTTTTGTATGCAAAAATCAAATAACAAATAGCTTGACCTAATTCAAAGACAAAAAAGCATGAAAATGGACAACACCAATTACACTTGCACCCCTAGGATTACTCCACTTGTTGCCTTCAATAATGGGCCATGTTGCATGTTGGGTGTCTTTGGCAAAACAAAATAATTCAAATGATCATAGTCCCTCGATGACGCTTTCGAAAGTTGCCTAAAAATGATCAAGTCCCTTAAAGGAAAAGTTGCCAAAGACACTTGGCACCATTGCAATCATGGTCTAAACGATGACCCGCGCCCGTCCTGTTAACATCCTAATACAAGATTGTCCACCAAATACAATGGTGGAACAAAATTGTTAAAAGGGTTAAAACATAGAGAAAACCTTTGAGTAAATTTAGGGGTAGACAACTCTTAGTTACTTGATCAAACTTGCAAACACACTTGCCTACTTTTCAAAACCACATTCCACAACACTTTCAAAAAAACTTTCAAAACAACTTCAAAAACGTTGAAAACTTTTCAAAAGATAAGTACACCTTTGTATACATTCAAACATGAATCATTACAAAGGTTGCCACCACATTGGCCTCTTTTCAAAACATTTTCAAACCCACACACAAAGCACCATTTCAAACAATTGAAAATCAAGGCAAGTGATCTAAGCAAGTAACTAAGAGCCCATGGATAACCATGGATAGAAAGGGTGCTAATACCTTCCCTTTCTATAATCTACTCCCCGAACCTAAGAAAACATCTCAAAGGTTTTTGCTGTGCTTTTTAACCTTTCCTTAGGATAAAATAAAAAGTCGATGGCGACTCTTGCTCAACCGAAACATTTGCGAAAACAAACGCAAAACCTCAAGTCAGTTCTCCCACCGTATCACAGAACTGGCGACTCTGTTGGGGAGTTTTTTAAAGTGGAGTAACCTTAGGGCTTAGATCACCCTCTTGCATGACTAATTGTTTGCTTTGATTGCTTTATACCTTGGCTCTCTTGTTTGGGTTTGAAATCCTACACCCGGATTTGGGGAAACATTCATAGATAGCAATACGTTGTGGAAACTGTGCGGGGTATACCGACACGGTTGAAGCAATAGCTATATTAGTGCGACATATTTGTGAGTACCGGTAACCCTTGAGTTCAATCAAGGAGGGTATGGGGCCGTTGAGTGATGTCACTAAGCACTAATGACCTAGAACCTTACTTGACCATCTTGGCCTTTCATTAGGGGTAGTGAGATGACCGGCTTTGGTGCAGTCTGAAGTTGGTAGATACTCGATACTACACTCATTGAGGGTTGTTTTCTTGGAATATTTTGGTTGCTAGTTAAGTGGCTAAACCAAAACAATGAACATGGAAAACAATCCAATGATATTGAGCTCCTTAGAACCCGGTTACTATTTATAGGACAGGTTTTTAAGCCAACTACACTCAAGAGGGTACTTACCTATGAAACCCCATGCAAGCCTGAAACTAGGGTTTTGTGTGAATTGCTTGTACATATGTTTGTGCATATATCATGAGCATCATAAAGCATAATATGCATACACTAACCATTTCAAGGGTTTAGATCTTCATCTTTGTTCTTGTTTTGTAGGTCATGGAAATTCTTCGCAGGAAAACTATCCAAGTCAACCTTGTGAGAATCCCTCCTCAACTCAAGGAGCTCACATCCAGAATTCCGGAAAGCTCTCCCTTCAGTGAAAGACATGGTAGACTGCTCAGCCTAGTCAACACCAGCATTGAAGAGGACATGGTAAAGGTGTTGTTCCAGTTCTTTGACCCCCTTCACCACTGTTTCACATTCCCCGACTACCAATTGGTGCCCACTTTAGAGGAATTTTCTCAACTTATGAGGATTCCTATTCTTAATCAACTACCCTACAACGGTACGGAAAAAGAACCAAAGCCTGAAGATGTTGCTCAAGCACTACACTTGCAACCATCTGACATCAAGGGGCACTGGGAAACTAGAAGCGGTGTCAAAGGCTTCTTGGCAAAATTCTTGTTTGAGAAGGCACAAGAGTGTTGGAATTCATTGGATATACAAGCCTTTGAAGAAATTGTGGCACTCCTCATTTATGGGTTGGTCTTGTTCCCAAATCCTGACCAGCTTGTAGATGTCAACGCCGTCAAGATCTTCTTATCCAGAAATCCAATACCAACATTGCTTGGGGACATTCTTCACTCATTTTACACACGAACAATGAGAAAGAGGGGTGTTCTCATGTGCTGTACTCCTCTCCTTGCAAGATGGTTTATTTCGCACCTTCCACAATCTGTCTTAAGGAATGACCAAGGCTTAAGGTGGTCACAACGGTTGATGACCCTCACTCACTCTGATGTACATTGGTGTTCTCGGTCCAGAGAAAATGTCATCATCATCGATCGTTGTGGAGAGTTCCCTAATGTTCCATTACTTGGCATTAGAGGAGGCATTACCTACAACCCTTGTCTAGCTTTGAGACAATTTGGATATGCACGGAGGGATGGCCCTCATGACATGTTGATTCCGGACCTAGTTTTTGACTTCGACAACGATGCGCAAGGACTTCGCCAAAGATTCGTCAGAGCTTGGAGGATACCTAACAAGGTAGACAGTAAGACACTGGGGCACAAGAACTCCATCCCTCTTGAGCCTTATCTCAAGTGGGTATGAACCCGAGCCCAGAGTCTAATGATGCCTTACCTTCATGTTCTCCCTGTGATTAAAGATCCCGTTAAGGAAGGAGAGGTTCCCTACACCATCCTATATCCTGACATGCCAACATCGTGGGAGGAGATGCAGAAGAGTTGGATCCAACTCAAGGAGGAACAAAATACTTTTGAAGCCAGCTTCTACGCCAGTGAGAAGAAGGTTTTGGAGCTTACCCTCCGACTCCATGAGGAAGAGACCCTCAACACCTACATCGCACCAAAGAGGATGCGCAACGTCTTTTTACCTTGAGAAGTTTTTGTAATATTTGGCCCATGGGGCATTTATGTGCTGACAAATTTCTTCTTATTAATATGACATGTGTTCTTTTTGTTTGCAACAATTTTGAATTTTCTAAATCCTTGAATGCATTGCATAAACAAACATATCATTCATCATGCGCATAAGCAGGTCTCCACACCAGGTTTCCTTATCTTTCTGCTGTTTATTTCAGTAAGATGGATCTCGAACAGACGGTCAAGGACTTGCAGTCTCAAAACTCACAGTTTCAACATCTCCTGATGACCTTGGCAAAGGGTCAAGAGGATCTAAAAGCCCTGCTTGGGAACAAAGAGCAAGTGAAAAAGAAGAATAAAAGAGTCGGGGTGGCTACCCTAGGAAGAAGGTTTGAGGGTGAAGCCAGAAGAGTTCTTGAATTTCCCCCTACGTCTGAAGAGGGAACCAGTAAAGGAAAAGGGGCTACGGTACCTTCCGAATCCGAAGTTGAAGAAGAAGAGGCTGAAGAAGACGAAGACTACTCTGAGCAACAATATCCGCCCGCCGATGATAAGTACAAAAGCTTGGAAGACAGGTTGGCAGCTATGGAGCTGCAGAGAGTTCCCGGCTTAGATTTCGAAGATTTGGGATTAGTTGCTGGAATTGTGATCCCCCCGAAGTTCAAAGTGCCAATTTTTGTGATATGACGGGCTGTCCTGCCCGAAGATGCATCTCAGATCATATGTAAGGAAGATCCAACCTTACACTGCAGACAAGAACCTATGGATCCATTTCTTCCAGGATAGCCTTTCAGGGGCTCAACTCGAATGGTTCTATCAGCTGGATGGAGCCAGTATTCGAAACTGGGAGTACTTGGCTACTGCATTTTATAAGCAGTATCAGTACAATTCTGATCTCGCTCCTACGCGTACCCAACTCCAGGGTATGTCACTGGGGACGGGCGAAGGATTCAAGGAGTATGCGCAAAAGTGGAGAGAACTGGCTGGCAGGGTGCAGCCGCCACTGACTGACCGTGAACTTGTTGACATGTTCTTAGGGACCCTGTCTGGTCCGTTCTTCAACCATCTGATTGGTAATTCTTCTGTTGGGTTTACAGATTTGATCTTGACTGGTGAGAGAATAGAAGCTGGTATCAAGTCGGGGAAGATATAGAAAGGTGCCTCCGCAAGTACTGAAAAGAAGCCCTTCAAGAAGGAAGCCAGTGTTTTTTATGGTCCCAGAAGACAAAATAAGCCGGAACGCCGCCAAGCTATCAACGCGTTGGTAATTTCAAAACCTGCAACTGCTCCTCAGCAGTATAACCAACTAAGGGGTGAGAGACCCAAAAGGCAGTACACTCGGCTCAGTATGACCCTGTCTCAGATATTTCCGCAACTACTATCAACCAATCTGGTAACTGTCAAAGAAGCTCCAAAGGTAGTGAACACAGCTTCTCCAAAGTACAACCCCAACGCCCGTTGCGCTTATCACTCTGATAGCCCGGGGCATACTACGGATGATTGCTGGGCTCTGAGGAATAAGGTTCAGGACCTTATTGATGCTAAAGAAATACAATTTGAGGCGCCCGAAAGGCCCAATGTTGTGACTGCTCCCATGCCCCAGCATGGAGTGAATGCTGTGGAAGAAGACCGGTATGTAGCCTCCGTGGAAGAGATTGTTACTCCTTTATTGACCGTTAAAAGGAACCTGTTGCTAGCCGGTTTATTTCCGGGTTGTGGTAAAGGTTGCCTTCTATGTGCTGTTTCACCTGTTGGTTGTCCTTTGCTGAAATCAGGTATCCAAAGCCTGATGGATAGCAAAGAGATCTTGTTAGAGAAGATTGCCGTTCCTGCTACCCCTACTGAAGAAGTTTCTATTGTCACTATTTTCAACAAACCTCCTAATGCTCTCTCAAAGAAGCCTGTCAAAATCATGTCCACTCAGAAGATTGCTCCTATCATCATCACTGTTCCGGGGCCTCTCCCCTATACATCCGACAAAGCTGTCCCATGGCACTATGGGGCAGATGTTTATGTGCTCGGAATAAAACAAGAGTTTGATAGTAGTACCGGCGTCACCAACATCACCGGGCCTGCCAAAGTTACTCGCAGTGGTAGGCTGTTCTCACCAGATATTGCGCCACCAGCTATTCAGAGACCTCTTGTCATCACACCTGCCAGTGTGCTTGCTTCCCTTCCTGATCAAGTTCCTGTTTCTACCCCTGCGGCCGAGTCATCTGACGCTCGGGGCAAAGGGATTGCTACTGATTTGCCTGCCCTGACGGAGGCACCAAAGACAACCACTGTTGAAGCTTCCCAGCAAGAGATGGAAGAGATCCTCAAGATTATCAAGAAGAGTGATTTCAATGTAGTTGAGCAGTTGGGGCACACCCCCTCTAAAATTTCTATGTTATCATTGTTGTTGTGTTCAGAGGCCCATGCCAAGGCCCTGATTTCCTTCCTGAAAACGGCCCATGTGCCACAAGAAACATCTGCTGATCAATTTACCGATTGTGTGGCCAACTTGACTGCCGATAATGGTTTGGGCTTCTCTGACGCGGATCTGACTGCCAAAGGAAAGAACCATAACGACGCCCTGCATGTCTCCATTAAATGCAGGGGCACTACTCTTGCCCATGTTTTGGTAGACACCGGTTCTTCGTTGAACGTATTGCCCAAGAAAGCTTTAGACAGGCTGGATTGTGAGGGTTTAGAGCTCAAACCAAGTAACATTGTGGTTCGGGCCTTTGACGGATCCAAGAGGATGGTACATGGTGAAGTTGACATTCCAATCAGGGTTGGTTCGCAGGTCTTTGATTCAACTTTCTATGTGATGGATATCCGACCATCCTATTCTTGTTTGCTGGGTCGTCCATGGATCCACAAGGCTGGAGCTGTGACTTCCACACTACATCAGAAGCTTAAGTACCCGGTCAGAGGGAAGATTGTTACAGTTCAGGGGGAAGAAGAGTATATGGTCAGCCACCTCAACTCATTCCGGTACATAGAGATGGATGGGGAGTTCATTGAGACCCCCTTTCAACACTTTGAGGAGGTGCCTCAGACACTGGCATCAGCTGAAATTGTGATTGAAGACCCTCCTTTGAAGATGGCTTCCTTAAAGGATGCCCGGGCTGTTATTGAGAAGGGTGAGTGTGCAAACTGGGGCCGACTTCCTGACTTTACTCCGTAGACTAACAAGTTTGGTCTGGGTTTCACTGTAGAAGTTCAGAGGGCTGTTCGTAAGGCAAGGATTGGAAGACCTCCTGTGTTCATCACCAACCCGGGAGTGAATGCTATTGAAGACAACGTGGAGGAATCTGAATTCGACAGCTGGATCTACCCAACAACCGACGGTGGACCAAGCAACTGGACTGCCAAAGACTTCACACCTATTACTTTTGTCACTCAGTAATGAACTCTTTTGTTTTGAATTTGTAACAGACAACATTTTGAAACTTTTATGGCTCGGTGTCTTACCCGAGGCACTGTGGCTTCATTTGTGAGGGCTTTTGTGTGTCATTTTCATATATCATCAATAAAAACATTGGACGTTTGTTGCATTTCAAAATCTTGCGCTCCTTTTCTTTCTTTATTATATATTGCAAAACAGCTATATTTACACACACTCACCTATACAGGTTCCAATCCACTCTGGATCTCACTGGTAACGACTCTGCTACCGCCAGTTATGACTTCGAAAATCCGATCAACTTAGCTGAAGACGAAGGTAAAGATGATTGCGAAGTGCCTGGTGAAATTGCAAGACTACTACTCCAGGAAGAGAGGGCCATTCAGCCACATGAAGAGCCAGTGGAAACGGTAAATCTGGGTACTAAGACAGACAGAAAGGAAGTCAAGATTGGTGCCAATCTGAGGTCTAGTGTGAAACGACGGTTGATTCAGATGCTGCATGACTACGTGGAAATCTTTTCCTGGTCTTACGAAGACATTCCTGGGTTGGATACCGACATTGTGGTTCATCACTTGCCTACCAAGGAAGACTGCCCTCCGGTAAAACAGAAGGTCCGTCGTATGCGTCCAGAAATGTCCGAGAAAATTAAAGTTGAGGTTATGAAACAATTTGGTGCCGGGTTTCTAGCAGTGACTTCTTACCCTCAGTGGGTTGCAAACGTGGTTCCAGTGCCGAAGAAGGATGGTAAAGTCCGAATGTGTGTTGACTACAGGGATTTGAACAGGGCGAGCCCTAAGGATGATTTCCCTCTGCCTCATATCGACGTTCTGGTTGACAACACTGCTCAGCATAAAGTATTCTCCTTCATGGACGGCTTCTCCGGTTATAATCAGATCAAGATGGCTCCTGAAGACATGGAGAAGACCACTTTTGTTACTCAGTGGGGCACCTTTTGCTACAAGGTCATGCCTTTTGGGTTGAAGAATGCTGGGGCAACCTACCAACGTGCCATGGTTGCTTTATTTCATGACACGATCCATCATGAGATAGAAGTATATGTCGATGATATGATTGCAAGGTCCCAAACTGAGGAGGAACACCTTGACCACCTACGGAAGCTGTTTGACCGTCTGAAGTTGTACAAGCTGAGGTTGAACCCAAACAAGTACACCTTTGGGGTGAGATCTGGAAAACTACTAGGTTCTGTCGTGAGCGACAAAGGCATTCAAGTGGACCCTGCCAAAGTGAAAGCCATACAAGAGATGCCAACTCCCAAGACAGAGAAAGAAGTCAGAGGCTTTCTAGGACGTTTGAACTACATTGCCCGATTCATCTCACATCTAACTGCTACCTGTGAACCAATCTTCAAGCTGCTGAAGAAAGATCAAGTAGTACATTGGAATGATGAATGTCAGGCCGCTTTCGAAAAGATCAAAGAGTATCTCCAAGAACCACCCATTCTTATGCCACCGGTTGAAGGGAGACCTCTAATCTTATACTTGACAGTACTGGACAATTCAATGGGGTATGTGCTGGGGCAGCATGACGAGTCTGGCCGAAAAGAACACACCATTTATTACCTTAGCAAAAAGTTTACCGACTGTGAGACCCGATACTCACTGCTCGAGAAAACTTGTTGCGCTTTGGTATGGGCTGCTCGCCGGATGAGACAGTATATGTTGACTCACACTACTCTGTTGATCTCTAAAATGGATCCAATCAAGTACATATTCGAAAAGCCTGCTTTGTCTGGAAGAATAGCAAGATGGCAGATGATCCTGACGGAATACGACATCTAGTATACGACTCAGAAAGCAATCAAGGGAAGTGTATTGGCAGACCATTTGGCGCACCAGGCAGTGGATGATTACCAGTCGATGAACTTTGAATTTCCAGACGAGGATATCATGGTAGTGACTGATTGTGAAGTACCTGGACCGGATGAAGGACCTGAGGAAGGATCCCGATGGTCTATGCACTTTGACGGAGCCTCGAACGCTTTGGGTAATGGTATCGGCGCTGTGATCATATCCCCTAAAGGCACTCATACTCCACTCACCGCCCGGCTATGTTTCAACTGCACCAACAACATGGCAGAGTATGAGGCATGTATCATGGGTCTTCAAGCTGCAATCGACTTAAGGATCAAGTTTCTGAGTGTCTTCGGAGATTCTGCTCTCGTGATCAATCAAGTCAAAGGCGAGTGGGATACGAAACACCCAAATCTTATTCCTTACAAGGAGTATGTGCTGACATTGCTTCCCCACTTCGAGGAGATAACTTTTGAACACTTCCCAAGAGAGGAGAATCAGTTAGCGGACGCACTAGCTATGATGTCTTCTATGTTCAAAGTCAAATGGGACAACGAGGCTCCCTGAATCATTATCTGGAAGTTGGACGAACCTGCATATTGCTGCGATCTTGAGGCTGAAGAGGTAACAGAAAAACCCTGGTATCATGAAGTAAAGAGGTATCTTGAAGCTCAAGAGTACCCCGAAGGCGCATCTGTTAACGACAAGAAGTTCCTGAGAAGGTTTGCGGCAAAATTCTTCCTCAGCAATGGCATTCTCTACAAGCGAAACCATGATTCGACCTTACTGCGTTGTGTGGATAAGACTGAAGCAGAAAAGATCACGGCGGAGCTACATGAAGGTACCTTCGGAACACATTCCAGTGGACATACCATGGCAAAGAAAATCCTTCGGGCAGGATATTTCTGGTCCACAATGGAAGCCGACTGTTATCAGCATTCTCGGACATGTCATAAATGCCAGATCTACGCTGATAAGGTGCATATTCCTCTGGTTCCTCTGAACGTATTGACAGCACCTTGGCCTTTTGCAATGTGGGGCATTGATATGATCGGCGAAATCAGACCTACAGCATCCAACGGGCATCGCTTCATCCTGGTAGCGATTGATTACTTTACAAAGTGGGTCGAAGCGGCTTCATACGCTACTGTAACCAAGAGCGTCGTGGCACGGTTCATTCGGCACAAGTTGATCTGTCGACACGGTGTACCTGAGAGGATCATTACGGACAATGGTACCAATCTTAACAACAAGATGATCACTGAGCTCTGCGAGCAATTCAAGATACAACACCATAATTCTTCTCCCTACCGGCCGAAGATGAATGGGGCTGTAGAAGCGGCGAATAAGAATATCAAGAAGATTGTGCAGAAGATGACAGTGACCTACAAAGATTGGCACGAAATGTTACCGTTTGCGCTTCATGGGTACCGTACCTCAGCACAGACGTCAACAGGGGCAACTCCCTTTTCCTTGGTCTATGGCATGGAGGCAGTCTTGCCTATTGAATTCCAGATACCCTCTCTCCGGATAATGAAAGATGCAGGTTTAAGCGAAGATGACTGGATCCAGACTCGGCTTGATCAATTAAACCTAATTGACGAAAAGAGACTCACTGCTATTTGTCATGGTCAGACGTACCAAAAACGGATGATCAGGGCATTTAACAAGAAGGTCAGACGACAAGAGTATCAAGTCGGAGACCTGGTAATCAAGCGCATCATTCTTCCTCAAAGTGATCCCAGGGGAAAATGAACCCCTACGTACGAAGGGCCATTTGTGGTTAAACATATCTTCTCAGGAGGAGCTATGATTCTAACCACCATGGATGGTGACGACCTTCCTCACCCCGCCAATGCAGACATAGTAAAAAGATACTACGTATGAATTAAAGACCCGCTAGGTTGACACACCTAGGAAAAAATAAGGGCTTCCCGGCGAACCAAAAGGGTTCGGGCAAAAATAAGGGATGAAATGAAAAAAATCTGTACACCCGGCAAGTCGAAAACCTGAAAGGGCGGCTTGGGCAAAAATGGGTATCCCGGTGGACTGAAAACCCGAAAGGGAGGTCCAGGCAAAAGTTAGGGATAAAGCGTAATACTATGTCTCATTGGATCATCTTGCATCCAGAATTCGGCATCAACTATCGGGCTCAGATGACTCCAATCGATCAGCTTCATCTTCAACCAAGCAACAGAGTGATGAGACGCTTGAAGACATAAAGGCGATAGCAGAGTTGGAACCCAGTGGGATTATTTTTCACATAGCTGTTTTGTTTTCTTTTTCACAAAATTGTATAAACTCTATTTTGCTCGGTGGCATTCTCTTACTAGGACGTCAGCCTCTTGTACATGAAACGCCTATTTACAGGCAAATTTCAAAATCAATACAAGTTCAATTTTTCAGACAAATTACCCATTTGTTTTTCCTTTATCTGTTTTATTTTGCGAAGAACGTCCAATGTTCATTTTTGATATATGCATTTGACATTAATTGCTAACTCATAAATATTTGCATGCGAAACAAAGGATTAATTACAGGTGACATCAGAAACAGGGGCAATAATGAGTTGTCTAAGCGATCTAGTTGCTTTCTCCACCAAGGTACCAAGGTAAGTTCGGCTGAAGAATGCGACCAAATTACCTCAACTCCCCACAGAGTAAGACAAGATCCAGCAATACACTCCCCAAGCAGAGCTGGTCTCCCGTCAGCCCCGAAAAGGCGCATTGTATCTCCAGCAAGTCAGCGATACTCTCCCCAAGCAGAGTTAGTCTACTGTCATCCTTAAGGAAGTTGGGTATCCCCATAAGGTCTCAACATTCCCCAGCGGAGTATAGACATTCCTCAACAAGCATCCCCGGCAGTCTTAATCTAAGATTATTCCTCGGCGGAATATACACCCCAGTGGAGCCTTTCCCCAGTACAGTCTGAAAGTTTCCCCAGGAGAGTTGAATCAATATCCCCAGTAGATTCTGGAAGCTTATCCCCTGCAGAGTACGAACTTCATCTCCCCGACTTTCATTCAAAGGTTATTTCCCACCAGAGCTTATAACTGGGTTATCCTCAGCTAATTACCACAGAAAGTTCGTCCTCGGCGAAGTTCTTCCCATCCCCAGTGGAGTTCATCAAATTCCCCAACATAACTCATCAGTGGAATCCCTAGCGGAGTTCTCATCAAAACCTCAGCGAAGTATCTCTTCCACAGAGTAATTCCCCGCAGAGTAATCTCTCCAACAAGTTTATTCCCCAACAGAGTCATTTTCTCCTACCGGTTTATTCTTGCAACCATCATCCCCAGCGGAAGCAAAGAACTCCACTCTTCAACATCAGCCCAGGATTCCACAAACTCTCGGCAGTCATCAAGGATTTATTTTCCTAGACAAAAATACATTCATAGACATTTCATATTTCATACATCCTGCTTACATATATGATAAAGTGCATACAACACTATCTCATTTTGAGCATCACGACATCATGCATTTCATACATCATGACATTGCATACAACTAATGTTTTGCCTTTTTAGGAAAAGGTCAATCCAAAGATGATTACTATCAACTATCGCAATTCCATATTCGATACCTGTATCTAGCCAGGGCATATCTGTGAGTGATGGATTATAGATTCGATACCTGTATCTAGCCAGGGCATATCTGCATGAAGAGTTTGAAGATCAACCCCTGTAACAGGCCAGGAAATTATCTTTCATTCTCAGGTCAGAGGTTTACACCTGTATCCAGCCAGGAAAGCTATCTCTACCAACCTTTTGCAATTCCAGATTCGATACCTGCATCCAGCCAGGGCATATATGTAGACGACCAATTCCAGATTCGATACCTGTATCCATCCAGGGCATATCTAAAGACGAAAAATTCCAGATCCAATACCTGTATCCAGCCAGGGCATATCTGAAGACGACAAATTCCAGATTCGATTCCTGTATCCAGCCAGGGCATATCTGTGAGCGTTTGATTCCAGATTCGATTCCTGTATCTAGCCAGGGCATATCTGTGAGCGTTTGATTGTAGATTCGATACATGTACCTAGCCAAGGCATATCTTCATGAAGAGTTTGAAGATCAACACCTGTAACAGGCCAGGAAACCATCTTTCTTTCTCAAGTACGCAAGTTCTCGCTAAGGAATCTCTTACGCGATCAACACTTCCAAATGGCATTCAGAAGCCCATTCCCGACAAGGTTCTGTCACGTCCCCAGATGGCATCTATAAGCCCATCCTCCTATCCATAATTTCTCCAAATGGCATCTATAAGCCCATTCCCGACATCACACTGCTGATACTCCACTATGCGAGTGCAAATTTCTGGGCACTTTAGTGTTCAATCATCTTCCACCTTCGAATCACGAAAGGCACGCAAGCCAATCTACATCCTCAGGTCTAAGAAGATTGAACAGGGGAAACTGTTGTACCCCAAAATTTTCCCTCCCATTTCCTCAATATTTTCTCACCACAAGACCCTTGAAGCTCAAGATCCAGTTAGGGTTTGCTCTGCTCAAGACTTCTCCTTGCATTGTTGACCCAAATTAGGGTTTGTGTTTGCACAAAGATGTTTTGACCAAAAATTCCCAAATATAACTTTCATGCTTCATGTTGGACTCACAAGTTTATCCTTACCAAGTTTCAAGCCTTGATTCCAATCTTTGCCCAATCAATTGGACAGTTGACCTAGAAATCAGTTGTATTGGGGAAAAAGTCAACTGTGGTCAATTGACAGTCAAACCTCATGATTTTTGACCCACATCAACATTATGAACTCATATGGACCATTTGGTCAAGTTTGGATCATAATTCCACAAGAAATTTGATCAGATCACCAAAAGGGCAAAATGGTCATTTTTAGGGTTTTGACTGCACAAAGGCATTTTTTGACTGTTTGACCTGGCCAATGGCAAACCAAGCTCACATATGTACTCAAGGACTCAATGGCATTGTCTTGACATGTTCAACAAGTTCAAAAGATCCCAAATGCACAAGATTGACAGATGAATTTTCCAGTCAACTGATTAAATTTGACTGTATACTGAAAAGTCAAACTTTGACTTTTTGGTCAAAATCAAGTGTCAAGATTCATTTTTCATCAAAACATGTCAAATTATGAAACTTGTTCATCAAGAAATCTAGAATTACAAATTAGGGTTTGAAATGAAGAAATTTTATAACTTAGAATTTTTCTAAGTTATGAAATTTCCTAATTTTTTCCTAACTTTGTCCCATCTTTTCATCAAGATACATTTGGATTCAAACAAAACTCAAAACATGAAAGTTATAGTCCATTGCAAAATCTATAACTTTTATTCACAAAGTTTCCTCAAAAGAAGCTTGTAGCTCAAGTTAAGATTTTTGGAACAAGGGTGCAAGACATTCTTAACTTAGAAATTTTTTGACCTATTTTAGGCAGGATTTTTGCCCAACTTCATGGCCACTTTTCACATGCTTCCACTTGGAATATCAACTTGCATTACAAAGATGGATTGTAGTACACATTCCAAGCTTTCCAAATTGTCCAAGAACTTCTCAAACACCCTTGTGGTTAGGGAGAATCGAATTTGTCAATATAGGCAAAAGTCACTTTGATTCATGGCCAAATGCATGTTCATAACTTGGGCATTTTTGAAATCAGCTTGTACAAGCTAGATTACAGGCCTCTAATCCTTCTTGCACTCAATAATTAAATGCCAATCCATTGTGTTCTAGCATTATTTTGTTCATATAGTCATTACACAAAGAATCAAGCCATATTTGGAAAAAGCACTTTATCCATTCTTGTAAAGCATGGCTTTATGTCAAAACACAAATCAAAGAAGTACAAAGCATATCTTCTAGGCACAAGATTATGGACTAATCCCACTGATCAAGGAGAGATTATGCAGCATGCTTGAGGGGCCTGTGGTAGCCTATATTGAAACATGACAACTTTTGCTTAAGAGGGAAGAAAGCTTGCATTTTGAAACACATCTCACATTCCTGTAAGAACTAACTCAAGCAAACCTTGTAAACACTTTCCACTTGATCCAACTGACCTGAAACACGAGCCAACCACCTTCAATACCTCCCCAAACATCAAAACACCATTTTGCTGCACAAAACAGGGCATCCCTGCAGATTGAGTTGCACAACTCAGTTTGCTCGTGCGTTTTGGCCAAAGCTTGTTCATACACACTCCATAACATCCATACAAGCTATCCCAAGCCCTAACAACATACTGTAACACCTCTAACCAGGTTCACCATTTTAATTTTTCCAATTGTGCAGGTTGAGTTACATAGCTCGTATCAATCAGTTTCAAAGCAAGCTAGAGGTTGGAGAAGCATCCCTGAACTTCAAGCAAGCTGTACAAGTCCTCAAAATCCATTGAAAGCACCTCCATTGTTGTACACGATTCAAGCTGAACAGGTAAGTTTTTGAACTTCTATCTCTCTATCCAGGCATATCTAGGCTTAGGTTTGTGAAGAAAGCATGTTCTATTCATGGCCCTGAAGCTACCTGTATCCTCACTTCTCATTTATATTGTGTGTGTTAAGAGAATTTGGAACCTGAACATTAGGAAAAAGTTAGGTCAGGAATTGGGGGAGAAGAAATTCTCTCTCATTTATGAGAGTTAGATCAAGTTCTTGGTATGTATGGATTCGTGATTTGATGCTTGACATTTTTTGTGTTATAAGTTTGTGCTAAAAATCAAAGAATCAGGATGTTTGAACAAGGCAAAGAAACGCGCGTTTTTTGACAGAAACTGGCTGGAGGTTGAAGACAAGCCTCCTTGGGCTGGGCCTGACTTGTTTTTTCCTTTTGCACCACATTTTTTCACATACACCCCCCTGACCCATTATGTGATATATTTGTCATTTTTAATTTTTTCTTCTTGATTCTGATTTTATATTTTTATTCAAACATGAAAAAACACTAAAAATATTTTTCTCATATTTTTTGCATTTTATTTGGTATTTATTTATTTCATTTAGTTCTCATATTTATTTCATTTAGTTCCATATTTTATATATATATATACACTTTTATTTAAAATACTAGAAAATAATACAAATACATTTTTATTTTCTGATTTTATTTTATTTTATCTTTTGAAAACATTTTCCAAAAAATATACTTTTTTAAAAAAATAATAAATATTTTTATTTTTGTACATATTTAATATATTTAGTAAATAATATAAATACTTATATATTTATTAGAATATTTAGGATAAAAACATGAAAATAATACATTTTTATTTTTATTAATATTTGACCTCAAAAATCACTTTTTTACAATATACTTCCTTTTTATTTATTTTTTGTATATAATTAATAAATATTGCATATAATAAATAATAAATACTTCTTACTTAGAAAATTAGGGTTTTGCCTAAAAATGTAAAAATATCCAAAATTATTCCTTTTTATTTTTGATTATTTGTCACATGAAAAATATTTTTTACATACATATAAAAATCATTTTTTTTGCATCTTGCATATTTATTTAATTTAATTTAATTTAATTATTGTACAATTAAATACCTTGTAAATTCCATTTGGATTGTAATAGTTTAGATTTAAATTTCTTTCTAAATATCCCCATTTGAACATTTGTACCCCCCATCCCATAATTATGTTGTAATAATTTAGGACTTTAAATTCCGCACTTTAAAGCTTTCTAATTATACCATGATAGACTTAGGGTTTTGTATGCAAAAATCAAATAACAAATAGCTTGACCTAATTCAAAGACAAAAAAGCATGAAAATGGACAACACCAATTACACTTGCACCCCTAGGGTTACTCCACTTGTTGCCTTCAATAATGGGCCATGTTGCATGTTGGGTGTCTTTGGCAAAACAAAATAATTCAAATGATCATAGTCCCTCGATGACGCTTTCGAAAGTTGCCTAAAAATGATCAAGTCCCTTAAAGGAAAAGTTGCCAAAGACACTTGGCACCATTGAAATCATGGTCTAAACGATGACCCGCGCCCGTCCCGTTAACATCCTAATACAAGATTGTCCACCAAATACAATGGTGGAACAAAATTGTTAAAAGGGTTAAAACATAGAGAAAACCTTTGAGTAAATTTAGGGGTAGACAACTCTTAGTTACTTGATCAAACTTGCAAACACACTTGCCTACTTTTCAAAACCACATTCCACAACACTTTCAAAAACACTTTCAAAACAACTTCAAAAACGTTGAAAACTTTTCAAAAGATAAGTACACCTTTGTATACATTCAAACATGAATCATTACAAAGGTTGCCACCACATTGGCCTCTTTTCAAAACATTTTCAAACCCACACACAAAGCACCATTTCAAACAATTGAAAATCAAGGCAAGTGATCTAAGCAAGTAACTAAGAGCCCATGGATAACCATGGATAGAAAGGGTGCTAATACCTTCCCTTTCTATAATCTACTCCCCGAACCCAAGAAAACATCTCAAAGGTTTTTGCTGTGCTTTTTAACCTTTCCTTAGGATAAAATAAAAAGTCGGTGGCGACTCTTGCTCAACCGAAACATTTGCGAAAACAAACGCAAAACCTCAAGTCAGTTCTCCCACCGTATCACATTTACCTCTCGATGCGAAAACTTTAGAGCATACATGGATGTTTCCGGGTGCAAAGTGGTGATTGATCGAGCTCCTTTGAACCTTCTTGAAGTTGCTTCAACCCTCCTTTTATGCTGAAAATGGCTTAACAACTCCAACCAAGTCAAGTTGCAAGGTACTATTTTTTGAGTTTGGAAGATGGTGATAGTGATGTTACATAAGGTGTTCTTGTGTTTGAATAACTTTTATATGATGTGTATGAAGTATTTGGATGGTTTGTTTGGGGAAAACTTGCAAGGTTTTTGAGACTCAAAGATTTAGACTTCAAAGCTCAAAAGTGGAGGTTTTATGGACAATTCTGGTTTTTGAGAGTAAATGGATTTTTAGTGCTTGTTTCTCTTTCTTTTTTCTGGCCTCTTTCTCTTGCAATTGATCTCTCTATTTATAGGTAAGAGGTTTGGGAAGTTGAACTAATCATATTTGCAAAATAACATGTTATGGTTTGGTTAAAAGTGAAAAACCAAGTTGAATGGATTTTCATAGTTTCAATGCTTCAGTACAAGCATGTTCTGAAGTTGTTGTATGCAAAGGGTTCTCTCTATGCTTTTTCAGCTTTCTTATGATCAAACATAACCATTGCAAACTCAATGCATTGACATTCTGCAAAAGTATGCTTTTCAAAAATGGAAGTGTTAACTTTGTGCCAAAAATGGAAAGATCACCTCGACAATGCTTAAACCAATTAGACCATAGCTCAAAAGTTTATGTAAGAATTCAATTATGGTGAGATTTGCAAGTTAAAAGTCCTGCAACACAATATTATGTAGCATAACATGTAGATCGGATTATGTGTTCTTCATCAAAAAGACTTGTAATTCCAGAATGGATCCATACCTTCATGCCTTTGAATCTCCCAACTCAAGTATGATAAATTCATGTTCTTGGATGTTTTGGAAAGCTTGAAACATTGTCTACAACTTTCATGTTGACCATTTTGGATAAATCAAACTGGAACTTGATGAAAATTGGCCAAGAAGTTGAGATAAAAACTGACCAAAGCCTGTTGAAAATTTCTCTAAGTGTTGGATGAAAATGTCATGACTTTTATGAGCCTGTATCTTCAAATCTAAGCGCTTTTTGGACATCAACCCTCTAATACAAAGTCGTAGAATTCATAAATATCTACAATTTTCATGTTGAAAGTTTCCTTTGAATCATCTTGCATCTTGGTGAAAAAATGCCATAAAGTAATGAATTTATCGTGTACAAAACACTTAGAAAAATTTCTAAGTCTTGAAAAGTTTGACTTTTTTCATTGACTTTTGACTTTCTTAATTTCTTGATGATC
Source organism: Vicia faba (assembly GCA_948472305.1). Classification (NCBI taxonomy): domain Eukaryota; kingdom Viridiplantae; phylum Streptophyta; class Magnoliopsida; order Fabales; family Fabaceae; genus Vicia; species Vicia faba. The sequence goes on along the minus strand of OX451739.1, from coordinate 1,551,178,762 downwards.
AAGCTTCATATTTTTGAATGTCTTGATGAGTTTTGATATTTTGAAATTTAATGTTGACCAAAAAGTCAAAGTTTGACTTTTTGTGTATCGGTTGACTTTTTGTCAGTTGATCCAAATTTCAACTATCAAACCTTTGATCCTGAGAAATGATTCGAGCCATGAAATTAGGTTAACATGTCGTGTTTGAGTCCTTGAGATTACGCTTCAAACCATTAGGTCATGTATTAGGTCAAAAGTCAATGATCAGTCAACTTCAGTCGAAACCCTAATTTGTGACCTTAATGCTTAGGAGATGATCTGACCTAGTCAACACTTGTGCAAGCTTGAGTCATTGAATATTTTTGGTGATAAATGTATTGAGTAAAGAGAGGTCAAATTTTGGGTTATAACACCTGTCACTGTTCAATGATAGCTTTCCACCTTTTCTCTGAATAATATTTTTCTATTAAGCTTGTATACAGAGATCTGTTAAGTAAAGAAAGATAGTTGTAAATCCAGTTATTTGTTCCCAACGGTCACAATGAGAGTGGTTGGCAATATAGTATAAAGGATTGTCCTTACACAATCCTAGATGGTAGGGGTCACAAACACTTTATGTACCTTTTGCATAACATCACACGTTAACTATTTGAATTTTATTCCTATCTTCAGAGGCTTCAGATATTTGAATGTTGAATATTGAAGCTTATTGTAGAAGATTAACTCTTAAGTATTAGAACCTAAGTATTGGAGTCTTCAGAACCTGTCACACAGAACTTTGTCTTCAGAGTCTTCAGCACTTGGTTGTAAGAACTTACTTTTCTTCAGATCATCAGGACTTATTCAGCAGAACCTCATCTTCATAATCTTCAAAACTTGTAACACATAGAAGCAAAGATTTATAAGGCCTCCAAAGCTTAACCACAAAGTCACGATCAAACCTCTTATACTAACGTTCCTTAGACATGTTGCAGAAGATAGATTCATAACCTTGACATCAACTGTAACACGTAACCACATGTTTTCTTGCAGTAGTGTATGTTTAGAACCTGATGACATCATGCGCCTTGTACCAGAGGCAGAACATCATATCAACAACTACACACTAGAACAAAACCATTAGTGTATATAATTGTTCTTTAAGATAACATGTAAAGTTATCATCAAAATCCCAGGTGTAGAAACACTTCTTGTTCTTATAATCTCCCCTTTTTGATGATGACAAAACGATGTATTTTGATGGAACAATTTATACAGGGTAATCACCGTAACCGACAAATTCAGATTTAAGCTCACAGCTCCTCTGAATTTGTTAAACCTAAAACTTTATTTAAGCTTGTTCAGAGTCTCCCTCTGAGCCCAAGACTCCTAAAATAAATTTTGAGTGTTCAGAACATAGAATAGAGAAGTAACACTTCCCTATAGCAACTCATCAGAGTCTGACTAGAACACCTGGTCTTCATCTCATAACCTGGTTTCTATCAACACTTGATGAAGAATCAACATTTGATTTGAGCCCGATTAAACAATTCCATGCATCATGTATCAACACTTATGTTCCTTAATTTTGATATCACAACCAAAACATTATACTTCTCAAGCATCAACATTTGATCTGATATTTTCCACTATATCAAACATTCTGACAGTTCACAACTTCTGAATAGAGTGTACATTGCTGAAGCACATGTATCAGAGCACATATTCTGAGTGTCATCTCTATATGAGAGCATGCATCAGAATGTTGTTTTGTCTTCCCTTCAAGAGAGGATAACTTCTGAGATTTGAGTATGAATTTCATACTTTCATAAATTTAACAACTTCTGAACACTATGATATTGTAATACGGTGGGAGAACTGACTTGGCTGTTTTGCGTTTGATCGCAATTGTTGCGGATAGCAAGAGTCGCCACCGACTTTTCTTTTATCCAATAAGGAATGGGTGAAAAGAACAGGAAAGACATTTGAGATATTTTCTTGAGTTCGGGGGATAGGTTATGAAAAGGGAAGGTGTTAGCACCCTTTTCATCCGCAGTTATCTACAGGCTCTTAGTTGCTTGCTAGATCATTTGAAAATGCTTTGTTTGAAATGTGTTTGTGGTGGGTGTAAGTTTGAAAATATTTTGAAAACGCCTTTGTTGCAGAAAACTTTGTAATGATTCTCGTCTCTATAAGAATGCATACAAAGTGTTGGTTTTGAAAATAGTTCAAAGAGATGTTTGTTTTTGAAGATGTTTTGAAGGTGTAAGTGTGGAAATGGTTTTAGTTTGCGAGCAAGCAACTAAGAGCGTCTTACCTACTCAAAAGGCCTATGTTATTTTCCTCCTCCTTTAGATGTTGCTATCTTACCATTGCTTTGGTAAGAAGCCCTATCGTTGGATGTGAAGGGACGGGCATGTGTCAATCGTATAGTCATAGAAGGCAACTTATGAGACGTTTTAGAAATTTTCTTAAGGGACTAGATCGTTTACCGGAGGCAACATCGAGGGACATCGAGGGACTACAATCTTTTTTATCGAGGGTCTTTTCTAAAACGCCCATATTCGAGGGACATGACTATTTTCTAAGGCAACAAGCGAGATTACCCTAGAGGTGCACGTCTGTCAATAGTGTGTTTGATTGCATGCATTTTTGTATTTGAAATTAGGGTTTTCTAACGGTTGATTTTATCTTGCCATACACGCCCTAATTACTAACAATTTATATTAAAGCGGTAAATTGTGGAAATTAAAATCCTAAGCTATTACATCATTTGAGGATGGGGTATACAAATTTGAAAATGGGGGGTGGAAAGCAATAAAAGTCCTAATTATTACAACCATATTGAATAGCAACGAAAGAAAATATATAGAAAATATAAAAAAACAAAAACGACGCAAAATAGAGAAAAAAAATCTTTCAATTCATGCAGCGTGTTCGAAGCATGCACCCTTCGGTTCAATACCCTTTTTTCTTCTGTTTGGGCCTGTAAAGCAGTATGTGTCGAAGCATGCATCCTTTGATTCACACACCCTTTTTTCCTTCTGCTTGGGCCTGTGAAGCAGTATGGATCAGAGCCTAAAGCTTTGTGTCGAAGCATGCTGTAAATCTTTCACTCCAACATTATTTTATGGTCTATACAAGTTAGTTCTTAATATATGATTGACAAGATAAGAAGACAAACAAAATATTAGCTTCGAATGCAATGGTTATTACATGTTATCTTCGAAAATGAACACCAATGATGCTTGAAACGAAGGGTTTAAAGTCAAGAAGACTTACCTTGAAGCTGGAATATGTGTTTTGAACTTGGATTACTACCTTGAATGTTCTTGGGTTCGAAAGATAAGAACAAAGGTGTTGTTTTTTGTTTGTTCTGGGTTCAAAAGAAAAGAAACAGAGGTGTTGTGTTTTTTTTTGGTTCTGGGTTTAAGAGTGTTCTAAGGCTTCAACCTTGTGTTCTTTCCTCTCTTTTTTTTCTTCTTCTCCTTTTTCCTTGTCCAAAAGCCCCCCATTAGATGTTGTGGAAACAACTTATTTATAGAAGAGTCATGCTGGAGTTTTAGGGGGGGGGGGAACAAATGAAACTTGAATAGTTTGGTATGTTCTTTTCATAACTTTCGAGGTGAAGCTCTTATATGCTAGTTTGGTGCAAATATGGGACTGGTTTAGGAGCAGCATAGCAGGACTGTTTTGCAGCAGTTTTGGAGTGTTGTGACAGCTTGGTGTAGGGTTGTTTCATAGCATTACATTAGACTGTTTTTGACATGGTTTTAGGCTGTTGTTGTACCCCAAAATTTTCCCTCTCATTTCTCAAGAAATCACCGTGGATTCTCAAGTTTTCTCTTATACAAATCCAAGCTTTGAATTATCATTTCTTTCCAAGCAAGCCATTCACAAGGGCAAAATGGTCATTTACACGCTGAGAAGTCAAACTTTGACTTTTGGATCAAAGAAACAATCTCAAAAATCATATTTCATCAAGACATGTTGGAATATGAAGTTTGTTTCATCAAGAAGTTCAAAATTCAAATTTTACCTTGGAAAAGTCAAATTCTAAATAATTAGAATTTTCTAAGGTATTTAAGAAAAATGAAACTTCTGAGCCAGCCTCTAGGCAGGAGCAGTTAGAAGTTGTAAACTTGGTTCAGCATATAATCTTTAGTCAGAACATGGCTTTTCAGCATCTACGCAAGTTCAGTCAAAGTTTGCTAGAGTAATGCAAAGAAGGCAATAAAGCGTAATACGAAGCCTGAAAACTCCTTCAGAACATGCTGGAGCCAGAAGGTAAGAGGATCAGAAGATTGAATTCTACGCTGAGGCAGAACTTCTAATCCATAGTTTTTCAAAGATAAATCAAAGAAGGTCACTGGAAAGCCTAGGGAATCCTTCAGAACATGCTGAGGCAACAAAGAACAAGGATCAAAGGTTGTATGTTTGTCCTAAATGGAACTTCTGACCCAGAGTTAAGCAATAATGTAAAATCTCACATTACAGGATTTATGATTTTGACAAATCTCATCATCATTTAATGCTCATTAATGCTCACAACCACTTTTGAGTCTTTGTCCAAAGGATCTCTCCACGTGTAGTGTAGAAATACTTTTATGCAGGATTAGGTAAGGGCCCATGCGCTACATTTTGCTTATAGGTTCACTTTTCCTTAATCCTTGCTTGCTACTCCAGCCTAAGCTAAAAATTGTCAGCCATCATACCTTTTTTTTTAACTTGCTTCAAGAGCAAGTCAGCATCTAGCGTATGGTGTTGGCGCTACTTGACATTTCAAACAACACAAAACTTTGCCTATAAGTAGAACACCATTGGTCACTGAGAAGGGGGCCAGAAAAATTGGTGAAAGAAACCAAAATTTTGAGAAAGAAAAGTCTTGAACCCCTGCCAAAATTCCAAGAGTTCCAAGAGCTGTAAAACACAACACATAAAACCTTATTAACTTTTTATTCCTTGCATTCAAAACTCCACTTATTCTCAAATATTTCTTGACTAAAAAAAAACCATTCACACAGTTTCTGATCCACACTCTGGAAACTATCTAAACTTCTGTGTCCATATTGCTATGCATTTTCCCTCCATCCACTCAAAGAAATCAGAACATCACCTCCTGGCCATCCCCAGAAGTTGAAAGCTTTCAATTTGCCGAGTACGTGAAGAAGCTGTTCAGAACATCATCAGAGTTGAGGTTAACTCCGGTTCACAGAACTTCTTCCAGCGACAAGGTAAGTTTCTGCTGACCCTCACCATATTACTTAAGCATTGCCAGATTTTCATGCTCAGCTACAATATAGATATCAGGTTTTTGGTGTCATACATATTCTGAAATTTCATGCATTCTGTCTACCTAAGTAGGGAATAAATCAGTTCAGAGCTTCTTGAAGAAACTATAATTCAGGGTTAGGATTAGCAAATGCATACGTGTCTCTGATTTATAGTTCTGATATTTCTTATCTTCTGAAATGCTATGATACCTGCTATAACTGTTATGTGCATGCCTTCTATTTTGTGGAGAAATAACCAAATTACATATGTTCTGACTAGCATAGAGAGAGAAACCAAGTTCTTCCAGTGGTCTCAGAACTTCTGAAGTCTGTTCTACTGCCAGTGGTATCAGAACTTCTGAAGTTTCTTTCTGCTGCCAGTGCCATCAGAACTTCTGAAGCTTGTTTTTGTTGCCAATCGCATCAGAACTTCAGAAAACTACGATGTTCCCAGTGGGTTAAGAGCTTCTGACCTTATACATTTTCACTAACAGGTTTCTGTTTTGCAGCGTGCCAGGGTTAGAACCTCTGACCTCATTTTTATCAGCAACACGCTGATTCTTTTTCCTTCTTTCATTATTTTTGCTATCACTCTCCATCCCATTAATCAGCAAACATCAAAAATATTTCCTTCACACTTTATTTTGGTTTCTTAAAACAAAAGATCAAAATATTTTCTTAAAACAAAACAAGTTTACTTCACATTTTCTTGTACAGTCTTATGCATTTCAATATGGTTGTAATAGTAATTTAGGACTTTATTTTTACTTGCAACCCCCATTCATAAATATGTATCCCCCTTCCTAAATATTGTAATCGCGTAGGACTTTATATTTCTGCAATTTATCGCTTTCAAATGTAAATACTAGTGATTAGGCATATGAAAAGATAAAACCAACAAGTAGACCACCAAAAATCAAAGACAAATGCATGCAATCAAACACACTTGCACACATGCACCCTTAGGGTAATCTCACTTGTTGCCTAAAAAATGGTCATGTTATGCATGTGGGATGTCCTAGCACAAACAAAAGTCGAAAATACAAGGTCATAGTCCCTCGATGACGCTATCAAAGTTGCTTTTCAAAATGATCTTATTCCCTACAGAAAAAGTGCTAAGTCATCTCACAACATTGCTAGCATGGTCATACGATGACCCAACGCCCGTCCCTTCATATCCAACGATGGGGCTTCTTACCAAAACAATGGTAAGTTAGCAACATCTAAAAGAGGAAAAAACACACCTAAGACCTTTTTGAGTAGGTAGATTATTTTTAGTTACTTGCTCACTCTCAATAGCCAATATCCTTGCTATTTTCAAAACAAACACACACATTTCCAAACATTTTACAAACATTGAAAACATTTCCAAAAAGACAAACATCTTTGTATACATTCTTACGAACAAGAATCATTACAAAGATTGCCTAAACGAATGGCCTCTTTTTACAAAATACTTTCAAAACCACACACAAGCACCTTCAAACAAAAAGCAAGTGATCTAGCAAGTAACCAAGAGCCCATGGAAAACCATGGATGAAAAGGGTGCTAATACCTTCCCTTTTCATAATCTACCCCCCGAACTCAAGAAAACATCTCAAAAGGTCTTTCCTGTGCTTTTTCACCTTTCCTTTTTTGGATAAAAGAAAAGACGGTGGCGACTCTTGCTAACCGCAACATTTGCGAACACAAACGCAAAACCCTCAAGTCAGCTCTCCTACCGTATCACAATTGTTATATGGACAGTACAACAAACTTGGGCTTGGCAGCATATAGGACTTTGTTCAGTAGCCTTCGACCAAACTCATCAAAAGACAAAACAATATTTGTTTCCACCAATTGTGTGTTCTTAGAATGGACCAACAATTATATGTTCTTCGAATCCATCAATTCTATGTTCTTCGAATGGACCACCAAATGTATGTTCTTGGAATACACCAATTGTATGTTCTTCGAATAGACCACTAATTGTATGTTCTTTGAATGGACCACCAATTATATGTTCTTCGAATGGACCACCAATTATATGTTCTTTGAATCCACCAAATGTATGTTCTTCGAATGGACCACCAAATGTATGTTCTTTGAATCCACCAAATGTAATTTCTTCGAATAGGCCACCAAATGTATGTTCTTCGAATGGACCATATTCATCTGAATGTACCACTTTGAGCATGCAAGATGATCTCATTGGCATATAGTCAAAATGAAAGAATTTCTAGATTGCTTTCCTAGCAGTAACCATCAGTTGATTAAGTGGTCGAAAGTTCAAATGTCCAAACCTCAAATTGTAATTCATAGTGTAGAAACTATGTGTGTCAAAGGGTTTAGATGTGGATCAAAGCAAGCATTAAGGAAGCCATTTCCTTATGGATCAAAGCAAGCATGAAGGAAGTCATTGCCTCGTGGATCGAAGCAAGCATGAAGGAAGCCATTGCCTTATGGATCGAAGCAAGCATGAAAGAAGCCATTTCCTTGTGGATCGAAGCAAGCATGAAGGAAACCATTACCCAGTCGAAACTTGGGAAATCGAAGCAAGCTTGCTCTTATTCGATTTTTCAAAATCTTCTAACCACTCCTTTCAATCAGTCAAGTGGTTCGAACAACCTGAACTAGATTTTGAATTTGACATAGTTATCTACACACCTTTTTTATCTGATTTGTCCTTTCGACAATTTCCTCTTTGACCTGATGCTTGAATGTCCAATTGTACTTGTGCAAACTTGAGCTTTTGAAAAATCCTTGTGAGAAATCTCTTGAGAAAAGAGAGGGAAAATTTTGGGATACAACAGCTGCCCCTGTTCAATCTTCTTAAACCTGGAGAGTTAGATTGGCGAGTCCGCAATTCATGACTTGAAGGTGGAAGATGATTGAACACTAGAGTGCCCAGAAATTTTCACTCGATGATGTGGTGGTTGATTGTGTCAGGAATGGGCTTAAATATGCCATTTGGAGAGGTGATAGAGAGTCTGTCGAAGATGGGCTTACAGATGCCATCTAGAGTGACTATTGGTAGAAATTTGAAGAAATATCAGAATAAATCTCTGGTCAATTTATACTGAAACAATAGATACAATAGGATGAGTATCAGAATAATATCCATAATTGGGTCGCATCTGAAAGATGTACTAAATGAGTGTCAGAATGACATTCGTATTTGGATCGTATCTGAACCACTTTTGAAAGATGCATTGAATGATTGTCAGAATAACATCTGTATCTGGACCGTATCTGAATTGTATTTGAAAAATCTTCTGAATGAGTGTTAGAATGACATCCGTATATGGATCGTATCTGAAGTGTATTTGAAAAATGTATTGAATGAGTGTCAGAATGACACCCGTATCTAGATCATATCTGAACTGTATTTGAGAATTGTAATGAATGAGTGTCAGAATGACTTCCGCATATGGATCGTATCTGAACTGTATTTGAATGAGTGTCAGAATGACATTCACATCTAGATCATATCTGAATTGTATTTGAAATATGTATTGAGTGAGTGTCAGAATGACACCTGTATCTGGATCGCATCTGAACTGTATTTGAAAGAATCTGGAACAAGTGTCAGAATGTCATCCATCTCTGGATTGTATTTGAACTGTATCTAGAATAAAATCTGGAATAAGTGTCAGAATGTTATCCGTCTCTGATCGTATCTGAACTGCATCTAGAAGAGAAAGTTACAGAATGTTATCCGTCTCCAGATCGTATTTGAACTGTATTTGAAAGAATTTGGAATAAGTGTCAGAATGTCATCTGTCTCTAGATTGTATCTGAATTGTATCTAGAAGAGAATCTAGAATAAGTGTCAGAATGTTATCCATATCTGGATCGTATCTGAACTGTATCTAGAAGAGAAAGTGTCAGAATGTCATCCGTCTCCGAATCGTATTTGAATTGTATTTGAAAGAATCTGGAATAAGTGTCAGAATGTCATCCGTCTCTAGATCGTATCTGAACTGTATCTAGAAGAGAATCTGGAATAAGTGTCAAAATGTCATCCGTCTCTAGATTGTATCTGAACTGTATCTAGAAGAGAATCTGGAATAAGTGTCAGAATGCTATCCGTCTCTAGATCGTATCTGAACTATATCTAGAAGAGAAAATGTCAGAATGTTATCCGTATCTGGATCGTATCTGAAATGTATTTGAAATAATCTGGAATAAGTGTAAGAATGTCATCCGTCTCTGGATCGTATCTGAATTGTATCTAGAAAAGAATCTGGAATAAGTGTCAGAATGTCATACATCTCTGGATCGTATCTGAACTGTATCTATAAGAGAATCTATAATAAGTGTCAAAATGTCATCCGTCTCTAGATCATATCTGAACTGTATCTAGAATAGAATATGGAATAAGTGTCAGAATGCCATCCGTCTCTGGATCGTATCTTAACTGTATCTAGAAGAGAATCTGGAATAAGTGTCAGAATCTCATCTGTCTCTGGATCATATCTGAACTGTTTCTGAAAAATATATGAGAAGGAACCCGTGTTTTTTTGGTCATAGAGATAGTTGCTCTGACTTGTTTCAGGAATTAATCCCTGTCCTATTTGAGAAAGAAAGATAGTTTCCCCGACTTGTTTCGGGAGTTAATCTTCAATCTGCTCATTTAGATAGTTGTCTTGTCTTGTTTCAGGCATTAATCTAAAATCAGTTAATCACAGATAGTTGTCCTGTCTTATTTCAGGTATTAATCTGGAACCCACCTTTTGTTGGTCGTAGAGATAGTTGTCTTAGATTGTTTCAGGAATTAATCTCTGACCTTTTGAGAAATGATTGTGATATTTTCCAAAAGAGGATTTTTGTTGATTGCCTTTTCCTGCAAGGAAGAGGGTTAGTTTCATGCAGATGTATGCATGGCTTGATGATGTTCTCAAAATAAATAAGATTATGCATTTATCATGTATGTAATATGATGTATGAATGTGAAATATTTGTTGAAATGTATCTTTGCTTCGGAAAATAAATCCTTAACAAGTGCTGGGGAGCTTTGGGAAGTTAAATCTCGGAATGCTATTGGGGATGAAGAGTATGCACATCTTCAAACCTTGTTTAGAATGTTTCCATTAGGGATTCCTGTTTTGTTGTTTGAGGATAAATCCGCTGGGGGACGTTGGTTTTGCTTGAGGGAAGCTCTGTGGAGAGTGTTGATTTATGCTTGGGGAAAAGAGTTCAGGAGTTTTAGTTGTCTGTTACTCTACTGGGGAGTTATACTCTTGATTGGAGAGAATGGAAGTTAACAACTTGTTAGGGATCAAGAAGTTAACTGTTATCTGATTGGTTTCCAAGCTTTGCAGTAACTCACTGGGGATAGTGGCAAACTTTACTGTGGAAGAGGAGTTTTGTCTATTGATTTGTATTAGCCTGAGAGGATTCATAGTTTTTTGGGGAAATAAACCCATTTGACAATCTGCTGGGGAGGTGTTTTCTTCTAGCAGAAATCCTCAAGGCTTCCTCTTAAGATCAACTCGGCTGGGGAGAGGGTTTTCGAGAGATTGGAACTCTGGTTGGCGGGTTGCATGAATCCAACTTTATGGGGATATCCATGAATTGGGCCTTATGGGATTTGTACCCTTATCCATGAAGATTATTCTGTGAGGATAACCTTATAGAGGTGGCTCTGGAGACTTCAACGGGAATTACCTTATGAAAGGGACTTTGTGGAGATTTGTCATTGTCCATAGCAGTAAGTATTGTAGTTACTGCCAGGAAATTTTTTGCTTGATTGTACATGCCCCTTTGATGGGATTCATGTTCAATGCCCCAAGTGTTTCAAATGGAGACCTGCCTCCGGCTATGAGAGATTTCTTGGAATCTTGAGTTGACTGCCCCAGATGGGTTGGACAATAATCATGTTATGCCCCTTTATTATGGAATATTTGTCAATGAAAGTGGTTCTGGTTATTGAGAATTTCTATTCATTGGATATTCATCGTGTGAATGTCTCCGCTGTCAAATAATTAGCCATATGCAAACAACAATATTCAAACAATGCAAAGTTTATGTTTGTCTTGAAGTTTTGAAAATGCAGTTTTAACAAATAAAAGAGTTTTGTAAGAATATGAATTCAAATCAAGATTTACAGTAAGCCTTACAAGAGTCAGGATACCTTTTGTAACAATATGCTTTCGAACTAACCCATGCTTCAATTAGGACTTTTAAGGGGTTGTAGCGTGGTTTGGTTCACGGTTTAAGAAACAAAGGATAAGGCTCAAAGTGTATTTGTACCCAACCCACTCTCCGTGATGTTCTCCAGTCCTATACTCAGTTAATTGTGTGTTTTGAATTCCAATTAAGTCTGGAATGAGGTTTTGGTGATGGTTCGGACAAGTTAAGTTTGTTGGAGAAGGCAGTCATTTTTGTAACATTTTTCATGTTTTTCGAGGATTTGTAGCGCCCTCTTTTTGATTTACTGTCCCTAATTTTTGCCTGACTGTTCTTGTTTTGAGATTACAGACAACGAGATGCCCCAACTTTTCTTAAGTCTTCTTCATAGGTTTTGACTTAGTGGGATTTTCTTTTGAGAGATAATGACTGCCCATTTTACGGGGAACCATCACCGTCTTTTGATTCAGATGGATGTTTTGGATGTCATTCATTGTGTACAAAGTGAAAGCTTGCCACTGAACATGCATTTGAATTAACTGAGAAAATAACCCCGCCTCAGGTTTTTATTAAAGGTTTCAATTTATGTGAAAAAGAAAACTCCAACTTCTTAGGCTCAAAGGGGTTGACTAGGGCTTATCTTCCTCATAACTCTAGTGTTTAGGAATTTGAAACAACGTCTGTACATCGTCAACAAGGTCTGTCCAAAAGCATATTGTATGAGATTATGGTATTATTTTCTTCATCCTCCCTCTAAAGGCTTGCAAGTTTTAACGAGAGTTGAATATCATGAAAAAAAGGGAATAAAAACATAGTTTAAATATAGTGAATACAAATGGATTAATTTAAGACAAACATATACAATGCATTAATGAAATAAAGTTTGACATAATAGATAAGTGTTCGAACAAACAAAAGAAATTACAATTGAAAATTCAAAAATGAACTGGATGCTCTCAATGATTTGGCATGTGAGCAGTGATCACGCTGGGAGTCTCTATAGGGTCGAATTCAATCTTATTGGCGTCAACGATATCTTGAATTTTTTTCTTTAGAGCCCAGCAGCCATTCATATCATGTCTAGGGCTATCGAAATGGTATGCACACCTTTCATTGGGATGGTAACTAGGAGCATAAGTATTGGGATTCTGCAAAGGAGCCTTCAACGTAATCAACCCTACATTCAACATGTGTTATAACGCTTGAGCTAGTGACATGTTGATTTTGGTGAATCGTCTCTTAGGCGCGACCTCCTTACTCTGATTCCCCTGTTGATGTCGTTGCACAGATGCCAGATTAGATATCAGGACTTCCCCCACAGATTGGTCGTGGTTACTCTTGTTACGACCCTTTTGGCTGTACATAGCATTGAACTCTTTCTTCCCAATGAAAGGCTTCTTCACTGCCCTTGAAGATGCATCCCTTTGAATCTTACCGCTCTTGATACCAGCCTCTACTCTTTCACCTGTCAAAATCAGCTCGGTGAATCCAGCTGAAGAGCTTCCGATCAGATGGTTGAAAAATGGATCTGACAAAGTACCCAAGAACATATCTACCAGCTCTCTATTAGACAGAGGAGGCTGGACTCTTCCTACAAGATCTCTCCATTTCTGGGCATAATCTTTGCAGCCCTCACTGGAAGCCATATACATGATTTGGATTTGTGTACGGGTTGGATCAAGGTCAGCATTGTATTGGTACCGCCTGTAGAAAGCAGCAACCAGATCCTCCCAGTTACGGATGTTGGTTCCCTCCAGTTGATAGAACCATTCCAATTGAGTCCCCGATAAACTTTCCTGGAAGAAGTGCACCCACAAATCCCTGTCAGCAGTGTGAGGTTGGATCTTCCTGACATAAGACCTCAGATGCATCTTAGGACATGAAACCCCGTCATATTTAGCAAATGTGGGAACCTTGAACTTTGGTGGAATGACCACTCCAGAAACCAAACCTAATTCTTCAAAATCCAGACCGTGTACTCTCTAAATTTCCATGGCGTTGAGACGATCCTCTAGTTGTTTATATTTGTCATTAGCATGAGGATATTGTTCTTCAATGTAGTCAGCCTCTTCTTCGTCAGACCCCAGACAGTGGTCCCCTTCTTTTGTCTTCTCTTCTTGATTGTCCCCCTCATTTTATGGAGTTGCAAATTCTAAAGCTCGATTTGCTGGTCCTCTGAGTCTCCTTCCCATATTCAGGACACCCACTAGTTTCTTTGTCTTTTTCTTATTGTCTTTGAGAATGAGAGTCTTCAGGTCCTCTTGTCCCTTAGCCAGAGCCAGGAACATCTGCGGGAATTAAGCATTATGTGCTTGAAGATCCTTAATATTCTATTCGAGAGCCATCTCTAATGAAATAAACAGCAGGCAGATGAGAAAACCTATAAGGGAAAAATCTGTCATGATATGATGCATGATATGTGGATGTAATTTTTTCAAGGATCTCGCAGGGTATACACAAGAAAATGTCAGAAGTTGAACTTTGATTACAACTTTGATTGAAGAACTTCGTATCGCTGAAACGTACTTCTTGCGAGAATCAAGCTCACCATGTCGAGTGGGTCATAGCCCTTGACTCAAGCTACCGTGCTTTGTTCTTTTGAGAGCCTTTATGTTGTACCCCAAAATTTTCCCTCCCATTTCATCAACATTTCTCATCACAAGACTCTTGGAACTCAAGATCAAGCTAGGGTTTGCTCTGCTCAAGACACCTCCTTGCACTGTTGACCTAAATTAGGGTTTGAATTTGCACAAGGATGTTTTGACCCACAATGCCCAAAATTAATTTCATGCTTCATGTTGGACTCACAAGTTTGTCCATACCAAGTTTCAAGCCTTGACTCAAATTTTTGCCCAGTCAATTGGACAATTGACCTAGAAATTAGTTGTATTGGGGAAAAAGTCAACTATGGCCAATTGACAGTCAAACCTCATGAATTTTGACCCACATCAACATTATGAACTCATATGAACCATTTGATCAAGTTTGGATCACAATTCCACAAGAAATTTGATCAGATCATCAAAAGGGCAAAATGGTCATTTTTAGGGTTTTGACTGCACAAAGGCAATTTTTGATTGTTTGACCTAACCAATGGCAAATTAAGCTCAACCATGGACTCAAGGACTTAATGACATTGTCTTGACCCATTCAACAAGTTCAAAAGATCTCAAATGCACAAGATTGACAGATGAATTTTTCAGTCAACTGATCAAAATTTGATTGTATACTGAAAAGTCAAACTTTGACCTTTTGGTCAAAATCAAGTGCCAAGGGTCATTTTTCATCAATACATGTCAAATTATGAAACTTGTTCATCAAGAAACCCAAAATTGCAAATTAGGGTTTAAAATGGAAAAATTTCATAACTTAGAAATTTTCTAAGTTATAAAATTTTCTTATTTTTTCCTAACTTTGCCCCACATTTTCACCAAGACGAAAATGGATTCAAACAAAACTTGAAACATGAAAATTGTAGTCCATCACAAAGTATACAACTTTGATTTACAAATTTTTCTCAAAAGAAGCTTGGATATCAAGTTATGATTTTTGGAACAAGGGTACCTAAAACTTTTAACTTAGAGAAATTTTGCCCTAGTTTAGGCAGGATTTTGACCCATCTTCTTGGCCATTTTCACATAGTTCCACTTGGAGTTTCAAACTTAATTTCAAAGATGGATTATAGTACATGTTTCAAGCTTTCCAAATTGTCCAAGAACTCCTCAAACACCTTTGTGTTTAGGGAGAATCGAATGCTTGAAGTTGGCAAAAACTCACTTTGCAACCATGGCCAATACATGTTCATACCACTTGCCAATTCTGACCAAACTAGATTAGTGCACAATTACATGCCTCTAAACCAATCCACACTCCATAATTAAATATAAATACACTGAGCTAATGCTTTATCTTGGCCATTTGGACATTACACACAAAACTAATCCTTAATTAGAAAAAGGTACATTGCCATTTTTGAAAAGATATGCTTTATGTCAAACCATGATCTTTGAAGCATGGGGCCATATCTCTGAAGCAAAATCAAATCCACAAATTTCAAGTATCAAGGAGATTGTATGCAGCATAATACATGACTGGTGCATGCCCGTGAGAACAAGTTACACTTTCTTGCTTCACAAAAGAAAAAAATTGTCCAAATCCTCCCAACTCAAAAACCAGCCAGATTCAGCTTACACAAAGATTGCAAACAAGTTTCATATACCCTAGCAAGCCAGAAACACGAGCCCTTAACCACTAAAACCTCCTTGTACACAAAATCCCCATTTTCTTGCAAAACAGGGCAAATTCTGCATATTGCAAGCCACATTCAAATTCCCTCGTGCGTTTTGTCCAAAACTACTTCAAACACATTCCAATCAACCTACCTGAGCTATCCAGATCATTCACAAGTTGCTGTAACTCCATTAACACACATTGCCATTTTTGTTTGGAAGCTTTGCAGGTTGAGTTCTGTAGCACGATTCAGGCTACTTCAAAACAAACCAAGCATTGGGAAAGCTTCAGTGGACATCAGACAAGCTCAAAAGAACCTCAAGCACCATTGAAAACTGCTACATTGTCCAGCTCGAACTCAACTGAAACAGGTATTTCATGAACTTCTATCTCTCTATTTAGGAATAATTTGACTTAGGTTTGTGAATGAAAGATGTTGTATTCATAGCCCTGAAACCATACATGTGCTTAGTTTTCATTTATATTAATCGTGCTAGGAGAATTTCATCCATGAACTTTCTGAAAAAACTAGGTTAGAAATTAGGGCCAGAGAAATTCTCTCTGGTCTTTGAGAGTTAGCTTGAGTTTTTTATATGGTTAGATTCGTTGTTTGATGCTCTACAAGTTTCATGTTATGAGTTTTGTCAAAAAAGCACAGAATCAGGAGATACAATTTTGTATTGAAAACGCGCGTTTTTGGTGTTTGAACAGAGGAAGAAGATGAAGTCCTTGGGCTGAGCCTGATTATCTTTGCTTCTAACACTTGTTTTTTCAACTTCACACCCCCTGGCCCATTTCTTGTATTTTTATCATTTTTGCATTTTTATTTCATTTCTGATTTTGATATTTTATTTTCTAACATAAAAAATACTTAAAAAGTATTTTCATAAATTTTTATATTTATTTGATATTTATTTTAATTATTTCCACCATTTAAATGATTAAATACTTTATATTCTTTTGTTAAAATTTAAAAAAATAATACAAATAAAACTTTTATTTTCATTTTCATTTTTACTCACATTTGAAAATATTTTCTTGAAATATATACTTTTTTGTAAATAATTTATTTTATTTTTATATAAACTATATATATATATATATATATATATATATATATATATATAGTTTATATATATATATATATATATATATATATATATATATATATATATATATATATATATATATATATATATATATATATATATATATATATATATATATATATATATATATATATATATATATATATATATATATTTATATATATATATATATACAATGCACACTTGCACTCATAGGGTTTCAATCCACTTGTTGCCTTAAAAAATTGGCCATGGTATGCATGTCAAGTACTTTGGCAAAACAAAAACAAAATAAAAGATCATAGTCCCTCGATGACGCTATCTGAGTTGCCTAAACAAAAATGATCAAGTCCCTCAAGAAAATTGCCAAAAATACTTGACACTATTGCTATCATGGTCTATACGATGACCCGCGCCTGTCCCGTTTAACATCCTAACACAAGGTTGTTCACCAAATACAATGGTGAAGCAACACTGTTAAAAGGGTTAAAAACATAAGAAAGATCTTTGAGTAAAATAGGGTAGACAACTCTTAGTTACTTGATCAAAACTTACAAAAACATCCTTGCTATCTTCAAAACACACTTCACAATACAATTTCAAAATCCTACTTTCAAAACATTGAAAACTTTTCAAAAGACAAAAACACCTTTGTATACATTCAAACAAGAATCATTACAAAGGTTGCCACAAAGATGGCCTCTTTTTAAAACATCTTTCAAAACCACACACAAAACACCATTTCAAACAATTGAAGAGCACCATTTCAAACAATTGAAAAGAAAAGCAAGTGATCTAAGCAAGTAACTAAGAGCCCATGGATAACCATGGATAGAAAGGGTGCTAATACCTTCCCTTTCTATAATCTACTCCCCGACCTCAAGAAAATATCTCAAAGGTATTTCCTGTGCTTTTTTACCTTTCCTTAGGATAAAATAAAAAGTCGGTGGCGACTCTTGCTAAACCGAAACATTTGCGAACACAAACGCAAAATCCCAAGTCAATTCTCCCACCGTATCACAGAACTGGCGACTCTGCTAGGGACTACTTTAAAAATGGAGTAACCTTAGGGCTTAGATCACCCTTTGCATGATTATATTGTTTGCTTTGATTGCTTTACATTTGGCTCTCTTGTTTGGGCTTGAAATCCTCCACCCGGATTTGGGAAACATTCATAGGTAAATAGCAATACGTTGTGGAAACTGTGCGGGGTATACCGACATGGTTGAATCAATAGCTATATTAGTGCGACATATTTGTGAGTACCGGTAGCCTTTGAGTCAATCAAAGAGAATACGGGGCCGCTGAGTGATGTCATAAAGCACTAATGAACTCTTAGAACCTTACTTGACAATCTTGGCCTTTTATTAGGGGTAGTGAGATGACCGACTTTGGTGCAGTCCGAAGTTGGTAGATACTCGATACTACACTCATTGAGGGTTGTTTTCTTGGAATATTTTGGTCGCTAGTTAAGTGGCTAAACCAAAACAATGAACATAGAAAACAATCCAGTGATATTGAGCTCCTTAGAACCCGGTTACTATTTATAGGACAGGTTTGAGCCAACTAAACTCAAGAGGGTACTTACCTATGAAACCTCATGCAAGCCTGAAACTAGGGTTTTGTGTGACTTGCTTGTACATGTGTCTGTGCATACATCATGAACATCATAAAGCATCATGTGCATCCACTAACCATTTCAAGGGTTTGGATTTTCATCTTTGTTCTTGTTCTGTAGGTCATGGAATCTCTTCGCAGAAAAACAATTCAAGTCAACTTTGTGAGAATCCCTCTTCAACTCAAGGAGCTCACTTCCAGGATTCTAGAGAATTCTCTCTTCAGTGAAAGACATGGTAAACTTCTCAACTTCGTCAACTCCAACATTGAAGAAGACACGGTGAAAGTTCTCTTCCAGTTCTTTGACCCCCTACACCACTGTTTCACATTCCCTGATTACCAATTGGTGCCTACTTTGGAGGAATTTTCTCAACTCCTGAGAACTCCTATTCTACATCAACTACCCTACAACGGTACGGAAAAAGAACCAAAGCCTGAAGATGTTGCTCAAGCATTAAACTTGCAACCATCTGACATCAAGGGACATTGGAAAACCAGAAGTGGTGTCAAGGGTTTCTTGGCAAAGTTTTTGTTTGAGAAGGCACAAGACTGCTGTAATTCTCTTGATCTATAAGCCTTTGAAGAGATTGTGGCACTCCTTATCTATGGGTTGGTCTTGTTCCCAAACCCTTATCAACTTATAGATGTAAATGCTGTCAAGATCTTCATATCCAGGAATCCTATACCTATATTGCTTGGGGACATCCTACACTTATTTTACACACGAACAATGAGGAAAAGAGGTGTTCTCATGTGCTGTACTCCTCTCCTAGCAAGGTGGTTTATTTCTCACCTTCCACAATCAGTTTTGAAGAATGAGCAGGGTTTAAGGTGGTCACAACGATTGATGACCCTCACACATTCTGATGTACATTGGTGTTCTTGGTCCAGAGAAAATGTCATCATCATTGATCATTGTGGGGAATTCCCTAATGTCCCACTACTTGGCATTAGGGGAGACATTACCTATAACCCCTGTTTAGCTCTAAGACAGTTTGGATATGCTCGGAGGGATGGCCCTCATGACATGCTGATTCCTGACCTAGTTTTTGACTTCGACAATGATGAGCAAGGACTTCGACAAAGGTTTATCAGAGCTTGGAGGATGCCCAACAAGGTGGATAGCAAGACACTGGGGCACAAAAATTCCATCCCCCTTGAGCCTTACCTCAAGTGGGTGCGAACCCACGCCCATAATCTTATGATGCCATACCCTCACATTCTCCCCTTGATCAAAGAGCCTGTTATGGAAGAAGAGGTTCCATACACCATCCTACATCCTGACATGCCAACATCATGGGAAGAAATGCAAAAGAGTTGGATCCAACTCAAAGAAGAACGAAATACTTTTGAAGCCAGCTTCTATGCCAGTGAGAAGAAGGTTTTAGAGCTTACCCGCCGACTTCATGAGGAGGAAACTCTCAACACTTACATCGCACCAAAGAGGATGCGCAATGTCTTTTTACATTAAAAATTTTGTAATATTTTGCCCATGGGGCACTTATGTACTAACAATTTCTTCTTAATATGACGTGTGTTCCTTTTTGTTTGCAACAAATTTGAATTTCTGAATCCTTGAATGCATTACATGAATAACATACCATTCATCATATGCATAAACAGGTCTTCACACCAGGTTTCCTTATCTTTCTGCTGTTTATTTCAGCAAGATGGATTTGGAGCAGACGGTTAAGGATCTGCAAGCGCAGAATTCTCAATTCCAGCAACTCCTCATGACCTTAGCAAAGGGTCAAGAGGACCTCAAAGCACTGTTGGAGAAGAATAAAGAGAAAAAGAAGCAGAGGCCCGGAGTAGCCACTTTTAGAAGAAGGTTTGAAAGCAATGCTAGAAAAGTTCTCGAGTTCCCCTCAACGTCTGATGAAGGGGATGGTAAAGGAAAAGGGGTTGCGGTACCTTCTGAATCTGAAGTTGAAGAGGAGGAAGAGGAAGAAGACGAAGATTAATCCGAACAACAATATCCCCCGGCGGATGATAAATATAAAAATCTTGAGGATAGATTGGCAGCCATGGAGTTGCAGAGGGTAACTGGTTTAGATTTTGAAGAACTAGGGTTGGTCGCTGGGATCGTCATCCCTCCCAAATTCAAAGTACCAACATTTTCTAAGTATGACGGTCTGTCGTGTCCAAAGATGCATCTGAGATCGTATGTCAGAAAGATCCAACCCCACTCATCTGATAAAGACCTCTGGGTACACTTTTTCCAAGACAGTTTGTCAGGCACACAATTGGACTGGTTCTATCAACTCGAGAGATCAGAGGTTCACAATTGGGAAGACTTAGCTGCTGCATTTTATCGTCAATACCAATACAATGCTGATTTGGCGCCCACTCGTACTCAGTTACAAAGTATGGGGATGGCTTCCAATGAAGGATTTAAAGAGTATGCCCAGAAGTGGCGTGATCTAGCTGGAAGGGTGCAGCCACCATTATCGGACAGAGAGTTAGTTGACATGTTTTTGGGGACCCTGTCTGGCCCTTTCTTCAATCATCTAATTGGGAGTTCCTCCGCAGGATTTACTGAACTAATTTTGACCGGCGAAAGGGTCGAGGCCGGTATTAAAAGTGGTAAGATTCAGAAAGATGCCTCCGCGTCCACCGCTGTTAAGAAAGCCTTCCCAGCTAAGAAGGAAGCCTCTGCTGTTTACTCTCAGAAAAGTCAGGGAAGAACCGAGCGCCGGCCAACTGTAGAGGCTGTGATGATTCAAAACTCTTCAAATGATCAACCTCGCGGCAATCAGTCAAGGCCTAATCAACAATGGGTAGAAAGGCCACAACGGCAGTTCACCCGAATTAACATGATGCCAACTCAAGTACTCCCTCATTTATTGAAGCTGAATCTTACCAGTTTGAAGGAAACGCCAAAGAACCCTAACACCTCATCTCCATACTACCACTCCAATGCCAAATGTGCTTACCACTCTGACAGTGTTAGGCACGATACCAATAATTGTTGGGCGCTTAAGAACAAAATCTAGTACCTGATTGATGCCAAGGAAGTAGAATTTGATGCTCCTGAGAAGCCCAATGTGATATCTGCTCCGATGCCCAAGCACGACCATAATGTTCATGCCGTTATGGAAGACCTTCATGTTACTGATGTTGCTGATCTTTTGACTCTGTTACTAGTGATTAAAGAGAATTTGATGAGAGCCGGGATATTCCCAGGCTGCGGGAAGGACTGTTACTTTTGTTTGAACTTATGAGCTGACTGCCCAATGTTGAAATCAGGTGTCCAACGCCTGATGGATACCCAAGAGATACTCTTCCAAAAAACCCCTGTTGATACCTTCACTCCTGTTACTCCTGCTACTTTTACTACTTCAACCAACGATATTGCAATTATAACCATTTCCGACAATCCTCCCAAGGCTTGCAAAAGGCCTGTCAGGATTACGCCTGATCCTGAATTTGTACCATTAAAGATCACCATGCCGGGACTTGTCCCGTATCAATCTAGCAAAACGATACCATGGAACTCTGGGGGAGAAATCTTCTATCATGGTATCAAACAGATTGAAGCAGTCGAAGAGAATTCTGAAGAAGAAAACCCTGATATAGGGAACATCGCAAGAACAAGCAAGATAACCCGCAGCGGCCGGATCTTTTCTCCGGAGATTGCTCCCCCTCGAGCAGTTTTCGGACCCTCAAAAGCTTCTGCACCTGTTAGGTCATCTGTGCAAGACCCGGTAATTGAAGAATTGGATACTCCTGAAGTAAGACCGTCTGCTGATAATACCGATAAGGGTAAAGGGATACTAGAAGTGC
This sequence comes from Vicia faba, assembly GCA_948472305.1. Taxonomy (NCBI): domain Eukaryota; kingdom Viridiplantae; phylum Streptophyta; class Magnoliopsida; order Fabales; family Fabaceae; genus Vicia; species Vicia faba. The sequence goes on along the minus strand of OX451739.1, from coordinate 1,551,156,699 downwards.
CTGTCAGGACGAAGGCTCATGTTGTGGTTATCCCCGAAACCACCCAGAAAGAAATGGATGAAATCTTGAAAATAATCAGAAAGAGTGACTACGATGTCGTGGAACAGCTAGGGCAGACCCCTTCTAAAATTTCAATGTTGGCTCTTCTACTATGCTCTGAGGCCCATGCTAAGGCCCTGGTCAAATTTTTGAAGGCGGCACATGTGCCCCAAGAAACTTCGGCTGACCAGTTTCAGGAGTGTGTGGCCAGTCTTAATGCTGATAATGGCCTTCGCTTTTCCGATGCTGACCTGACTCCTAATGGAAGGAAACACAACGACGCACTACATGTCTCAGTTGAATGCAGGGGAACCACCCTCGCCCATGTCTTAGTTGATATTGTTTCTTCCTTGAATGTGCTGCCGAAGAAAGCCTTAGACCGTTGGACTGCGAAGGATTGACCCTCAAACCTAGTAACATCGTTGTTAGGGCCTTTGATGGGTCCAAAAGAATGGTTCATGGAAAGGTTGACATTCCTATCAAAGTAGGCACAAAAGTTTTCAACTCCACCTTTTATGTGATGGACATCCGTCCGTCATATTCGTGTTTGTTAGGAAGACCGTGGATCCATTATGCTGGGGCAGTAACCTCCTCTTTGCACCAAATGCTGAAATATCCTGTTAAGGGTAAGATTATAATGGTGCACGACGAGGAAGAGTACATGATAAGTCACCTTAATTCCTTTCGCTATGTGGAATTGGATGGTGAGTTCATCGAAACGCCTTTCCAACATTTTGAGGAAGTTTCTCCTAAGGTAGCAGTTGCGAAGACAATGGTTGAGGTGCCTATCGTTCCCAAGTATGTGCCTAGGATGGCATCTCTCAAGGACGCAGAGGAGGTGATCAAAGAAGGGAAGAGTACAGTATGGGGGCAATTGCCTGATTTTCCCCATAAGACGGACAAATTTGGACTAGGGTTTACAGCTGCAGGACAAAAGGCTATGCGTCGTTCCAAGACTGGAGGGCCACCTGTAAGGATTACTCACCATGGAATTAATGCTGTTGAAGATGAAGAGAACAACTTTGAAGATTGGATCTTTCCAACCGTCGAAGGGGGTCTAAGCAACTGGGAAGCAAAGGATTTTATTCCTATCACCTTTATCAACCAGTAATTTTATCTTTGAACAATTTCCCATTTTCGGTCTGTAATAACTAAAACAATTCGTACACTATTTTCACCTCATGCCTTGCCCGGGGCATGTAGGTCCATTTGTAAGGGATTGATTTTCTTCATTATCATATGCCATGTTTTAATGAATCATTGGACGTTTTTCATCTATAAAGTGTGTGTTCATTTTCTTTCCTTTTGCATTTTTGTTTGTTTAAGGATGGCTATCCCTTACACACACCCGCACTCACAAATGCAGGTACCCATCCACTCCGGATTCCATGGGTAACTATTCTGCTTCAGCCTTCGATAACTCTGAAGATTTGGTCCATCACACTGAGTACGAAGTTGACGAAGACTGTGAAGTGCCGGGAGAGTTAGCCAGACTTTTGCAACAAGAAGAGAGGGCTATTCTGCCTCATGAAGAGTTGCTAGAAACCATAAACTTGGGAACAGAGGAAGATAGGAAAGAAGTAAAAGTGGGTGCCAACCTGGAACCAAGTGTTAAGGAGCGCTTAGTGCAGTTGTTGAACGAGTATGTTGAAATCTTCGCCCGGTCTTATGAAGACATGCCAGGAATGGACACAAATATCGTAGTTCACCATCTCCCTACAAGAGAAGACTGTCCACCGGTCAAGCAAAAGGTCCGCCAGATGAGGCCTGACATGTCTGAGAAGATCAAGGCTGAGGTAATGAAGCAATTCAACGCTGGCTTTCTGGCTGTTACTTCCTATCCACAATGGGTTGCTAACATTGTGCATGTGCCTAAGAAGGACGGCAAAGTCAGAATGTGTGTGGACTATCGGGATTTAAACAGGGCTAGCCCTAAAGACGATTTTCCACTGCTGCATATCGACATCTTGGTTGACAACACAGCTCAACACAAGGTATTTTCCTTCATGGATGGATTCTCGGGATACAACCAGATCAAAATGGCCCCCGAGGACATGGAGAAAACTACTTTTGTCACGCAATGGGGTACCTTCTGCTACAAAGTGATGCCATTCGGACTGAAGAATGCAGGGGCAACCTATCAACGCGCCATGGTAGCTTTATTTCATGATATGATACATCATGAGATCGAAGTTTACGTAGACGACATGATAGCTCAATCACAGACAGAGGAAGAACACCTTGATCATTTGCAAAAGCTGTTTTCCAGGTTGAAAGAGTATAAGCTCAGGCTGAACCCAAGCAAGTGCACTTTTGGAGTTAGGTCTGGTAAACTTTTGGGATTTATTATCAGCAATAAAGGCATTGAGGTTGATCCAGCTAAAGTAAAGGCTATACAAGAAATGCCTGCCCCCCGCACTGAAAAGGAGGTTAGAGGATTCTTGGGACGCTTAAACTATATCGCAAGGTTCATCTCTCACCTGACATCTACCTGTGAGCCAATCTTCAAGCTGCTGAAGAAAGATCAGGTAGTTGAATGGAACAATGATTGTCAAGTTGCTTTTGATAAGATCAATGAGTATTTCCTAGAACCCCCTATTCTGATGCCACCCGTTGAAGGAAGGCCGTTAATCATGTATCTGACTGTTTTGGATAACTCAATGGGGTGCGTACTGGGCCAACATGACGAGTCTGGCCGAAAAGAGCATGCCATTTATTACCTTAGCAAAAGGTTTACCGACTGTGAGACTCGCTACTCACTGCTCGAGAAAACTTGTTACGCTTTGGTATGGGCTGCTCTCCGGCTAAGGCAGTATATGTTGACTCATACCACTCTGCTGATTTCCAAGATGGATCCAATCAAGTATATCTTCGAGAAGCCGGCTTTATCTGGAAGAATCGCTAGATGGAAAATGATCCTGACTGAGTATGATATCCAGTATACTACCCAAAAATCTATAAAGGGGAGTGTACTAGCTGACCATCTAGCTCATCAAGCCGTCGAAGATTACCAATCTATGAGATTCGAATTCCCTGATGAGGACATCATGACATTGGACAACATTGAAGGTAATAAACCAGATGACAGACCTGAACAAGGATCTCGATGGACCCTGTACTTTGATGGTGCTTCAAATGCACTTGGCAACAGTATCGGTGCGGTACTCATTTCTCCGGAAGGCTGCCATACACCCTTCACTGCCCGACTTTGCTTCAGCTGTACCAACAACATGGCTAAATATGAAGCTTGCATCTTTGGTCTCAAGGCTACTATAGACTTGGGAATCAAATCTTTGGTCGTATTTGGGGACTCGGCTTTGGTTATCAGTCAAGTCAAAGGAGAGTGGGACACCAAACATCCTAATCTTATCCCATACAAAGGACATGTCTTGACATTGTTGCCTCATTTCGAGCAGATTACCTTCGAGCATTTCCCGCGAGAAGAAAATCAGTTAGCCGATGCTCTGGCTACAATGTCTTCCATGTTTAAACTCAACTGAGATAACGAAGCTCCCCAAATCACCATCGAGCGAATGGACGAACCTGTGCACTGTCATAAGATTAACACCAAAGAAGTATTGGAACACCCCTGGTTTCATGAAATCAAAAGGTATCTCCAGACTAGAGAATATCCTGAAAGAGCTTCAGTCAATGATAAAAAGTTCTTAAGGAGATTTGCTGCCAAGTTCTTCCTAAGCAATGGCATTCTTTATAAGCACAACCATGATTGTGTCCCACTTCGTTGTGTGGACAAGGTTGAAGCAGAGTTGATCATGACCGAAATACATAGCGGCACATTTGGCACCCACTTGAGCGGACATACGATGACTAAGAAGATTCTAAGGGCCGACTACTACTGGTCTACCATGGAAGCTGATTGTCATCAACATTCCCGTACCTGCCACAAATGCCAAGTCTACACCGACAAGGTACATATTCCTCCTATTCCTCTCAACGTTCTGACGGCACCTTGGCCATTCGCGATGTAGGGCATTGACATGATTGGAGAGATCAAGCCCACGGCATCCAATGGACATTGCTTCATCTTGGTGGCTATTGATTACTTCACCAAATGGGTCGAGGCAGCTTCCTATGCCTCAGTTACAAAGAACATGGTTGCCCGCTTCATCAAGCAGAACCTCATATGCCGGTATGGTATCCCCGACAGGATCATCACAGACAATGGTACAAATTTGAACAACACCATGATCACCGCTCTATGCGAACAGTTCAAGATTTATCATCACAATTCATCTCCCTATCGGCCGAAGATGAACAGTGCTGTTGAAGCCGCGAACAAAAACATCAAGAAGATCATTCAAAAGATGACAAACACCTACAAGGACTGGCATGAGATGTTACCGTTTGCTCTGCATGGATATCGTACCACGACACGTACTTCAACAGGGGCAACCCCTTTCTCTTTGGTATATGGCATGGAAGCTGTTTTGCCTATGGAAGTTTAGATTCCTTCCTTGAGGATTATGAAAGATGCCGGTTTGAGTGAAGACGATTGGATTCAGACCCAGCTTGATCAACTTAACTTGATCGACGAGAAATGACTTACTGCTGTTTGTCATGGTCAGACGTATCAAAAACGGATGATCAAGGCTTTCAACAAGAAAGTCAGGCGTCAGGAATATCGAGTCAGAGATCTTGTAATCAAGCGGATCATCTTACCGCAAAGTGATCCCAGGGGCAAGTGGACTCCTACTTACGAAGGACCATTTGTGATCAAGAGCATCTTTTATGGTGGGGCAATGATTCTGACCACCATGGACGGCGACGACTTGCCGCACCCTGCAAACGCAGACATAGTTAAAAGATACTACGCATAAAATAACCCGACAAGTTGAAAACCCGAAAGGGAAACTTGGGCAAGAATGGGCATCCTGGTGAATCGAAAACCCGAAAGGGCGGTTCAGGCAAAAATTAGGGATAAAACAAAAAATATTTACACCCGGCAAGTTGAAAACCCGAAAGGGCGACTTGGGCAAAAAAGGGTTTCCCGGTGGATCGAAAACCCGAAAGGGCGGTCCAGGAAAAAGTTAGGGAATTAAAGCGTATGACTATGTCTCGTCGGATCACTTTAAGGACAATATCTTCACCAACAAAGCTCCAAGCTACTGATCAATCCAGTCATCGACGGACGAAGCAGCGAATGGACAAGACACTCAGAGTTGTGAAGGCTATAGCAGAATGGGAATCCCATGGAATTGTTACACATAGCCATCTTTCTGTTGTATAAATTTTTTTCTCAATTTTTACGACAACATTCTCTTACTAGGATGTCTGTCTCCTTTGTACAAAGATACTTACAAAAGTTAATACAAAGATACTTCAAAGTGCAGAAATTTGCTTGCCTTTCTTTTCTTTTTACACTTATATTTTATTTGAAAACGTCCAATGTTTTGTTGAATAGGCATATGCATTTGAATATAATCACTGCTTACAAATAAAACGAAATTGAGAAAGGATAATTACTGATAGGTTGAAGGTGTAGGAAGATATCGTTGTGTTGTTCCAGAAAGGAAATCCCCTACAGTAAATCATTTAGATCCTCAACAAAGCTAAAACCTCAGAGTACATGTCTCCAGCGGAGTTAAGCTTCAAGACCCCCAGCGGAGCCAGTGCATCCTAAACTTGATTCCCCAGTTGAGTTAAGTTTCAAAGTTCCCGTCAGAGTTCAAACTCTCGATCCCCAGTGGAGCTCGAAAAACCTGAAAAACCTATCCCCCAGCGGAGCCAGAGTATACTAAACCTTCTTCCCTGGCGAAGTCAAATTTCCAACTATCAACCCCCGGTGGGAACTGTTCAACTTCCCCCAACTTCCCTAGTAGTTTGGCATACAACCCAAAACTCTTGATTTCACCGGCCGAGTAAACATTCTCCCCACAGAGTTATCTCCCAGCATATCGAAGATTCTCGATCCCATTTCTCCAAGCAGAAACCTCCCAGGTTTTAATTCCCCAGTAGAGATTTTCAGAGTTTTCCTTATTTCCCAGGAAAGTCATGAAGGATCCTCATTCCCCGTAGAAGTTGACAGAACCCTTGTAAATCCCCACAAGTCACTAAGGATTTTCAATCCCCAACATTGGTCCCAGGATTTCTCATTTCTCAAACAATCAGAGATTCTTTAACCCCCAAGCAGTCAGCAAGAGTTCCTCATCTTCAACAAAGATTTTTGAGTCCTCAGCATCTGTCGAGATTTACTTTCCCCAGCAATAGCCAAAGGATTTTCAATCCCCAGCAGCAGTCAAGAATTTAGTCTCCTCAGCAAGACAGCTACTCAGCTTACATGCATAACCATTACATTCATATATCATAAACATTGATGAAACACAGTTCATTGCATCATACATATCATGCAACATAACTTTGTGTTTTAGCTAACATTTTACCCCTTTTTAAGGATAAGATTAAAAGGATTTCATTAACAATTATTCAGATACAGTACGGATACACCCCATACACGAAAGTTATTCTACTACTCATTCAGACTTCAGCAATCCGATACATACTAGATACGCTCCAGACACGGCAGCCATTCTATCTCTCATTCAGATTCAACTACAAGTTCAGATACGCTCCAAACACGGATGCCATTCTGGCCCTTTACACCAGCAGTTTGATTCCCCCCAGTGCAGTCACCACGGAAGTCATTTTGTCACTTATTCAGATCCCAGTTACAGTTTCAGATACACTCCAAACACGGAAGTAATTCTGCTACTCATACAGGTCTCAACTTCAGATACAGTTCAGATATGCTCCAGACATGGTTGCCATTATGTCACTCACTTAGAATTTATCCTTAGTACACAGTTTCTCCATATACAAATGTTTCTCGGTTACCCATTCACAATACAGATACACTCCAGACACGACAGTCATTCTGATATTCATTCAAAGTTCAAATACAATTACAACTCAGATACGCTCCAGACACGGACGCCATTCTTTTTCTCATACAGACTCAGTCTCTAGATACAGTTCAAATGCATTCCAGACACATATACCATTTTGATGCTCATTCTTCTGACCTACAACATTACAGTCCAACAAACATTCTTGGATGGCATCTTTAAGCCCATCCCTAGCAAGATTCTACCATCTCCAAATGGCATCTTTAAGCCCATCTCCAGCAAGATTCTACCATCTCCAAATGGCATCTTTAAGCTCATTTCCTCAGCTATATTTTGACGAGTGCAAATTTACGGGCACTCTAGTGTCCAATCCTCTTTTACCTTCGAGTCGCGAAAGGCAAACTTGCCAATCTAACTCTTCAGGTTCAAGAAGATTGAACAGGGGCAACTGTTGTACCCCAAAATTTTCCCTCCCATTTCATCAACATTTCTCATCACAAGACTCTTGGAACTCAAGATCAAGCTAGGGTTTGCTCTGCTCAAGACACCTCCTTGCACTGTTGACCTAAATTAGGGTTTGAATTTGCACAAGGATGTTTTGACCCACAATGCCCAAAATGACTTTCATGCTTCATGTTGGACTCACAAGTTTGTCCATACCAAGTTTCAAGCCTTGATTCAAATTTTTTCCCAGTCAATTGGACAATTGACCTAGAAATCAGTTGTATTGGGGAAAAAGTCAATTGTGGCCAATTGACAGTCAAACCTCATGAATTTTGACCCACATCAACATTATGAACTCATATGAACCATTTGATTAAGTTTGTATCACAATTCCACCAGAAATTTGATCAGATCATCAAAAGGGCAAAATGGTCATTTTTAGGGTTTTGACTACACAAAGGCAATTTTTGACTGTTTGACCTAACCAATGGCAAATTAAGTCAACCATGGACTCAAGAACTCAATGACATTGTCTTGACCCATTCAACAAGTTCAAAAGATCTCAAATGCACAAGATTGACAGATGAATTTTTCAGTCAACTGATCAAAATTTGACTGTATATTGAAAAGTCAAACTTTGACTTTTTGGTCAAAATCAAGTGCCAAGGGTCATTTTTCATCAAGACATGTCAAATTATGAAACTTGTTCATCAAGAAACCCAAAATTGCAAATTAGGGATTAAAATGGAAAAATTTCATAACTTAGAAATTTTCTAAGTTATAAAATTTTCTTATTTTTTCCTAACTTTGCCCCACATTTTCACCAAGATGAAAATGGATTCAAACAAAACTTGCAACATGAAAGTTGTATTCCATCACAAAGTATACAACTTTTATTCACAAAGTTTTCTCAAAAGAAGCTTGGATCTCAAGTTATGATTTTTGGAACAAGGGTACCTAAAACTTTTAACTTAGAGAAATTTTGCCCTAGTTTAGGCAGGATTTTGACCCATCTTCTTGGCCATTTTCACATATTTCCACTTTGAGTTTAAAATTTCATTTCAAATATGGATTATAGTACATGTTTCAAGCTTTCCAAATTGTCCAAGAACTCCTCAAACACCTTTGTGGTTAGGGAGAATCGAATGCTTGAAGTTGGCAAAAACTCACTTTGCAACCATGGCCAATACGTGTTCATACCACTTGCCAAATCTGACCAAACTAGCTTAGTGCACAATTACAGGCCTCTAAACCAATCCACGCTCCATAATTAAATACAAATCCAGTGAGCTAATGCTTTATCTTTGCCATTTGGACATTACACACAAAACTAATCCTTAATTAGAAAAAGGTACATTGCCATTTTTAAAAAGATATGCTTTATGTCAAACCATGATCTTTGAAGCATGGGGCCATATCTCTGAAGCAAAATCAAATCCAAAAATTTCAAGTATCAAGGACATTGTATGCAGCATAATACATGACTGGTGCAGGCCTGTGAGAACAAGTTACACTTTCTTGCTTCACAAAAGAAAAAATGTTGTCCAAATCCTCCCAACTCAAAAACCAGCCAGAGTCAGCTTACACAAAGATTGCAAACAAGTTTCATATACCCTAGCAATCCAGAAACACGAGCCCTTGACCACTAAAACCTCCTTGTACACAAAATCCCCATTTTCTTGCAAAACAGGGCCAGTTCTGCATATTGCAAGCCACATTCAAATTCCCTCGTGCGTTTTGTCCAAAACTACTTCAAACACATTCCAATCAACCTACCTGAGCTATCCAGATCATTCACAAGTTGCTGTAACTCCATTAACACACATTGCCATTTTTTTTTGGAAGCTTTGCAGGTTGAGTTCTGTAGCACGATTCAGGCTACTTCAAAACAAACCAAGCATTGGGAAAGCTTCAGTGGACATCAGGCAAGCTCAAAAGAACCTCAAGCACCATTAAAAACTGCTACATTGTCCAGCTCGAACTCAACTGAAACAGGTATTTCATGAACTTCTATCTCTCTATTTAGGAATAGTTAGACTTAGGTTTGTGAACGAAAGATGTTGTATTCATAGCCCTGAAACCATACATGTGCTTAGTTTTCATTTATATTAATCGTGCTAGGAGAATTTCATCCATGAACTTTCTGAAAAAACTAGGTTTGAAATTAGGGCCAGAGAAATTCTCTCTGTTCTTTGAGAGTTACTTGAGTTTTTTATATGGTTAGATTCGTTGTTTGATGCTCTACAAGTTTCATGTTATGAGTTTTGTCAAAAAAAAACACAGAATCAGGAGATACAAGTTTGTATGGAAAACGCGCGTTTTTGATGTTTGAACAGAGGAAGGAGATGAAGTCCTTGGGCTGGGCCTGGTTATCTTTGCTTCTAACACTTGTTTTTTCAGCTTCACACCCCCTTGGCCCATTTCTTGTATTTTTTTTATTATCATTTTTGCATTTTTATTTCATTTCTGATTTTGATATTTTATTTTCTAACATAAAAAATACTTAAAAAATGTTTTCATAAATTTTTATATTTTTTTGGTATTTATTTTAATTATTTCCACCATTTAAATGATTAAATACTTTATATTCTTTTGTTAAAATTTAAAAAAATAATACAAATAATACTTTTATTTTCATTTTCATTTTTACTCACATTTGAAAATATTTTCTTGAAATATATACATTTTTGTAAATAATTTATTTTATTTTTATATACACTTAATATATTTATATATATATATATATATATATATATATATATATATATATATATATATATATATATATATATATATATATATATATATATATATATATATATATATATATATATATATATATATATATATATATATATATATATATATATATATATATATATATATATATATATATATATATATATATATATATATATATATATATATATATATATATATATATTTTATTAAGTAATTAGAACAAAAACACAAAAATAATACATTTTTATTTTTATTAATATTTTATACTAAAAATACCCTTTTTTCAATATACTTTTATTTTTGTACAAATTGATGCATTATTGTATATAAATAATAAATAATACTATTTATTTAAGAAATTAGGGTTTTTGCCCTAAAAACAAAAATAATTAAAATTGACTTTTTTTTATTTATTTCTTTACATTTCACATTAAAAATACTTTTTACATACATAAAAACTTTTTTTGCATAATACATTTTATTTAGTATTTATTTATGGTATTTATTTAAATATTGTACATTTAGTTGTTATGCCTTACACATTCAATTTGGTTGTAATAATTTAGGGTTTAATTTCTTGTCTAAATAATCCCCTATTCAAATTTGTACCTCCCTCCCTATATCATATTGTAATAGTGTAGAATTTAAATTCTCGCACATTTAAATACTTTCAATTATGTCATGATTAGACTTAGGGTTTGTATGCAAAATCAAAACCAACAAATAGTTTGACCTAATCAAAGACAAAAATTGCATGAAAAACAAACACAATGCACACTTGCACTCATAGGGTTTCAATCCACTTGTTGCCTTAAAAAATTGGCCATGGTATGCATGTCAAGTACTTTGGCAAAACAAAAACAAAATAAAAGATCATAGTCCCTCGATGACGCTATCTGAGTTGCCTAAACAAAAATGATCAAGTCCCTCAAGAAAATTGCCAAAAATACTTGATACTATTGCTATCATGGTCTATACGATGACCCGCACCTATCCCGTTTAACATCCTAACACAAGGTTGTTCACCAACTACAATGGTGAAGCAACACTGTTAAAAGGGTTAAAAACATAAGAAAGATCTTTGAGTAAAATAGGGTAGACAACTCTTAGTTAATTGATCAAAACTTGCAAAAACATCCTTGCTATCTTCAAAACACACTTCACAACACAATTTCAAAATCCTACTTTCAAAACATTGAAAACTTTTCAAAAGACATAAACACCTTTGTATACATTCAAACAAGAATCATTACAAAGGTTGCCACAACGATGGCCTCTTTTCAAAACATCTTTCAAAACCACACACAAAACACCATTTCAAACAATTGAAGAGCACCATTTCAAACAATTGAAAAGCAAAGCAAGTGATCTAAGCAAGTAACTAAGAGCCCATGGATAACCATGGATAGAAAGGGTGCTAATACCTTCCCTTTCTATAATCTACTCCCCAAACTCAAGAAAACATCTCAAAGGTCTTTCCTGTGCTTTTTGACCTTTCCTTAGGATAAAATAAAAAGTCGGTGGAGACTCTTGCTAAACCGAAACATTTGCGAACACAAACGCAAAATCCCAAGTCAGTTCTCCCACCGTATCACAGCTTGGTTACAGGAAAATAAATCCTCTTGCCCCTTGATAGACATCTGGTTCAACATAACCTTGCTTCACAGGCCCTTGATACCCTTGAAATGGTTATTGAAAATGCTATGGTACGATGTCATGATGTTATGTACAAGTATCCACACAAAGCAAACAAGTCGTTATGTACAAATAATCATATACACACAAAGCATACAATTCCTTAGGTTTAGGCTTGCATGGAGTCATAGGTAAGTACCCTCTTGAAGTTTAGTTGGTTCAACCTGTCCTAGAAAGTGATCGGGTTCTGAGGAGTCTCATATCACTGACCTTTCTTTTAGGCATTGTTTTAGCTCAAGCACCGAAGTATTGCAGCCAAAATATCCCAAAAGTCCAATCTCTATGAGTGTAGCATCGAGTATCAACCAATCTTCGGTAGGAACCAAATCCGGCCATCTCACTACTTTCTAATGGCTTAGGACGAGTCAATTAAAGGTTCTAAAGGTGAGTTAGCGCTTAATGACACTATAAGGAAGCCTAATGTTATCCTTGACTAACTCAAGGAACATTAGTACAAGCTAGAGTATCATGCTAACATAGCTACCACTTTGTCCATATCGGTCTACGCCGTATAACCTCCATGATTTATTGTTACTTACCTAAAAATGTGCCCCAGATCCGGGTGTAGGATCTTTAACAATAACCCAAGAAAAAGTCCAAAAATGTAAAGTAAGCAAGTCAAACAAGGAAAGCATTATAAAGGTGATCTAGCTCTAAGGTAACCCCACTTTTAAGTTTACTCCCCAACAGAGTCGCCAGTTCTGTAATACGGTGAGAGAACTGACTTGGGTGTTTTGCATTTGATTGTAATTATTGCGGATAGCAAGAGTCGCCACCGACTTTTCTTTTATCCAATAAGGAAAGGGTGAAAAGAACAGGAAAGACCTTTGAGATATTTTCTTGAGTTCGGGGGGTATGTTATGAAAAGGGAAGGTGTTCGCATCCTTTTCATCCGTAGTCATCTACGGGATCTTAGTTGCTTGCTAGATCATTTTAAAATGCTTTTTTTGAAATGTGTTTGTAGTGGGTGTAAGTTTGAAAATATTTTGAAAACGCCTTTGTTGTGGCAAACTTTGTAATGATTCTCGTCTCTATAAGAATGTATACAAAGTGTTGGTTTTGAAAATAGTTCAAAGAGATGTTTGTTTTTGAAGATGTTTTAAAAGTGTAAGTGTGGAAATGGTTTTAGTTTGCGTGCAAGCAACTACGAGCGTCCTACCTACTAAAAAGGTCTATGTTCTTTTCCTCCTCCTTTAGATGTTGCTATCTTATCATTGATTTGGTAAGAAGCCCTATCGTTGGACGTGAAGGGACGGGCGTGGGTCAATCGTATAGTCATATAAGGCAACTTATGAGATGTTTTAGAAATTTTCGTAAGGGACTAGATCGTTTACCAAAGGCAACATCGAGGGACTACGATCTTTTTTATCGAGGGTCTTTGCTAAAACGCCCATATTCGAGGGACATGACTATTTTCCTAGGAAACAAGCGAGATTACCCTAGAGGTGCACGTCTGTGAATAGTGTGTTTGATTGCATGCATTTTTGTATTTGAAATTAGGGTTTTCTAACGGTTGATTTTATCTTGCCATACACGCCCTAATTACTAACAATTTATATTAAAGCGGTACATTGCGGAAATTAAAATCCTAAGCTATTACATCATTTGGGGATGGGGTATATAAATTTGCAAATGGGGGGTGGAAAGCAATAAAAATCCTAATTATTATAACCATATTTAATAGCAATGAAAGAAAATATAAAAAAACAAAAACAACGCAAAAGAGAGAAAAAAAACAAATCTTTCGATTCATGTAGCATGTTAGAAGCATGCACCCTTCGATTCAATACCCTTTTTTCTTCTGTTTGGGCCTGTAAAGCAGTATGTGTTGAAGCATGCACCCTTCGATTCATACACCCTTTTTCCTTTTGTTTGGGCATGTGAAACAATATAGATCGAAGCTTAAAGCTTTGTGTCGAAGCATGCTGTAAATCTTTCACTCCAACATTATTTTATGGTCTATACACGTTAGTTCTTAATATATGATTGACAAGAAAAGAAGAAAAACAAAAGGTTAGCTTCGAATGCAATGGTTATTACATGTTATCTTCAAAAATAAACACCAATGATGCTTGAAACGAAGGGTTTAAAGTCAAGAAGACTTACCTTGAAGCTGTAATGTGTCTTTCGAACTTGAGTTGCTTCCTTGAATGTTCTTGGGTTCGAAAGATAAGAACAAAGGTGTTGTGTTTTGTTGGTTAAGGGTTCGAAAGAAAAGAAACAGAGGTGTTGTGTTTTTTTGGTTCTGGGTTTAAGAGTGTTCTAAGGCTTTAGCCTTGTGTTCTTTCCTCTCTCATTTCTTTTCTGCTTCTCCTTTTTCCTTGTCCAAAAGCCCCCCTTAGATGTTGTGGAAACAACTTATTTATAGAAGAGTCTTGCTGGTGTTTTTTTTTTTTTTGGGGGGGGGGGGGAATGAAATTTGAACAGTTTGGGTATGTTCTTTTCATAGCTTTTGAGGTGCAGCTCTTATATGCTAGTTTGGTGCAAATATGAGACTAGTTTAGGAGCAGCATAACAGGACTTATTTTGCATCAGTTTTAGAGTGTTGTGGCAGCTTGGTGTAAGACTGTTTCATAGCAGTACAGCAGATTGTTTTTGACATGGTTTTAGGCTGTTATATAGACAATATAGCAAACTTGGGCTTGGTAGCATATAAGACTTTGTTCAACAGCCTTCAACCAAACTCATCAAAAGAGAAGACAATATTTGTTTCCACCAATTATGTGTTCTTCGAATGGACCAACAATTGTATGTTCTTAAAATCCATCAATTGTATGCTCTTCGAATGGACCACCAAATGTATGTTCTTCGAATCCACCAATTGTACGTTCTTCGAATGGACCACCAATTGTATGTTCTTCGAATGGACCACCAATTATATGTTCTTTGAATCCACCAAATGTATGTTCTTCGAATGGACCACCAAATGTATGTTCTTCGAATCCACCAAATGTAAGTTCTTCTAATAGGCCACCAAATTTATGTTCTTCAAATGGACCACATTCATCTGAATGTACCACTTTGAGCATGCAAGATGATCTCATTGGCATAGTCAAAATGAAATAATTTCTGGATTACATTCCTACCAGTAACCATAAGTTGATTAAGTGGTCGAAAGTTCAAATGTCCAAACCTCAAATTGTAATTCATAGTTTAGAAACTATGTGTGTCGAAGGGTTTAGAGGTGGATCGAAGCAAGCATGAAGGAAGCCATTGCCTTGTGGATCAAAGCAAGCATGAAGGAAGCCATTGCCTTGTAGATCTAAGCAAGCATGAAGGAAGCCATTGCCTTATGGGTCGAAGCAAGCATGAAGGAAGCCATTGCCTTGTGGATCGAAGCAAGCATAAAGGAAGCCATTGCCCAGCTAAAACTTGGGAAATCGAAGCAAGCTTTCTCTTCTTTGATTTGTCAAAATATGCAAACCGCTTCTTTCATCCAGTCAAGTGGTTCGAACAGCCTGAACTAGATTTTGAATTTGACATAGTTATCTGCACACCTTTTTTATCTGCATTACCCTTTCGACAGTTTTCTCTTTGACCCGATGCTTGAAAGTCCAATTGTACTTGTGCAAACTCGAGGTTTTGAAAATCTTTGTGAGAAATGTCTTGAGAAAAGAGAGGGAAAATTTTGGGGTACAACAAATATCAAGCAAGATTACCTTACTTTCAGTAAGTTTATAACTTCTGAATATCAGTGGGGAGGTAACAATGATTGTGGGGAACACTGTAGAGGATGAGGGAAATGTTAAGACTGTATTTTTATGATCAGAGCTGGATCAAGGGGAATTAGATTCATTCATATCCATAGATGAATCTATTATTTTATTTTTCTTCTTTTTCTTCTGAGATGTTTCAGACTCTTGAAACATGACATTTATGGCTAATCTTTTCTTGCTAGATAGATTTTATTTTGGTGGAAATAGACGTGGTTTCTTACAACATCATCTTTTTTCTTCTTCACCATTTGCTTCCAAGAAGGAGTTTCTAAAAAGAAACATTTCCCTTAGGCTTTCATTTTGATTCTGAATTTTGAACTGAGGGCTTTTTATTGGTAGACTGATGTTCATAGCCTTTTCTTCAGGTGGTTTGGATACCTTTTTTAGAATTCCCATTTCTACCAGGTTCTCAGAGTTGAAGGGTTCCCCAATGGTCATCTTAAGGTATTTTCATCCAGATCCCCCAAATCAATACTCTCAGTGATGATACTGGATAAGAGTCTTCCAAGATGAATATAACTCTTCCTTCTATCATTTCCATCTCTGGTCATTCTTACATTATCTATTAGATGATGAAAAATAAGAGAGGAAAGATTTATACAAATGCCTAAGGAAATGAATTATAGTATGTATAACATATCTCTAGAAATAATCGATGCATGCTTCCTTTGCGGTACTTGGATTATTGATGATTCAAAGATTTTGGCCCAGATTCTTAGAGGATCATGAAGACCATCACTCTTAGATGCTTTTTGTGATTTAAAGATGACTTGATAAACTTCTATCAATTCCGACCATCGACTGTTTGCTTCATAGCACCTTAATCCTTTTCCATCAAGATTGAGAACTTTGGCAATGATTTATTCATTGATGATAACCTTCTTCCCTTTAACAAACGACACTACTTGGAAGGTTGATGACTTAGCATGCAGCCAAAAGTATTTTACAAGGTGAGGAAGAATGGGACCTTTGAGAAGGTTGAAGTATTTTCCCCACCCTTGGTTTGTAACATTATCCAAAAGATCAAAGCCATTATCTTTGATGTTTTGAAAATCTACGAAGGGTTCATAAAGAACTTTTAAAGAGTCCAAATATGTAGACAGAGTAACTTCAGGAGCATCTATTGTACACCAAAATTTTCCCTCCCATTTTTCTTCAAGACATTCTCCTAGGGTTCTCAAATGCTCAAGGTTGCTCAAGAATTGATCAGACAAATGCTCCTGCTAAGCAATGAACTTACAACTAGAGTTTCACTTTTCTCAAGGAAGATTGGGTCTCTAAGACCTCAAGTGGATGTCATGGTTTCTTATATGTCTCCAAGAATGCTCAAAACAAATGGAAAGATCACTTAGACAATGCTTAAACCAAATGGACCATAGCTTAAAAGTTTGTGTAAGCATTAAATTATGGTGAGATTTGCAAGTTAAAAGGCCTGCAATACAAGATTATGCAGAATAACATGTATATCGGATTATGTGTTCTTCATCAAAATGACTTGTAATTCCAGAATGGATCACTACCTTCATGCCTTTGAATCTCCCAACTCAAGTATGATAAATTCATGCTCTTAGATGTTTTGGAAAGCTTGAAACATTGTCTACAACTTTCATGTTGACCACTTTGGCTAAATTAAACTGGAACTTGATGAAAATTGGCCAAGAAGTTGAAATAAAAACTTACCAAAACCTGTTGAAAATTTCTCTAAGTGTTGGACGAAAATGTCATGAGTTTATGAGATTGTATCTTCAAATCTAAGCGTTTTTTGGACATCAACCCTTTGATACAAAGTTGTAGAATTCATCAAGATCTACAATTTTCACGTCAAAAGTTTCCTTTGAATCATCTTGCATCTTGGTGAAAAAATGCCATGAAGTAATGAATTTATCATGTACAAAACACCCAGAAAAATTTCTAAGTCTTGAAAAGTTTGACTTTTTTCATTGAATTTTGACTTTCTTGATTTCTTGATGATCAAGCTTCACATTTTTGAATGTCTTGATGAATTTTGATTTTTTGAAATTTAGTGTTGACCAAAAGGTCAAAGTTTGACCTTTTGTGTATCAGTTGACTTTTCGTCAGTTGATCCAAATTTCAACTATCAAACCATTGATCCTGAGAAATGATTCGAGCCATGAAATTAGATTAACATGTCGTGTTTGAGTCCTTGAGATTATGCTTCAAGCCATTAGGTAATATATTAGGTCAAAAGTCAATGATCAATCAACTTCAGTCAAAACCCTAATTTGTGACCTTAGTGCTTAGGAGATGATATGACCTAGTCAACACTTGTGCAAGCTTGAGTCATTGGGGATTTTTGGTTATAAATGTCTTGAGAAAAGATAGGGAAACTTTTGGGGTACAAAAGCTGCCCCTGTTCAATCTTCTTAAACCTGAAGAGTTAGATTGGCGGGTCCTCCATTCGTGACTTGAAGGTTGAAGATGATTGAACACTTAAGTGCCCAAAAATTTGCACTCGTTTGTGCTTGAAGTAGAACTATTTGTTACTTATATCGGGAATGGGCTTAAAGATTCCATTTGGAGAGATGGTTGAGAGTTTTCAGAGATGGGCTTATAGATGCCATCTTGAGGTAATTTTTTATAGAAGTATCCGAATGAGTCTACGCTCGATTGTATCTGAAGAGTGCTTTCCAAAATGAACCTCTGGGAAAGGTGTTTGAATAGCTGCTTGTCATGTAGATAGTCGCCCCATCCTATTTTGGGAATTGATATACAATCATTTTGTTGGTAAATTCGTCCTGTTTTGGGAATTCATACAATTGGTGATAAAGATAGTTGCCTCATCCTGTTTCGGGAATTGATCTTTAATCTGACCAAAGAGAAAGAAAGACAGTTTCCCCATCCTATCCTGGGAGTTAATCTTCAATCTGTTCATATAGATAGTCACCACGTCCTGTTTCGAGAATTGATCTATAATCATTTTGCTGGTAAACTCGTCTTGTTTCAGGAATTCATACCATTGGTGATAAAGATAGTTGCCCCGTCCTGTTTTGGGAATTGATATTTAATCTGACCAAAGAGAAAGAAAGATAGTTTCCCTGTCCTATTCCGGGAGTTGATCTACAATCAATTTGCTGGTAAACCCATCATGTTTTGGGAATTCATACCATTGGTGATAATGATAATTTCCCCGTCTTGTTTCGGGAATTGATCTCTAATCTCACCAAAGAGAAAGAAAGATAGTTTCCCTGTCCTGTCTCAAGAGTTAATCTTCAATCTGTTCACGTAGATAGTCACCCCGTCATGTTTCAGGAATTAATCTATAATTAGTTTGCTGGTAAACCAGCCCTGTTTTGGGAATTCATACCATTGGTGATAAAGATAGTTGCCCCGTCCTGTTTCGGGAATTGATCTTTATCCGACCAAAGAGAAAGAAAGATAGTTTCTCCGTCCTGTTCCATGAGTTAATCTTCAATCTGTTCACGTAGATAGTCGCCCCGTCTTGTTTCTAGAATTGATCTCTAATTAGTTTTTCACAAATAGTTACCCTTACTTGTTTTAGGAATTAATCTGGAACCTGCTTTTTGTTGGCCGTAGAGACAGTTGCCCCGTCTTGTTTCTGTTAGACGGTGCGGAAAGTGATCGAGAGGGGGGGGGTTGAATATATCACCTCCTAATTTTTCAAAAATTTAAAATCTTTTATCAAAGTATATTGAAAGCAGCAGAAAATTAATGTCCTAAATCAACTTCCGTCTATTTTGAACCGACTACTAGAAAACCGGACATGTGAAAAACTTGTTGGATTTTATTATATGAAATGGATGAATATACAACACAAATTATTTAACGTTTTTAATGCACTTATCACTAAAGTAGTGTTTCCAATGAAATAAAACTTGTTAGGAGTTTTGTCAAACACTTGGCATATGCTTGTTGGATGATTTAATAATGGTAATTTTATCAAATTATTTGAACCACTATTTTATCATTAAACAGAAAACCCAGCAAGCCAATTGAAGCACAAAATTATGGAAAATGTAAAGAGATAGAGAGAAAGAAAGAACAATATGCAAGCATTTTGGTAAGGAAGTTCCCCACATTTGTCCTTGCGTGTGGGTACGTCTCCCTCTCAATTTCAGAATTGAAACTGAGAACTCTTATAACAATTTGATGAATATTTGAATACAAGGTTACACT
The DNA here is from genome assembly GCA_948472305.1 of Vicia faba. Classification (NCBI taxonomy): domain Eukaryota; kingdom Viridiplantae; phylum Streptophyta; class Magnoliopsida; order Fabales; family Fabaceae; genus Vicia; species Vicia faba. Next base: position 1,551,137,045 of record OX451739.1, on the reverse strand, counting down.
ACACAGACAGAAAGAAATTCCTATGATCTTATTCTTCTTGTAAGAACCTCTACTTGATATGAGCTGTATCAAGATTCCCTGCAAGATCCACAATCGATCCTCCGCTTCCATGACATGTTTGCAAAAATCCCTTTGATTTCCAAACCCCTCGCTGCGACTGAATCCGACTTGTGTGACCGTGACTAACAAACCCTCAAGAACACGCCCGTTCTTGAAGGACAAACCCCATGGTTTTTTATTGAAGCCCCCTTCACAATCTTCAATCCAGCTGAGATCCCTTTAATGCACAACTGAACGTTTTCTCTTGATCTCTTGATCCAATTGAACAAATATGTTTGATTTTTGTTGTTGTTGTTGAATGAATATGATTGAGAAGATGATGAAGATGAAGTATCTTTTAGGCTTCTTGATGCTCACTATTGATGCTCATAATTATAATATGTGACATGTGCTTTTGCTGCTGAAAACACTTGCTTATATATGTAACAGAAAACGGTTAGAGATAGAAAAATGTATTATGAGTCAATGCATCTTAGCATGAGTCGACTCATGTTAGTTATGAAATATAGGATGAGTCGATACATGTTATTATGAGTCGATGCAAGCAGATATCATAACATATTAAAAAACCAAATATTTTACATGAATCGAGCATAACACGTATGTGTCGATACATACTAATTGAACTTTTAATTTTTGAACATAAAATGTGTTATGAGTCAATGCATGATGTTATGTATCGATGTGTGATCGGTGGATCTGGAACTGACTGTTTAACGCTGGTTCGCGAAATGTCGCGGAAGCAAGAGTCGCCACCGTCTTTTATTTTCTCCAAATGGAAAGGACAAAAGCACAGAAAAATTCCTTATAGAGATTGCTCTCGGTTCGGGAGGTAGGTTATAGAAAGGGAAGGTGTTAGCACCCTTTCTATCCATGGTTATCCATGGGCTCTTAGATACTTGCTCATTGTGTTTTCAAAAATGGTTTGTTTGCTTTTCAATGTGGGTTTAAAAAAAGTTTCTTTGAAAATTCCAGTTCGACTCTTGTATCGGTCCTCAAGAGTGTTTGAAAAATTGCTTTCGAAAGCTTTTTTTGAAAAGGTGTCGGTGTGAAAAGTATTTTTTTGATTTGTTTTGAAATTTAGAGCAAGTATCTAGAGTCGTCTACCTACCCTAAGGAATTCGTCTGTGTAAATGTCCTTTAAAGTAGTGCCATCCCACCATTGAGAGGTAGGTAGCACCACCGTTGGAGGTGTTCGGGTCAATTCGAGGTTAGGGACGTGGTGATCACCAGAGCAATGGGAAGACACCTTAGAAGCTACCCTCATGCCAGGTTCCCGGATCATGAGGACTTACTAAGACATCCTCTACTCGACGATCACCTTTCGAAGGCAAGGCAACAGTGAGGCGTACCCTAGGGGTGGTGTGTGCGATTCGTGTGTCGTTTTCATTTGCATTTATCTTGTCATGTTATTGGCGTTCTACGCTTGTTTTTATTTTCGTCCATACATTCTTTCATGCCATTTGTTAACAATTAAAAATTGCGAGAAAAGTAAATTCTAAGCTATTACAAACGGCGCGGGTCCACATCGCCAAAAGTTTCTCGAACCCGATTTGACAGAAAATAAATAAACAAAGTAAATAAAGAATTAAAAGTGCGAGCAATTATTTACACGGCTTTGGGAGAGATACACAAATATTATACGAAAGAAGAAATAAATATGCGAATTGAAATTTAAATCGAAACGAGGGCGTTGGACCCTTTTGCAAAAAAATTGGATTAATGAGGAATTAGTTAAAATTAAAAGAAAGAAAGAATTTGTTTTTTTTTGTATTTTAAGATTTTTTTAGGATTTTAAGGAAAAAGAATTAATTAAAATTAAAATAAGATGCAAACCCTAATCCTAATTATTTTTAATTTATTAAGAAATATTGAAGTTTTTTGACCTAAATTAACCCTAAGTTATTTTTATATGCAAATTTGGTTATAAAAAATAAATATCTAATTATTTAATTATTTATGAAAGAAAAAAATAAAAAGGATGAAAAATTAATTAAACCTAATTCTATATTTTTTAGATTTTTCTTATTAAAAGAATTAAAATTAACCTAATTTAAAACTAAATTTAATTACATGCAAATTTATTACAAAAAATATTAAAATAAAATATATATTATATTTTCCCTCTTTTCTGATTTTTTTGTGTTTTATGCTTTTTATGAAAATAATTAATTAAATAAACAAATACAATTAAAAGAAAATAGAATTAATAAATAAAAACATAGCAAACCTAGGGGGGTTGTAGTCCCCAAATAGGAGGTTTAATCCAAGAATTCTGGCCCATTTAGCATGGCCTGGTTGACTTTTGCTGGACGCGTGTGATGCATGGACTAGGGTTCACCATAGTCTTCAATTTATGGCCTTTGATCTGATGAAGCTGGATGCGTGTACGCTGGGTGGAGAGGGTGTATGGTGCGCTTCAACCTGGGCACTACATGTGAAGATCAATGGAAAAATAATATTGAGAATATTGAAGACCTGGGGCTCGAACCCAGGTCGTGGGGATCAACAACAACAACGCTTGCCAGCTGAGCTAATTTGCACGTTTGATATATAAACAACTAATAAATATTATAAAAAGAAAACAAAAGATTAGTGGGTCTGCGCGCGAATTTTTGAATCAGCCTATCACCATTCGCCACGGTATCATCTTCTTCATGTTCCTGAAACACAAATAGAATGAGCAACGGTTTTAATGGCGTTCTCTTAGGCCGGTTTTGGAAAAATAGCGATTAGGCCTATGGTGTTCATAAATTGAGCGCGAGTATGGGTTCTTCTTCGTCCAAGCTTGCTGAATACATTCATGGCACTATGGTTCTCTAATTTTACGCTATTTGAAAACGCCCAATTCCCAACTCTGAAAACCCTAGAATTTGGCAATGGTGAAATCGTCTACAGCTTGCAAAAACTCAATTAAACGCATGGGTTAGCTTTAGAATCATACCAGGAACATGAATCAATAATTAAAATGTCATGAAAATGCATAGATTTGAAAACACGATTATGAATTTTTCATGAGATATTTCAAGTTCTGTATACCAATTCCTGAGGTTTTGATGGATGTTCTTGATTGGGAAACGTTCAGTGATGCTTGAGCAAGCTATTGAAACAAAAATTCTGCCTTGAATCGCCCCCCAATGTGATTTTCAGAATTGAGGTTTTAGAGAAAAATTTCAAGTTTGATAATGGCTTTTCTGAGCAGCTGCGTGTGTAATGGCACTAGGGTTGTATTCAGGCTTATGTATTGAATCAATTAGGTCAAGAAAAATAGAACAAATCAATTGCATTCATAGTTTTTGGAAATTTGATTTTTAAGATCTTTTTCAAATATTTTTCCATGTGTTTTTTGTTCTCAATCATACCAATCAATCCAAATCTTTCCATATTGGGATATGCACGAATTATTGATGATATAATGTGCACAAAAAGATTGGAAAAATTAGGTTAAGCATTTTTCATATATTTAATTTGATTTAAATGAATTATTATAAATAAAAATAAATAAAAAATGAATAAAGACTTCCCTTTGGGCCAAGTAGTCGTGCATAGGCCTTGGGTGATGAATTGTGGAAGAAAAATGGGCCCATTAGCAATTTTAGGTCATTTGAATCAATGTTGACTTTTCAAAATATCCAAAAATTTCCCAACTTCTACAAGGCATAACTTGCTCAATTTTTATGCTTTTCTCATGTTCTTGGACATTTTGGAAAGGTCTTTGAGTCCTCTAACCAATGCCTTTGGTCCCATGTCATTTTGATTTACCAATCTCAAGTTATGGCCTTTGACTTAAAGTCCCTTTTTGTTGACTTTTGAAAATGACCTATAATGTTGAAATTGATAACTTTTTGTGAGAGCATTTCTTGGACTTGAAGTATGACGATGAGTTGTAGGAAATGTCTTTCTCTTCAAAATGAGCTTTGTATGGAATTTTTCTGATAATCCATGTGAAAGTTATTCCCTGGTCAATTTACAGTTGACTTTTTCAGCTGTCCAAATAAGGAAACTTTTGTATCTTGATGATTTTTGAGCCAAACTTTGAGAATCATGATCAAGCATTGATCAAATGATGTTTGTGGCTTCAAAATGATATGTTGACCACAAATTTGAACTTTTGACTGCCAAATGACCATTTTGCCCCTACAGTTGACTGTAGTGCAATTAGGGTTTTTGACTGTGCAATTTTGTGCTGAAAGTCTTGAAACTTGATATGAGGATGCTTGACCATATTTGTAGGCATGTGAGACTTGATTAGACCTTTGAAAACTTCATTTTCTTGACCAGAACACAAACCCTAGTTTTGACTGCTTAGGAGGCTCTTGCACTGTGCAACCCCTTGGGAATCTTGAAGCATGACTTGGCAATTTCTTGAAGAATATGGGAGGGAAAATTTTGGGGTACAACAGTTGCCCCTGTTCAATCTTCTTAGACCTGAGGATGCAGGTTGGCTGACGTTCCTTTCGTAATCCGAAGGTGGAAGATGATTGAACACTAGAGTGCCCAGAAATTTGCGCTCACATAGTAGCAGTGATGATGGAATGGGCTTATAGATGCCATTTAAAGATTGGTGAATAAGATGATGGGCTTGTAGATGCCATCTGGATGTTGATCGCATAAGAGATTCCTTAGTGAGAACCTGCATACCTGCAAAAGAAAAATGAGTACCTGACACGTTGCAAGAACTGGTTTTCAGATGGTTGGTATAGATATGTCCTGACTGGTTACAGGAGCTGGGTCTTGGAGCTTCAAACAGCGATGAATGGACCAGGGATGGTTACTACCTTAACATGAACGGTAAGAGAACCTTGGGTGACTTTAACCTCAATAATGCTCGTTGAGAAAATCTTGGTGGGAATTACCATCTTCGCAGTATCGGGAAGAGAACCAAAGGAAATTATAATCTGAAAGGGAATTACATCTCATGCACCGTCGGGGAGAGAACCATAGGAAATTATAACCTGAAAGGGAATTACATCTCACGCACCGTCGGGGAGAGAACCATAGGGAATCATAACCTGAAATGGAATTATCACCTCACGCACCGTCGGGGAGGGGACCAATAGGAAAATATAATCTCAAAGAAAAACCTAAAATGGAAATCTCATGCACCGTCGGAGAGAGAACCAATAGGACCTTATAATCTCAAAGAAAAACCTAAAATGGAAATCTCATGCACCGTCGGAGAGAGAACCAATAGGACATTATAATCTCAAAGAAAAACCTAAAATGGAAATCTCATGCACCGTCGGAGAGAGAACCAATAGGAAAATATAATCTCAAAGAAAAAACCTAAAATGGAAATCTCATGCACCGTCGGAGAGAGAACCAATAGGACATTATAATCTCAAAGAAAAAAACCTAAAATGGAAATCTCATGCACCGTCGGAGAGAGAACCAATAGGACATTATAATCTCAAAGAAAAACCTAAAATGGAAATCTCATGCACCGTCGGAGAGAGAACCAATAGGACATTATAACCTCAAAGAAAAACCTAAAATGGAAATCTCATGCACCGTCGGAGAGAGAACCAATAGGACATTATAATCTCAAAGAAAAACCCAAAATGGAAATCTCATGCACCGTCGGAGAGAGAACCAATAGGAAAATATAATCTCAAAGAAAAACCTAAAATGGAAATCTCATGCACCGTCGGAGAGAGAACCAATAGGACATTATAATCTCAAAGAAAAACCTAAAATGGAAATCTCATGCACCGTCGGAGAGAGAAC